>CM066987.1:617500-1105000 GCA_033977485.1 Hydrangea macrophylla
ACTGTCCCAATGTGCCGTATTTTCAAGAGCAGGCCCCTATGGAGATGAATGCCATGCACGGTTTTCGAGGGGCGGGGAATTCCAACAATAACTTTCAAAGTAACAATAGATGGAATCACCCCGGTTTTGATTGGAGAAATAATGTGGGGACCCAAAATCAATATCAATAGCTGTCACGCCCCGGATCCATACATATGAATCTAGGTCACGTGGCACGCCATCAAGGCTTACCAACAATGATTAAAGTTCCCAAAAATGATTTTTAATAAAAGTTTTGCTACAAAACAACCAACTTCCAAATAGTTTTTCAAAGGTTATATTAAACGCGTGTCCAAACACTCCTTAACGAGTTTTGTTTTCAAAAGTAACAGTTTCATAGGTCAAAGGATCCCCAAAGGTACCTCCATGCCTAATTAGAAGTTGTTCCGAACATTGGAAGTAGGAGTTTGAAATTTCTGGCAGGGGGCATTTCGACCGGTCGAATTGCCCCGTTCGACCGGTCGAATGGGGTCTGTGCAGAATCCAAACCTCCAAAAGACCGTATTCACAATTGCCGGCGTTTTTTCGCAAACGCCGTTAATTACCGGCGCTTCCTACTAACGCCGTTAATTACCGGCGCTTCCTACTAACGCCATTAATTCCCGGCACTTCCGCGACAAACGCCGTTAATAAATCAATACCTCTTTCACCCGAAAAAACCAACCCAATCCATTTTAAATCAAACCAAACAAAACCATTTCCACCAAACCTTTTCAAAACCAAACAATTCAAAGCTTTGCTAAACATTCAAAGAACTATCAAAACATATATATATCCATTTATACAACCACCATAAACCCATCCCGGATTACAAGTATCAAAACTACAAGTTTCACACGTCTTGGCAACCAAGGTCCTAAAGTGAACCAAGCGCCGTACTCGCATATATAACAAGTCTTAATACAAGTTGCACGGTTAAACAACCGACAAGAGTTAAACACATATTACAAAAGTGCTACAAGTTCTATAAACATTAGGAGCTTCCAGTCTTTCCTCGCCTCAATACCCGCGATTCTCCCCTTCAGTCCTTGCACCTGAATGGTTATTTATATAACCACATATATAGATTTGTTTAAGCTAACGCTTAGTGAATAATATGAATCAAGCATACGGATGACAAATATGTTCCAATCCATCATAACACATAACTATTGGTCTCTAGGGAATAAGTGCACATTCACCGATCCAAAGTCTTAAGACTCAACCACGACCCATGCCCCTTCGACATGTCGCGTTAATGCCTTTCTCGGCAAGTGACCGTCGTCACTACTAATCCTCCCCCTTCGAGAGGACGTCTCACGGTGAATTAGCACAAACCCCCCTTTAACCCACATAGGCACATAAACATGCTCAACTAGCAACTCATCATGCTTTTCATTTCAACATGCCTTGGGCCTACTTTACACATTAGTTTTGCCCAATATGAACTACACATGTTATCTATATAAGGTTCCTAGCATATCAATGCATTAAACCATAGAATCATCCAAAACTCAAGATTAATATCACTCACCTCTGATTTATGCTCTTTAACGCTGATCCAAGGAAAACTCAAGCACAAAGAACGTGCAGAAATTCTTCTAATACAATTCCTATTAATCAAAAGTCCAATTATCAACTTTGTATGAAAATTCTATAAAATGAGTTTTCGGAAAACTTAACCAAACAAGGCCTAATAGGTATCAAAACGATGGTCTTACCTCGTAGAGTTCAAATACGGAATTTGATGAAAAACAAACGGGTAGAACTCCGTCGATTCGAGTCTTGAAGCTCTAAGCCAAGAAATCCTCCATTTGGCCTCTTTCTTGAACTTAGGTCAAATGTTTATAAAATTATGAAAGTCATCTCTAACTATATATAGGCAACACTTTCGGAAATTGTGTTTACCTCCCCACGAGTTTTTAAAACTTCAAATCAGTCTCTTAAACTTTCTACACAGCTAATGCATAGCTCTACAGGTAAAACCTAAAAATTAAAAAGGTTTCTGACTAAGTTCTGTTTGGTTGCTAAAACGCAAGTTTCTACAAATTTTATGAAATTGCTAATTAGCTTACCAAATTACGTAACGTGTTCAATTTCGTCCTCACCAGGCATCTAATGACTCCGATGAGTCGCTATCAACAATATAATAATCAATTATATTTGCATATGCCTAAATAAACATTTAAGCACATAATCATGAGTCATTACTCATTTTCCCAACCGTAGGGAATTCTCACATGCCCACCTTCTGGACTGCCTTCAAGGCCAAATACTGGGTTCTTAAAAGACACCCTCCAACAACTAGTGAGTCATCACTCACTTCACACGTGTTCATTAACACAACAGTAAGCATAACATGCATGCTAATATAATATAATTACATGCCGCGGGAGCGAGTATGACATCCTCTCCCCCTTAAAGGAAGTTTGTCCCCAAACTTTCAGTACCTCATGCTTCAAATAGAAATGGATACTTTGCCTGCATCTCATCCTCTCTTTCCCACGTGGCTTCTTCCACTGAGTGATTTCGCCACAAGACCATTACCAATGGAACCGTCTTGTTTCGTAATATTTTATCTTTTCTATCTAGGATTCTCACTGGACGTTCAACATACGTTAAGTCTTCTCTGACTTCCAATGGCTCTGGAGTAATCACATGACTTGAATCAGATATAACTCTTCTCAACATCGACACATGAAATACATCGTGTACATTAGCCAACTCCCGTGGTAACTCTAGCCGATAAGCTACTGGCCCCACTTTTCCAATAATCTCAAATGGTCCAACGTATCTAGGATTCAACTTCCCTCGCTTTCCAAACCTCGTAATCCCCTTGGAAGGTGAAACCTTAAAGAACACACGGTCACCTACTTCGAATTCTAGTGGCCTTCGCCCCATATCCGCATAGCTTTTGTAACGACTCTGAGCCGTTTTCAACCGTTGTTGTATTACCTTTACCTTATCTGCTGCCAACTGAACCATCTCAGGTCCTTCTAGCCTTCGTTCCCCTACCTCAGTCCAACAAATCGGTGATCGACACTTACGCCCATATAGTGCCTCATATGGTGCCATCCCAATACTAGACTGAAAACTGTTATTGTAGGCAAATTCAATCAATGGTATTTATTTTTCCCAGTCACCCTTAAAATCTAAGACACATAGTCGAAGCATGTCCTCTAATATTTGAATCACACGCTCGGACTGCCCATCCGTCTGTGGGTGAAAAGATGTACTAAAGTTTAACTTTGTACCCATAGCTGCTTGTAGTCCTCTCCAGAATCTAGATAAGAAGCTACTATCCCTGTCTGAAACTATAGACACTGGCGCTCCATGTAGCCTCACAATCTCTTTAACATACAACTCCGCGAGTTTCATCGGTTCCTTTGTCTTAATCGGCAAGAAATGTGCAGACTTAGTCAATCGATCTACAATTACCCAAACACTGTCGTTCGATCTTGAAGACCTTGGAAAACCCGATACAAAATCCATGGTTATCTTTTCCCATTTCCATTCTGGTACATCCAAAGGTTGCAATAACCCTGCAGGCCTTTGATGTTCCGCTTTGACTTGCTGACAAACCAAACATTTGGCCACGTACTCAGCTACCTCTCTTTTCATTCCAGACCACCAATATACCTCTCGCAAATCTCGATACATCTTGGTACTACCTGGATGAACTGTATATTTGGTATTATGAGATTCTTCAAGTATTAACTCCTTAATCCCATCCACATTGGGTACACATACCCGATTATTGAATTTTAGAATATTGTCCACTAACGTAAACTCTGGTTGTTTATCTAGCGGTATTTCATCGCAAATCTTCTTTAAAACTGGGTCTTGAAGTTGTTTCATTTTTATCTCATCTATCAATGTCGGTTGTGCGACAATAGCTGCTAGTAAACCTCCCTCAGTTGTTGAAATCACCTAAAGTTCTAACTTTTCCATTTCACCAACGAGTTGTTTCTGCGAAGTCAAATCATAGGCCAAATTATTAGTGGACTTCCTACTTAACGCGTCAGCAACTACATTTGCTTTCCCAGGATGATAGTGAATCGACAAGTCGTAGTCTTTCATCAATTCTAACCATCGTCTCTGCCTCATATTCAATTCTTTCTGAGTAAACAGGTACTTCAAGCTCTTGTGATCTGTGTAGATATCACACTTTTCCCCGTAAAGATAGTGCCGCCAGATCTTCAATGCAAAGATCACCGCTGCTAACTCCAGATCATGAGTCGGATAATTCACTTCATGTACCTTTAACTGACGTGAGCCATAAGCAATCACCTTGCCGTTCTGCATCAGAACACACCCCAGTCCTCTATGTGAAGCATCACTATAGATTACAAACCCTTCTGTACCAGACGGAATCGTCAAGATCGGTGCTGACATAAGTCGAGTCTTCAGCTCTTTAAAACTCTTGTCACATTCCGAGTCCCAATTAAATACTGCGTTCTTTCTCATCAGTTGAGTCATTGGCATCGCTATCCTGGAGAAATTTTCCACAAACCTTCTATAATAACCTGCCAATCCTAAGAAACTTCGAATTTCTGACACATTTGTTGGTTTTGACCAATTAGCTATAGCCTCAATCTTCTTCGGGTCCACTGAAACTCCATCTTGCGAAATTACATGCCCCAAGAAAGCTATCTCAGTCAACCAAAACTCACACTTCTTTAATTTTCCAAACAATTTTCTCTCCCGTAATCGTTGTAATACCAATCGTAAATGCCTTTCATGTTCTTCAATACTTTTAGAATACACCAAGATATCATCTATGAACACAATCACAAACTCATCCAGATATTCCTTGAATACCCTGTTCATCAAATCCATAAACGCCGCCGGTGCATTTGTTACTCCAAATGGCATGACCAAAAACTCATAATGGCCATATCGAGTCCGAAACGCTGTCTTCTCAACAGCCTCCACCTTGACTTTCAATTGGTGATAACCCGATCTCAAGTCAATCTTTGAAAATATATGGGCCCCTTGTAGTTGATCAAACAAGTCATCAATACGTGGTAGTGGATATTTGTTCTTGATCGTCAACTTGTTCAACTCTCTATAATCTATGCACATTCGCATTGTTCCGTCTTTCTTCTTAACAAACAATACCGGTGCTCCCCATGGTGAGACACTTGGTTGAATAAACCCTTTATCAAGTAGTTCCTGTAGTTGGATTTTCAGTTCCTTCAATTCCACTGGTGCCATTCGGTATGGTGCCTTCGATATCGGTTGTGCTTCAGGTATCGTATCAATGGTAAATTCAATCTCCCTTTCAACTAGAGTATCAGGTAACTCCTCAGGAAACACATCAGGAAATTCTCTCACTATTGAAATATTTTCAATCCCCGATCCGGTGACTCTTGTATCAAGAATGCTACATAAGAATCCTTGACAACCCTTCCTCACTAGTCGACAAGCTCGTGCAGCCGATACAATATACGGTGGTGACGTGATCCCCACCCCATGGAAATAAAACTCTTCCTGATCTGGCATTTGAAATACAACTCTTTTCCTTACACAATCAATTGAAGCACAATTCGCTGATAGCCAATCCATTCCCAAAATTACATCAAAGTGATGAATGGTTAAGGGTACCAAATCAACAGCTAAGGTCTTTTCATTTACTTTAATGTCACATGCTTTGTATACCAAGGAACTTATTATAGGATTTCCTAACGGAATTGAAACAGACAAATCAAATCCCAATGGTTCTGACATCACATCCAAGCACTTAGCAAATTCATGTGACATAAATGAGTGTGTGGATCCTGAATCCATAAGTATACGTGCAGGGCGTGAGCAAATAAGTAGTGTACCTGACACCACAGAGTCCGCATTGGCCGTCTCTCCTGGCAAAAGGTTAAATGCCCGTGCCTCCCTTTGTTCCTTCTTTCCTTTGTCTGGTTGTTGCACTGTTCTCGTTCCACTAGAAGCCACAGAACCGGCCCCACGTTGTCGCTTGTTCGGGCAATCCCTCTCTCGATGACCAGGCATACCACATTCATAACATTTACCCCTCATATCCACATTCACACTTTGGGTTCTTGTCTGCGTACAATTCTTGGCAACATGTCCCGGTTGATTACAAATATGACAAATCGTATTTGCCATATAACAAACACCCCAATGTCTACGGCCGCAAATAGTACACATCGGTTTATCTCCTCCAGAGAATGAACTTCCCCCTTGAATTCCTGAACCAACACCAGGTGCCCTTGAATAGGATTTCTTAAAGTTACTCTGATTCCTCCCTTGATTCTCATTCTTCCTCTTCCCTTGTTGGCTAAGCTTATAGTTCCCAATATCTCTTTCCGCGATAAGGGCGACATCGAGAACTTCAGCAAATGTTGGGAGACGAAATGTATCCACGCGACTATGGATATTTTCCCTCAGACCTTCTTCGAATTGTCTGGCTCTATCCACCTCTTCCAAAACTATACCCGGTGCAAATCAAGCCAACCCATTAAATGCAGTCGCGTACTCGTTTACCGTCATATCCCCTTGTTTCAAGTTCATGAACTCTCGCTTCTTTTGGGTCTTTACTGAATCCGGAAAGTATCGCTTGTCAAATTCTTCTATGAAACCTGCCCAAGTAGTCGGTGCTCTACTTGCGAGGATACCAACCCACCAATTCTGAGCTCCCTCTTTTAAAGTATCAGTGGCATTGTCTATTTTCTCTCTATCGGTGCATGCCAGGTTACGGAATATACGTTCCATATCCATTTTCCAAAAGTCTGCCACATCAGGATCCGATCCCCCAGAGAATATTGTCGGATTCTTCTTTGCAAACTTTTCAGCAATTGATTGCCCAGCCCTTGGTGCCAAATTTTGATTTTCCAGCTCTATTCCCCTTGGTGGCACTCTGTCATCCACTGCTCTAATAAACCCCTCAATAGCGGCCTCTATTCGATCCATTCTTGCATTCGTTGCATTGTCATTATTTATATCCATACTTTCCACCACTTATTCCTGATAACCATCACATAATGCTATCATGCATGTCATGACATATATCTTAAAGTATGCATGTAAGGTACGATGCATACAACCATTATTCATATGCATATGTAATGCACTAATCCAAATTCCGCACACATTAATCAATATTCAAACTCATGACGTCGTCTCTCGTCCCCAAGGCTCTAAACCTAAACCAATAGCTCAAGGTCTATAACCTTTTGCTCTGATACCACTACATGTCACGCCCCGGATCCATACATATGAATCTAGGTCACGTGGCACGCCATCAAGGCTTACCAACAATGATTAAAGTTCCCAAAAATGATTTTTAATAAAAGTTTTGCTACAAAACAACCAACTTCCAAATAGTTTTTCAAAGGTTATATTAAACGCGTGTCCAAACACTCCTTAACGAGTTTTGTTTTCAAAAGTAACAGTTTCATAAGTCAAAGGGTCCCCAAAGGTACCTCCATGCCTAATTAGAAGTTGTTCCGAACATTGGAAGTAGGAGTTTGAAATTTCTGACAGGGGGCATTTCGACCGGTCGAATTGCCCCGTTCGACCGGTCGAATGGGGTCTGTGCAGAATCCAAACCTCCAAAAGACCGTATTCACAATTGCCGGCGTTTTTTCGCAAACGCCGTTAATTACCGGCGCTTCCTACTAACGCCGTTAATTCCCGGCACTTCCGCGACAAATGCCGTTAATAAATCAATACCTCTTTCACCCGAAGAAACCAACCCAATCCATTTTAAATCAAACCAAACAAAACCATTTCCACCAAACCTTTTCAAAACCAAATAATTCAAAGCTTTGCTAAACATTCAAAGAACTACCAAAACATATATATATCCATTTATACAACCACCATAAACCCATCCCGGATTACAAGTATCAAAACTACAAGTTTCACACGTCTTGGCAACCAAGGTCCTAAAGTGAACCAAGCGCCGTACTCGCATATATAACAAGTCTTAATACAAGTTGCACGGTTAAACAACCGGCAAGAGTTAAACACATATTACAAAAGTGCTACAAGTTCTATAAACATTAGGAGCTTCCAGTCTTTCCTCGACTCAATACCCGCGATTCTCCCCTCCAGTCCTTGCACCTGAATGGTTATTTATATAACCACATATATAGATTTGTTTAAGCTAACGCTTAGTGAATAATATGAATCAAGCATACGGATGACAAATATGTTCCAATCCATCATAACACATAACTATTGGTCTCTAGGGAATAAGTGCACATTCACCGATCCAAAGTCTTAAGACTCAACCACGACCATGCCCCTTCGACATGTCGCGTTAATGCCTTTCTTGGCAAGTGACCGTCGTCACTACTAATCCTCCCCCTTCGAGAGGACGTCTCACGGTGAATTAGCACAAACCCCCCTTTAACCCACATAGGCACATAAACATGCTCAACTAGCAACTCATCATGCTTTTCATTTCAACATGCCTTGGGCCTACTTTACACATTAGTTTTGCCCAATATGAACTACACATGTTATCTATATAAGGTTCCTAGCATATCAATGCATTAAACCATAGAATCATCCAAAACTCAAGATTAATATCACTCACCTCTGATTTATGCTCTTTAACGCTGATCCAAGGAAAACTCAAGCACAAAGAACGTGCAGAAATTCTTCTAATACAATTCCTATTAATCAAAAGTCCAATTATCAACTTTGTATGAAAATTCTATAAAATGAGTTTTCGAAAAACTTAACCAAACAAGGCCTAATAGGTATCAAAACGATGGCCTTACCTCGTAGAGTTCAAATACGGAATTTGATGAAAAACAAACGGGTAGAACTCCGTCGATTCGAGTCTTGAAGCTCTAAGCCAAGAAATCCTCCATTTGGCCTCTTTCTTGAACTTAGGTCAAATGTTTATAAAATTATGAAAGTCATCTCTAACTATATATAGGCAACACTTTCGGAAATTGTGTTTACCTCCCCACGAGTTTTTAAAACTTCAAATCAGTCTCTTAAACTTTCTACACAGCTAATGCATAGCTCTACAGGTAAAACCTAAAAATTAAAAAGGTTTCTGACTAAGTTCTGTTTGGTTGCTAAAACGCAAGTTTCTACAAATTTTATGAAATTGCTAATTAGCTTACCAAATTACGTAACGTGTTCAATTTCGTCCTCACCAGGCATCTAATGACTCCGATGAGTCGCTATCAACAATATAATAATCAATTATATTTGCATATGCCTAAATAAACATTTAAGCACATAATCATGAGTCATTACTCATTTTCCCAACTGTAGGGAATTCTCACATGCCCACCTTCTGGACTGCCTTCAAGGCCAAATACTGGGTTCTTAAAAGACACCCTCCAACAACTAGTGAGTCATCACTCACTTCACACGTGTTCATTAACACAACAGTAAGCATAACATGCATGCTAATATAATATAATTACATGCCGCGGGAGCGAGTATGACAACAGCAGCCTTACAACAATCAATATCAAGGGCAAAACAATAGGCCGTCCCATCATTACAATCAAAACAGAACCAATAACTACAACCAAGCTCAACCCTCCAATGCACCACAGACCAATACCTATGTGCCACCACACAAGAAGGTACAAGAGGAAGAACCACTTGCTAATGCCAATCTAACGCAGTAACTTATATAGATGATGAGTAGAATGTCTGCCACGTTAGAAAGGATAGATGCACGGCAAGAGGGTTCAGGAGGAACATTCCCTGCCCAACCACTTCCGAACCCCAAGGGACATAACAATGGTCCTAACAATCAAGAACATGCTAAAGCCGTGACTACACTGAGAAGCAGAAGAATCATAGAAAAAAGCATGCCTCTGGCTACACCCGAAGTGTACAAAGAGGAGGAAGTGGTGGAAAATGAGCTTAAGCAACCATCTACTCAAGAGGAGGAGCCGTCTACTAATGACGAGGCAATAAAGGCAAACATTGAAGCTCCTAGAGTAGAGGAAGAAGTTGAGCGAAGGCCTGGAAAGGAGTCTGTGAAGGGTGAACCACCAAAATTTCCTTTTCCTGCACCTTATCCTCAACGATTGAAGAAACCCAAGAATGAGACAAAGAATCAGGAGTTTCTGGAATTGTTTAAACAAGTCAAGATTAACCTTCCATTCCTAGATGCCATCAAGCAAGTGCCGGCCTATGCGAAGTATCTCAAAGATCTATGCACAGTCAAGAGGAGGCAAAGCGTGAAGAAACATGCTTATGTCGTGTGCCAAGCAAGTGCGATCATTCAAAATGAGTTGCCTCCAAAACTCAAAGACCCTGGTACACCTACTGTCTCATGTAGAATTAGGAATCAAAGGATAGATAACGCACTCCTCGATCTAGGAGCAAGCGTGAAATTGCTGCCATATTCAGTCTATAAACAGCTAGGGTTGGGTGAACTCAAACCCACCCGAGTCGCTTTGCAATTGGCAGACAGATCTGTGAAGTACCCTAGAGGGGTGTTAGAGGACGTCCTTGTTCAAATAGACTCTTTTGTATTTTCGGTTGATTTCGTGATATTGGACACAGAATCGGTGTCTAATCCTGGTGCACACATCCCGGTTATCTTTGGACGTCCATTCCTCAACACTATTGATGCCACGATCAAGATTAGAAGTGGTATCATGACTATAGTATTCGGGAACATGACATTGAATGTAAAAAATTTTTCTAATCCCCGACCCGAAGAATACGATGATGAGGAAGAAATTCATTACATTGATACGGTCATTGAAGATGAAGTTGACTTGGTCGACTACAAAGATCCTTTGGAAGTTGTGATGACTCAATTTGGCGATATCTATCAGCCTGCAGAGTCAACTCCATTGGATGCTAACCTGAACCAGACGTGTCTTATGATGGATACGATAGAGGAGGATAGAGCAGAATGCATGTGGGTAATGCCATATGAACAATTGCCTCCTAAAACTAAGTTGGCAATGCCTTCTAGTTTTCAGTTTCTGGAGTTAGAATTAAAGGAGCTACCCAAAGAGCTAAAATACGCATTCCTAGGGACTGGAAAAACTTATCCTGTGATCATTTCATCTGCTTTAACTCGTGAATAGGAAGGTAAGCTAGTGCAAATGCTGACCAAGCATAAGGATGCTATGGGATGGACGATTGCTGACCTCAAAGGCATAAGCCCATCCATATGCACTCATAAGATATATCTGGAGGAAGACGCTAGTCCCTCAAGGCAAATACAAAGGCGTCTGAATCCCAACATGCAAGAAGTAGTTAAAAAGGAAGTGCTCAAACTAGTTGATGTTGGGATGATTTATCTGATATCTGATAGTCCTTGGGTTAGTCCAACCCAAGTGGTTCCAAAGAAAGCAGGCATAACGGTCATTCCGAACAAAGATGGTGAATTGGTACCAACACATGTCCCCACTGGATGGAGGATGTGTATTGACTATAGAAAGTTGAATAATGTGACCCGAAAAGACCATTTTCCTTTGCCATTCATGGATCAAATGCTAGAACATGTGGCAGGTCACAAGTATTACTGCTTTTTGGATGGCTATAGTGGATATAACCAAATTGAAATTACTCCTGAAGATCAGGAGAAAACCACATTCACTTGTCCATTTGGTACATTTGCCTACCGTCGAATGCCGTTTGGCTTATGTAATGCACCGACTACCTTTCAGCGGTGCATGCTAAACATATTCAGTGACATGGTCGAAAACATCCTTGAAGTCTTCATGGATGATTTTTCAGTGTTTGGCCATAGCTTTGAAGATTGCCTCAACAATCTCGAGCAGGTATTAATGCGATGCGAGGACAAACACCTAGTTTTGAATTGGGAGAAGTGTCACTTTATGGTGACCAAGGGAATAGTCCTCGGCCATATAATCTCTGATGAAGGAATCCAAGTAGATAAGGCAAAAATCGACATAATCTCAAATCTACCTGTCCCCCGTACAGTGAGAGACATCGGTTCATTCTTGGGGCATGCAGGATTTTATCGTCGGTTTATCCAGAACTTCAGTGCAATCTCTCGACCTCTTTGTCAACTTCTTGTCAAAGATGCACCATTCGAGTGGTCAGAGAGTTGCCAAAAGTCCTTCGAGGATCTAAAAGAGCTCCTCACCTCCGCACCTATAATACAGGCACCCGACTGGAGTTTGCCTTTCAAATTAATGTGCGATGCTAGTGATTACGCCATTGGCGCGGTCCTAGGCTAGAGAAAGGATAAAAAGCCATACGTGATATACTATGCCAGCCAAACTTTGAATGAGGCTCAAATGAATTATACAACTACTGAAAAGGAGCTGCTGGCTGTAGTGTTCGCTTTGGATAAGTTTAGGTCTTATCTGATAGGGTCACCAATCATCTGTTTTACAGATCACTCGGCCCTCAAGTATCTGCTGTCGAAGAAAGACGCTAAACAACGGTTCATTCGATGGATACTCTTACTCCAAGAGTTTGATCTAACAATCAAAGATAAGAAAGGAGTAGAGAATGTGGTTGCGGACCATTTGTCACGGTTGACTTTTATCGACAATTCTGAATCCCAATCCATTAAGGATGAGTTCCCGGACGAACAGCTACTGGCAGTAAGTAGTCTGCCTTGGTATGCTGATATTGTGAATTACCTTGTCACGGGAGAAACCCCGAATCATTGGTCAAACCAAGACAGAAAACGGTTCCTCTCGTTCGCGCGTCATTTCTTCTTTGATGACCCATATCTTTTCAAGTACTGTGCTGATCAGGTCATCAGGCGCTGTGTTCCCAATGAGGATATAACCGTAATTTTAGCATCATGCCATTCTGAGGCATGCGGTGGCCACTTCGCGTCACAGAAGACCGCACAAAAAGTTCTACAAAGCGGTTTTTACTGGCCCACAATTTTCAAAGATGCATATTCCTTTTGCAAGACATGCCAACACTGTCAAAAGCTTGGAACTATTTCTAAAAGGAATTCTATGCCTTTAACCCCTATCATCACAATTGAGATATTTGATTGTTGGGGCATAGATTTTATGGGCCCATTTCCCAAGTCTAATAACTGTGAATACATACTCCTTACTGTAGAGTATGTGTCAAAATGGGTTGAAGCGATACCAACTGTCGCGCCCCCGTTTTCGGCACAGCCAGGCTGTCGTGTTGTGGGCCTGGCTCTTTTTTTTTAAAGTGGGTGAATTGCGACTTGATTTTTATTGGGAGTGGTAAAAAGAGTATTGTAGGGCCTATTTAAATGTTCAGAGTCGCCACCTAACATTTTGGGTGTTAGGACCCCTGCAAAGACAATTAAAGTAATTCATCTTTGACTTTTAAAAAACAGTTTTGAGAAAAGTGGGCCCTTTAAAAGTGTGACTCTTGATAGCCATGCGAAAACCAGAGATCTTTTAAAATATGGGTTCGGGGACTCGATTATGTCGAGGGAAGGTGTTAGGCACCCTCGAACATCCATGCAAAGCATGGTTGCCAATTCTAGTGATTTTCATGATAATGGGGGGCATAAATAAAAGAAATAATGTGTGAGAATGTACAAGTATTGGAAAAAAATGTGGTTATGGCCGTACCCAAGTGAAGGGTTGCATACGTATCTCAAGTCGAGAATCAGGCCGTACGTAGTTCTGTGCTTTGTACATGTATGAGTGTGTGTGTGTGTGTGCACGTGTTTTGAAAAAGGTTGGTCGATGTAGACCGTGTGAGTGTGAAGTAGTGTTTCAAGTAAAAGTTGGTGTAGCTAGGAACTTTAACATGTATGGTGTAGTCCTAGACTTTAACCTTTGAAAGAGTGAGTTTTGAAAAAAGTGATTTGAGTGAAAAAAAAAATGGTATAACTAGGAATTTTGAAAAGTGATTGTGATTGAAACGAGCTTGTGCAAGTGAGTGGAGAATGAAGTGTTTTTTTTTGTGTTTTTGTATTTTTCGTTTTCTGTTCTTTTATTCCTATGGCGGAGGTAAGGCTCGTTGCCCAAAAGAAAGAAAATAGATTTTTTTTTTGTATTTTTATTTTTTTGATTTTTTTTTTGTATTTTTATTTTTTTACGCCGGAAGTAAGGGTCGGTGCCCAAAAGAAAGAAAATAGATTTTTTTTTTTATATTTTTGATTTTTTTGTCTTTTTGTTTTATGTGCCGGAAGTAAGGGTCGGTGCCCAATGAAAGTGTTTTTGAAGTAGCTATGGAGTGATAGGCGAGTTCATAAACCTGTCATAATAATATGTATTTACAACATATATAAGGAAAGCAGTAAAGGCGGAAGGACCAACCAGAGTGGATTTATAGGGAAGTCACACTACTGATAAAGAAAGTAAAAGAAAAAGAAAGGCGGAATATCCGGCCATAAGAGAAAAATAAAAGAGAAAGAGGAAGAGAGGCGGAATATCTGACCATAAGAGAAAATAAAAAAAGAAGGCGGAATATCCGACCATATTTAGAAAACCGCGTAGTCCCCAGTAGAACATAGGTTCCCGTATTAGCAATCGCGTCATCCCCAGCAGAACATAGGTCCCCGTATTAGAAACCACGCAGGGTCTCCTTATTGGGAACCATGTAATCCAGAGTCGGACGTGATTTTTGTATTGCAAACCAAGTAATTCCGAGTAGGACGCAGATTTCTTTGTTTATTTTATTATTATTATTTATTTTTTTATTTGCAAGAACATAGATGGTATGTATAAGAGATGAAGAAAAGTTGAACAAAAAAAAACCTGAGTTATTAGAGGAACTAGAGAAGTCGGCTAGAGCATCAATGGTAAATGACTGGGATGTGATTGATGACTTGAGGCGGTATGATAATGGTTGCGTGGCAACGGATGACGATAGTGGTGAGGTGACCGTAAGGTATGTTGATGGGAATGGTGGTGATGTGGTAGCTAGATGGAAGGTGATGATCGTAATGGTGGTCTTGATGGTGGTGGTTAGAAGAGGTGGAAGAGTAGTGGAGAAAGTGAAAACTCTTTTTTTGTTGGTGGTTTTTTTTGATAAGGTGAAGGGGATGAGGGGGAAGGTGAAGGAGATGGAGAGTAAGATGAGGAAGATGTATGTAGAGAAAGCTTTTTTTTTTCTCCCCCTCAATTGGCTTGCATTGGTCTCTATTTATAGGCCAAGCAAGATTTTTATTTCTTTTTTTTTTATTTTATTTTTTTAAAAAAACTCTCCACTAAAATAAAAAAGACCCACACATTTTTGTTTTTTAAAGTAAAAGAAACAAACTACTTGCATTTTTTATGGAATAGTAAAAATCCACCAAGTTTTGTTTATTGAAAAGAAAAACTCCACCTCTTTTTTTCTTGTTTTTTTGCTAAAAGAAAGGATCACAATATCTTTGTGTTTTGTCTCCCTTTGTTTTTTTTACTACAAGAGGGAATCCCAACATCTATTTTTTTTCCCTTTTTTAAAAAAATCTACCTAGCTTGGTGAAAAGAAAAGAAGTAAAGAAAAATCAACATTTTTTCTTCTTCTTTTTTCGGTTAGGTAAAAATGGGTGCCTACAGCATTTTATTTTGAAATGATTGGGTTGGGCAAAAATGGGGTGTCTACAGCTGCCCCTCTTTGTCATGTTTTGCGAAGCAAATCGTGACAAAGAAACTAGACGACCCATTTTTGTCCCTTTTCTTTTAAGTGATGAGAATAAGTAAAAGACGTGCCAGAGTAGGCAAGTGAGTATGCGGTGCCAACGTAGGCGAATAAATGTGAAATGCCATCGTAGGCAAGTGAGTATGAGGTGCCAATGTAGGCAAGTGACTGTGAAATGCCATCGTAGGCAAGTGAGTATGAAGTGCCAATGTAGGCAAGTGAATGTGAAATGCCATCGTAGGCAAGTGAGTATGAGGTGCCAATGTAGGCAAGTGAATGTGAAATGCCATCGTAGGCAAGTGAGTATGAGGTGCCAATATAGGCAAGTGAATGTGAAATGTCATCGTAGGCAAGTGTGAGAGGTGCCAATGTAGGCAAGTGAATGTGAGTACCACCAGAGTACGCAAATGGTTCCGCTGGGGATTGAGAGCATTAACAGAAAGGGTGAACGACTTTGTTGGGGATTCATGCGAGAATCGAGTAAAAGAGGGATGGTGTAGTCGAGAAGTGCATAACCGCGTAATCTCAAACTCTAACCGAAAATGTAGTAAAGTGAGGGTATGGTCGAGCTCTTAAAGCTGCTACGTATCTCCCATCAGGAGAATCAGACCGAGCGTAGCTCGTACGAACCTGGATAGCTGATAGATGGTGAGAGACGGTGTAGTCGAGAAGTGCGAAGTTGCATAATCTCAAACTTTAACCGAGAATGTAAAAGTAAGGGTATGGTCGAGCTCTTAGAGCTGCCTACGTATCTCCCATCGGGAGAATCAGACCGAGCGTAGTTCATGCTCTGACAAAGCAAAAGTGATAAAAAGTAGAGAGACCAGAGAGCAAAACGCCAGGTTGGGGCGTGATTGCTGTGGATGTAAGAGAGCGAAATGCCGCGTGGGGCGTGATCGCTATAGAGCGCGAGATAGTAAGGGAAAATGCCTGATGCTTAATGATATGGATAGGACGCCACTTGACAGACTTGTACCTGATGTTGAATGAGATGAACAGGACGCCACTTGACGGTCTTGTACCTGATGCCCAATGATATGAACAGGACGCCACTTGACGGACTTGTACCTGATGTTGAATGAGATGAACAGGACGCCACTTGACGGTCTTGTACCTGATGCTAAGTGATATGAACAGGATGCCCCTCGACGGACTTATACCAGATGTTGAATGATATGAATAGGATGCCCCTTGACGGACTCACACCTGCGACTGATGTGGGATGAATAGGATGCCACTTGAAGGACTCACATCTGATGCTAGAGAAAGATGAACAAGATGCCCATTGACGGACTCACACTTGATGTTAGAGGAGATGGACAGGATGCCTCTTGACGGACTCACACCTGATGTTAGAGGAGACAAACAGGATGCCACTTGACGGACTCATACCTAATGTCAGAGGAGATGAACAGGATGCCACTTGACGGACTCATACCTGATGTTGGATGATATGGACAGGTGATCCCAAGTACGGGACATACTTCTTGATGATCCATAGATGGGAGGTTGATTTGACATGTAGATCTGAACTGAGAGGTTGTTGTAGAGTTGGCGAGCCTGAGCAAAGGCTGCATACAGTGAGAGGTCTTGGAAGTATGTTGGGCCAGTGGTTGAGCTTTTGAAAGTTGGGCCAGTGGCTGGGCTTTAGAAGTTGGGCTTTGGAAGCATGTTGGGCCAGTGGTTAGGCTTTTGGAAATTGGACCAGTGGCTGGGCTTTTGGAAGTTGGGCAAGTGGCTGGGCTTTAGAAGTTGGGCTTTGGAAGCATGTTGGGCCAGTGTTTGGGCTTTTGGAAATGGGGCCAGTGGCTGGGCTTTTGAAAGTTGGGCCAGTAGCTGGGCTTTAGAAGTTGGGCCAGTGGTTGGGCTTTTGGAAGTTGGGCCAGCAGTTGGGCTTTAGAAGTTTGGGTCGGTGGTTGGGCTTTTGGAAGTTGAGCCGGTGTTGGGCTTTTGGAAGTTGGGCCAATGGTTGGGCTTTTGAAGTTGAACCGGTGTTGGACTTTTGAAGTTGGGCCAATAGTTGGGCTTTATGAAGTTGGGACAGTGGTTGGGCTTTGGAAGTTGGGCCAGTGGTTGGGCTTTTAGAAGTTGGGTCAATGGTTGGGCTTTTGAAAGTTGAGCCAGTGGTTGGGCTTTTGGAGGTTGGGCCAGCAGTTGGGCTTTGGAAGTTGGGCCAGTGGTTGGGCTTTTGGAAGCTGAGCCGGTATTGGGCTTTGGAAGTTGGGTCAAGGGTTGGGCTTTTGGAAATTAGGCCAGTGGCTGGGCTTTTGGAAGTTAGGCTAGTGACTGGGCTTTAGAAGTTGGGCTTTGGAAGCATATTGGGCCAGTGGTGAGTGTTCTCCTTATAAGGATGATGGAGGCACCAGGCTCCAGTTGCCCCTGTTACAAAAGATATGCATTTTCTGCTATGCTGTAAAGTATGAATGATTTTTGTTTTTTTTTTTTGTTTTTTTCATGCAATGTACAGAGTATTTACAAAAGTATTTGATGCATGAGTTTAATCATCTGCGAAGGAATGTTCATAAGTTAGTGGATATTGTCTGTCTTGTTGCTTGTTGGAACACTAGAAGGTAACGTATTTGACCGTATGAGCTCAGTGCCCCAGTATTCGGTGAATGTCCAGTCCTTGTCCGTATTTGCTTGCATCGACAGTTTTGCCATAGTCTTGATTCATAGCACATTTTTTCTTAGGTTTTCACTACGCTCGCCGGACTATCTTGAAATTGACAGTATGTGATGGCCCATATCTTTGAAATGATGCAAAAGTATGATTTAATAAATCCAACAAGGCTTGTGTCAATCAGAGTGGACTTTTAGTGGGTTGTATTGTAGGCCAAGGTCGTGGGTTAAGAAATGAAGGATCGCATGAAGGCTCAAAGTTTTTTTGAAAGGTCGATACCCGAGATCACCTTATGCTCTATTTTTTTTCTTTTTGCCTGCCCCAATCTAGTGTGAGGTGAGTATTACTGAGTGTAATGTGACTTGGGGGGAATTGCCCCAGTTTGAAGCCAGTATCCAAGTTGGATAGTATTCTGTGGATTTGTCCAGCTTCTGTATTTTTTTTCTTTTTCGTTGAGCTTCGTTTTTTTTTTTTTTTTTTTTTTTTTTATCATTGCCCCAGTGTGGGGGTGATCCTCAGGGGGTTTGAATTTGAAAAGAGATTTTTATTGTATTGCTCAAGTGGGCTAGCAAATGAATAATAGTGTATGGATAGCTGAAATGATTGCCTCTCATCATTTTGACACAAATATAGTTGGATTTTATAAATCATATATGTGCAACATTGAAGCTCGTGCAATGTTATGGGGAACAATGGGTCTCCCCGCTTGGTATTTGATGATGTATGGCGTGCCTTGAGTTGAGGTATTTCTGCCCCAGAGAGTGTCCTGTCCATATGCTAAAGTGGTAGAGCAGCATGCACTTGCGATAATGAACAATGTCAGACACTGTAATGATTAATCATGGTCTTAAAGCCTTTTTGGCATGTTCTATCGTGTGTTGTGTCCAAAAGTCCAATGCGATGTCCAAACTGGCTTCAACAAGTTACAAGACAGCCATATCCAATGAATCATGAGATTTTAAAGCAAGATGATGAAAAAAAGTTTTTTTTTTTTGCTTTTGTTTTTTTTTTTTTGAACTTGTTTTTTTTTTTATAAAAGAAATGTATGTACTTATGCAAAGCAAACAATGCATATATTTAGTAGTGGAGAAACTGTGCCTGTGTGACATTTTGATGCCTTGTAAGGAGTGGAATTTTAGGCAATGGGTGAAGTATTGGCCTTTTGCGAGAGTGACCAAAGGCTTGTGGGTGTGTTAGACCGTTGGTAAAGGGTTTAGAAACAATGCATGTACTGGATGGATGGGAACAACACATATGATTGGATGCCCATGTATTTACATAATCCTTGACATTCTCTTTTTATTGATGATATTTTCTAATACATATAAGAGCAAAAAGAGAACAACAAGAAAACCCTTACACTTTCATCAACCCATTGTTCATTGGTAAAGCCACCCCATCCAACAAGTGATTCGAATCACAGGGGCGGGCCGAGTTCCAAGAACATTTTTTTCTAATCTTTATGGCCTTCTTCATTGCCAGACGGTTCTTCATTGCCAGACGGTTTGAGCCAGAAGTAAGCTGCAGCCGCCCAAGCTATCCAAAGAAGAATGCATGCTTCGCAGAGTAGAATTATCTCACCCAAATCCATGTTGTTCTCCAAATTGTTTTTTTTTTTTGAAAGAGCACCCCCACGCCTAAAACAAGATCAAACTTCTGGTACAATGGTGAAAGACAGTGAGTATGGTGAGGGGAGAGAAATGAGAGAAAGATGAGTGAGTAAGAAGGGAGAGGAGACAGAGATGCAGAGATGAGGGAAGAATTGTGTTCGAGGGGGAGGAGTGAATGAGGATGAGGGAGAGAGAGAATGTTTATACTCTTTTTTTTCTTTCATCGGCACGTTCTCTCTCTCTCTCCCCGTCTTTTCTTCTTCTCTTTTTCTTTTTCTTTTCTTTTCTTTTTCCGACAATCTCTCTCTCTCCTCCTTTATTCTTTTGACTTCTTTTTTTTTTGCTTTTCGTGACCGACAATCCCTCTCTCTCCTCCTTTACTTTTTCTTTTCCTTTTTTCTTCCTTTCTCGTGACCAATGCACTCTCTCTCTCCTCTTTTCAGTTTTCTTTTTCTTTTTGCTTTTTTCTTTTTCCTTTTTTGATTTTTGTTTTGTTTTGAAAGGGAGTAAAAGTTTTGAGAAAGTAGAGCAGTCTATTTGATTTGGCAATGAGATGATTTGGACAGTTGCGAATGCACTAGTGCTGTTTGGATTTGGTAATATCAGTGTTCGCAGTATGGATTTGCATGTGCTATCATTGTATCGAATTAGGCTTGAATGAAGGACTAGGAATGACCAAACATGCCTTTTTCTGACTTGGGACACATGTCAGCCTTTAAGCTGACTCAGATTGATAATAGCAAACACAAGTGGATTATGAAAGTGATGATGAGGGAATAGAATCCTCATTTTAGAAAGTGCACTTATGTTACCAACAAGAGATAGTATTTCCACAGCTGATTCTTGAACTGATATCCCAACGTGAGGGTACATTGCATAAGAAGCGAAGATAGTACGAAGGAGGATTTTTTTTTTTTTTTTTTTAAAAAAAATGAAAAGTTACAATGATACAAATGTACATTTGGATTTTGCTGAGTGGGAACTGAGTTCTGCCAACGTGAGGCCTCCTTCCAGAGATCGAATGCTAACGACATCCTACGCGCTCTTCAGCAACCATATAGATCCTATAGTCCGTTCCACAGAACCCTGGGTTAATGTTCTTCAGGACTTACTTCTGAGGACAATACCGTCCTGGGATGCTTACCCTCCCAGTTGCCCTATAAAACAATACCCAATGATCCAAACTACATTAAGCTGGTGGAGGGACACGCATAGTAAGACATGTGGGCTCAATTCCACGCACACTCGACGTACAGGGACTACCTCGAATACGGACCATGATGTTCATTCCATTTTTTTATTTTTATTTTTTTGAAATATTTTTTTTTGAAATTTTTTTTTTTTTGACTTTTTCTTTTGAATTTTTTTTTTTTTTTTTTTTTTAAAAAAAACAAAAAACAAAAAAAAGACCTTAATTCTAGGGCTCATACCACCCCGTGGATTTTCTTCTCTTTTCTTTGAAGGCATGTTGGTTCCCCATCTTGTCAATTAAATCCAAGAAAGAGTTTTGAGCTAAATTATTGACAGTGAGGAAAGAGTAAGGATCAGTGGATGGAGTAGGTGGTTTTGACGAACTCACTTGAAGATTTAGAGAGAGATTTGGATATTTTGGGACCCCTGATTTTTCTGTTTGATTCAAGGGAATTTGAGACTCGCCAGATTGCAAGTGTTGGACTAGATCAGACCAGTGGGAGCAATTTGGAGTAGCAGAGAGGGCGTGGGTAGGACTAGAGGTTGGAGAGCTCGTGTTGGAAGTAGAGAGATCTAACAGACCTGGAGAATTTTGGTGGTTGTTGCTAGATTGCGCGTGCTGGGCTGGATCAGACCAACGAGAATGAGAAGATATTGTACGAATTTGAGTGACAGGAGGAATATGGGTAGGGCTAGGGATTTCAGAAGGGATTGGAGCAGTTGTGATGGGACAAACGAGATTGGAGTATTTTTGAAGAATTTCCACGTTGCAATTCGGATCTTCCGTGGCGTACTTGAGCCAAGGATCCAGATCAGGCTCTTTGGATTGCTTGGGTGATTCTTCTTTTGATTGAGCTTGAAGTTGTGAAACCTGTTCCTTCAGTTCTCGAACTTGTTGTTCAAGGAGAAAGATATAAGAAACACATCCCAAGATGGGATTTTGAAGCCTAGATGTGGCTTCATATACAAGGGAGTTGATAGTTTGTTGGTGATCTGCCTTGGATACATTTTGAATAAGGCGTAAAAAGTTCCTGTATCCAAGAAAACTGTGAATTACCTCATAATCCTCGTTACTTCCTTCGTACTGAAAGTAGGGAGCCAAGGGACAATCAGTTCGGCACTGTCTTCTATTATATATACATGCACCACAACGATGATATGTTGGGTCCATAACTCTCTTCACACCCATTTTTTTTGTTATGATTCTTTGTTCCTCTTCTTGATCTCTATGAGAAGCTCCTGTACAGGGCTTGTTTTAGCTTCCTCTTATTAGAGTTTTTTTTTTTTTTTTTTTTTTTTTTTTTTTCTGATTTTCCCAAGAAGAAGGATGAGTTTCTATAGAGATATGGAAGGAGGAGGAGAAGAAGAAAGAGGGGAGGAGAGTAAAATAGAGAGAGGTTCGTCAAAGAGAGAGGGAGAATGTGTGAGAAAGACAGATAAGGAGGGGGATGTGGGGGGTTTTTAAAATGAGGGGAAGAGAGAGGTCATTGAGAGTGATAGAAAGAGAAAAAGGGAGAGGGCGTTGAGAAAGAGAGAGAGAGTATGTGAGAGTGACAGAAAGAGAGGGGGCAGGTGAGAAAAAGAAAGAGAGAGTGGAGAGAGAGAGAGGGGGGATGTCCATGAGAGTGACGGAGAGAGGGACCCGGTGGGAAAGAAAAAAAAAAAAGAAAGAGGGAGAGAGAGAGAGGGGGTCAGTGAGACTGACACACACACACACACACAGAGCACGTGGAGAGAGTGACATCACTCGATATTGATGCACACATAGAGAGTGAGAGCATGTGGAGAAAGTGATGTAACAACATTGATGCATGTGTAGAGAGTGAGAGCATGTGGAGAGGTTGATGTCTAATGGAAACTTAAATCAGGCAGGGTCCCCAAACCTTCAAACCTCCGGCGCCGAAGCACTTTCTCAGGTTGGTGGCTCGAGCGGAGGAAGTTTCGATGCTGGTACCGGCGGTACTACCGCAACGGCCATGCCACTTACTAATCCTCCTATCTAATCTTAAAGGTTTCCTCTTAAGGAAGGGTTATGTTATGCTTGCATGCCAGTGTGTAGTGTGCATGATAGTGAAAGATCTTGGCATTTTGCAATTTTGGCATTGGCCTTTGCAAATTTTGGCATTGGCCTTGCAATTTTCTTAGTCGGAGTCGTGAACACCTGTACAAACGAATACAAATTCACAAAAAAAGGTAAAACAAAATTGTTAGTAAAAAAGAAATGCCCCATTATAATGAAAATCACTAAAGTGATGGCCTGAGTCTTCTAAAGTGTATCCCCAGCAGAGTCGCCAGCTGTCGCGCCCCCGTTTTCGGCACAGCCAGGCTGTCGTGTTGTGGGCCTGGCTCTTTTTTTTTAAAGTGGGTGAATTGCGACTTGATTTTTATTGGGAGTGGTAAAAAGAGTATTGTAGGGCCTATTTAAATGTTCAGAGTCGCCACCTAACATTTTGGGTGTTAGGACCCCTGCAAAGACAATTAAAGTAATTCATCTTTGACTTTTAAAAAACAGTTTTGAGAAAAGTGGGCCCTTTAAAAGTGTGACTCTTGATAGCCATGCGAAAACCAGAGATCTTTTAAAATATGGGTTCGGGGACTCGATTATGTCGAGGGAAGGTGTTAGGCACCCTCGAACATCCATGCAAAGCATGGTTGCCAATTCTAGTGATTTTCATGATAATAGGGGGGCATAAATAAAAGAAATAATGTGTGAGAATGTACAAGTATTGGAAAAAAATGTGGTTATGGCCGTACCCAAGTGAAGGGTTGCATACGTATCTCAAGTCGAGAATCAGGCCGTACGTAGTTCTGTGCTTTGTACATGTATGAGTGTGTGTGTGTGTGTGTGCACGTGTTTTGAAAAAGGTTGGTCGATGTAGACCGTGTGAGTGTGAAGTAGTGTTTCAAGTAAAAGTTGGTGTAGCTAGGAACTTTAACATGTATGGTGTAGTCCTAGACTTTAACCTTTGAAAGAGTGAGTTTTGAAAAAAGTGATTTGAGTGAAAAAAAAATGGTATAACTAGGAATTTTGAAAAGTGATTGTGATTGAAACGAGCTTGTGCAAGTGAGTGGAGAATGAAGTGTTTTTTTTTTTTTTTGTGTTTTTGTATTTTTCATTTTCTGTTCTTTTATTCCTATGGCGGAGGTAAGGCTCGTTGCCCAAAAGAAAGAAAATAGATTTTTTTTTTTGTATTTTTATTTTTTTGATTTTTTTTTTGTATTTTTATTTTTTTACGCCGGAAGTAAGGGTCGGTGCCCAAAAGAAAGAAAATAGATTTTTTTTTATATATTTTTTATTTTTTTGATTTTTTTGTCTTTTTGTTTTATGTGCCGGAAGTAAGGGTCGGTGCCCAATGAAAGTGTTTTTGAAGTAGCTATGGAGTGATAGGCGAGTTCATAAACCTGTCATAATAATATGTATTTACAACATATATAAGGAAAGCAGTAAAGTCGGAAGGACCAACCAGAGTGGATTTATAGGGAAGTCACACTACTGATAAAGAAAGTAAAAGAAAAAGAAAGGCGGAATATCCGGCCATAAGAGAAAAATAAAAGAGAAAGAGAAAGAGAGGCGGAATATCCGACCATAAGAGAAAATAAAAAAAGAAGGCGGAATATCCGACCATATTTAGAAAACCGCGTAGTCCCCAGTAGAACATAGGTTCCCGTATTAGCAATCGCGTCATCCCCAGCAGAACATAGGTCCCCGTATTAGAAACCACGCAGGGTCTCCTTATTGGGAACCATGTAATCCAGAGTCGGACGTGATTTTTGTATTGCAAACCAAGTAATTCCGAGTAGGACGCAGATTTCTTTGCTTATTTTATTATTATTATTTATTTTTTTATTTGCAAGAACATAGATGGTATGTATAAGAGATGAAAAAAAGTTGAACAAAAAAAAACCTGAGTTATTAGAGGAACTAGAGAAGTCGGCTAGAGCATCAATAGTAAATGACTGGGATGTGATTGATGACTTGAGGCGGTATGATAATGGTTGCGTGGCAACGGATGACGATAGTGGTGAGGTGACCGTAAGGTATGTTGATGGGAATGGTGGTGATGTGGTAGCTAGATGGAAGGTGATGATCGTAATGGTGGTCTTGATGGTGGTGGTTAGAAGAGGTGGAAGAGTAGTGGAGAAAGTGGAAACTCTTTTTTTGTTGGTGGTTTTTTTTGATAAGGTGAAGGGGATGAGGGGGAAGGTGAAGGAGATGGAGAGTAAGATGAGGAAGATGTATGTAGAGAAAGCTTTTTTTTTTCTCCCTCTCAATTGGCTTGCATTGGTCTCTATTTATAGGCCAAGCAAGATTTTTATTTCTTTTTTTTTTGTTTTATTTTTTTAAAAAAACTCTCCACTAAAATAAAAAAGACCCACACATTTTGTTTTTTTAAGTAAAAGAAACAAACTACTTGCATTTTTTATGGAATAGTAAAAATCCACCAAGTTTTGTTTATTGAAAAGAAAAACTCCACCTCTTTTTTTCTTGTTTTTTTCTAAAAGAAAGGATCACAATATCTTTGTGTTTTGTCTCCCTTTGTTTTTTTTACTACAAGAGGGAATCCCAACATCTATTTTTTTCCCTTTTTTAAAAAAATCTACCTAGCTTGGTGAAAAGAAAAGAAGTAAAGAAAAATCAACATTTTTTCTTCTTTTTTTTCGGTTAGGTAAAAATGGGTGCCTACAGCATTTTATTTTGAAATGATTGGGTTGGGCAAAAATGGGGTGTCTACAGCTGCCCCTCTTTGTCATGTTTTGCGAAGCAAATCGTGACAAAGAAACTAGACGACCCATTTTTGTCCCTTTTCTTTTAAGTGATGAGAATAAGTAAAAGACGTGCCAGAGTAGGCAAGTGAGTATGCGGTGCCAACGTAGGCGAATAAATGTGAAATGCCATCGTAGGCAAGTGAGTATGAGGTGCCAATGTAGGCAAGTGACTGTGAAATGCCATCGTAGGCAAGTGAGTATGAAGTGCCAATGTAGGCAAGTGAATGTGAAATGCCATCGTAGGCAAGTGAGTATGAGGTGCCAATGTAGGCAAGTGAATGTGAAATGCCATCGTAGGCAAGTGAGTATGAGGTGCCAATGTAGGCAAGTGAATGTGAAATGTCATCGTATGCAAGTGTGAGAGGTGCCAATGTAGGCAAGTGAATGTGAGTACCACCAGAGTACGCAAATGGTTCCGCTGGGGATTGAGAGCATTATCGCGAATACCGCAAAACTTTTCAAAATGACCTATCCCCGAACTATTTTTTATGTAAAGTAGACTCCATTACCTTTCCAACGGTATATCACAACCTCGATTTGGAGTTCGTATGCATTTTCTGTGAATTTCGGACAAAATAGGGCCTTTTCGCGAATACCGGAACTTCGGGGGGCCTAAACAGCATTATCCAGACTAAGGGAGGAGCACTGCCGCCGCGGCACTGGCCCACTGCCGCCGCGGCACTCCCCCCCAGAGCAGTGTATTTTTGTAATAACTTTTGTGGCCCCATTTTGATTAATTAAAAGCCAAAACGACGTAGTTTTATGATTTCAGATGTTTGGAGCCAATGGGAGTACTTTCTAAATCCCAAAAACACCCCAAGTTGGCCTATATAAACACCCCATTACTCCTCATTTTGGGGGAGTCAAGTGTGAGTTTTGAAAAAGTTTGGGAGAGAAAGTTGTAGAGATAAGGTTAGAGTATAGAGAAAAGAAGCTTTCTTCTTTGATTTTCAAAAACAAAAGTGAGTTCTAACTTTGTTTTTACTTCATTACTTCCATTTACTTTAATATTCAATACTCCCAACCACCATTTTAGTGAGCATTTAAGAGAATGGAAGCTTCTTCCATGTCTAGTGTCATTACATATGAGTGATACACCAATCTACAAGTCTCATGCTTCATGAATATCATCTATTGATTATCATCTACTTGCTTGTTTATTTATTGTTCATCTCTTCTTATCCCATTTCTTTTTATTTTCTTTATTTACTTACTAGTTCATCATCATCTAAGTGATGACATGAAGTTTGGGGTGAGTGAATCCTTATGGATAGTAGCTCTTGACCTCAAAAACATGTTTGATAGATGATGATCATAACCTCAATACTTCCAAGGTATTCTTAGAATGTATTGAAGTTATGTTCAAAAATAAAATAAATCTCTCCAACAATCTTGGAGGTTCTTAAATGATGAGTTTGATGTAGGTATTCTAAGTGGCTATGATCCTTATTGAGTGTTGAAGATATGTTTTCAAAACATCTATTTCAAAACCCCTCTCAATCCCTCTCATTTGGTTTCAAGAAACAAAACTTTGTTTTCTCCAAAATCTTCAAAACAATGAGTCAAAACAGTGAGTGAGTTGAGTTCAAAGATTTTTCTAGAACTCAATACTCAACATATGGATACAAGGCCACTTAGAAAGTCTTCCTAACTCATTGGAGAACACCCATGATCTTTGGTTTGACTTGGAAGTACTTGGAAATGGTCCATTTGGGTCCCAACATTCCTTCCAAACATTCTATTTTTGCTGTCACAGCAGCTAGGTCAACTTACGACCTCTTTTCCAGAAAACTTTTCCAAAAGGGGTAGTCCTAACTTATTTTTCCCTTAAAATTCAATGTCTTAGGAAACTTTATGTATAAAATGGGCCTCTAGATCATTCGTTTTCATTTTCTAATATTTTTCAACATTTCAGTCGATAGTACAAACTCTGTTTCTGAGTGACCTCTGTTGTTTATATGATTTCTCTCAATCTGTGATAGATATTCAAGATTGGCCTTTTGGGTTGTGTTCTAGACACAATAAGGAACATCTCCATAAAAAATAATGCATTGAAAACATTCCTAACCCCTCTTTTCAAATTCCAAAAGATCATGCTACTGTTCTGTCCACTATTCACAGCAAGTATACTTTAACTTTCATTCTTTGATTTGATGCTTATATGCATTCCAAATTAGTTCGTATCTTAGGAAGTAGTTCATACTACATTTGTACACATCCCATGTTAATTTTATTCATTCATTCATACACATTTTAGACTTCTAAGTCATTCTAGAAATTCATGTACACAAAACACACTACAACCTTTGCACATTTTAGATATATACATTGCATTCATGCAAGATTTGGGGTTTTTGTAACTCTTAATCCTAGGAGATTATAAGGAATGAACTTGATCACACATTCATGCTTCCCCTTTGATCTAATCATCCTTTCTCATCCGTCCCGGGGATTGAGAGATCTTCCTTTCTCAAAGAATAACATGCATCATACTAGCTTGTTAAGCATATTTTGATTTCTTTGTTTATTTGTTTCAAGAACAATTCATGTCCCCCTTTAGATTAGGAAAACTTAATTACTTAATGCGTGATTAGACGATTTTTCCTAGGTTTATTTGTGTGATATTTCACTTTACATTGCATGATATTTGATTTAGATCTTATGAATGATATTTTATCTTTAGATCTTCCACTTTCAAGTTTCTTATGTAATGTAATATACTATCATAGTATTAATTGCCGAACCATACATAGTATAAGATGAGTATTTGGATGCTAATTGAGGCCCGTCGAAAGATGGGGCGAGTTGAGGGTGTTTTAGTCGCGACAAAGGCTCCTTCCTCTCTCGTACCAAAACCCCGAACCAAGTTCTTTGGTTATGAAGGGCCGGTGCCCTTTATCCATTTGGGTGAGTCAAAATTAGGTTTCTTGGTTCCTTAAAGACCAAGTGGCGACTCTGTATCTGTTTTCAACAGACCTTTTCTCTTTCCTTGATTCAAAATCAAACGAATTTCAAAACATAACAAAGAGGTGGAAGCCCGGTATCCACAATCTGGCGACTCCACTGGGGATTTTTATTTTAAAAACAAAATAATACAGAGGTTTGACTCATAAGAAGCATCCTTAAAATCATCTTTTTACTGTGTTTGGTTCACCGCATTGCACTCTTGCATTTCCCCCCTCCGACTGTGTCTGAAACGCGGTGCTGACATTGTTCAGGTCTTGCTGTGCCAGGGCACAAGTCAC
Organism: Hydrangea macrophylla; assembly: GCA_033977485.1. Taxonomy (NCBI): domain Eukaryota; kingdom Viridiplantae; phylum Streptophyta; class Magnoliopsida; order Cornales; family Hydrangeaceae; genus Hydrangea; species Hydrangea macrophylla. The sequence goes on from CM066987.1 coordinate 646,462, forward strand.
CGTTGACACTGTACCTTCCAAGGTATATCAAAAAGAGTAAAAACCTTCGTACTGTCTCCCTGACGGTATATTGGAACTCTCGTCAACGGACCCTCTTTGACTAAACCCAGCCTTTGCATATAGATTCCTGTAGAACCTTTCATAGGACTGTTCATTTATCTTTTCAGATAGGACAATGCGATATAACTGCTGTATGCCCTGACGGGATTACCTGCGCGGTGTAGACGCTTATGTGGCATAGAACAGAACCTCTTTCTTATGATTCCCAAGGCAATCACTCACATGTAGTCACATTGAGTTGACCTGCCTAAGCATCATGACAAGGATGTCTGCTCCATGCTCGCAAAGATATACACCGCAAACCTTGTTTGTCGGTCTTGAGACATAGGAGTATGAAAACCTGCTAGAAAGTATGATCACTATAACCGTACTTACCAGTTTCCCCAGAAACTCTGTCCAAATATCCCAGATATAACCACATTAACCAGTTTCTCCCAGAAACTCTGTCCAAATATCCCAGATATAACCACATTAACCAGTTTCTCCCAGAAACTCTGTCCAAATATCCCAGATATAACCACATTAACCAGTTTCTCCCAGAAACTCTGTCCAAATATCCCAGATATAACCACATTAACCAGTTTCTCCCAGAAACTCTGTCCAGATATCCCAGATATGACCATATTGACCAGTTTCCCCCACAAACTCTGTCCAGATATCCCAGATATGACCATATTGACCAGTTTCCCCCAGAAACTCTGTCCAAAATTCCCGAAGTATCTTGGAAATCCATGTTATCCCTTGGTGATCATACTAGAAAGTAAGGTTAGCACACTCTGTATGGCTAGGACCTTATTTGTTTAGCTGCTATCTGTTAGAAATAGGAGCATCATATAGATTAGGGCTTACATCCGCATGTTTGTCCCATTTGCATGCACCATTCCCCATCAATCTGCACGCACTGTTTCGAGTCGGTCCACATCACTATCTTTGTCTGCCTAAAGTCACCACTGTCAAAGATCTAATCTAGTCCTTTCAAAATCTGTCAGGTCAGTATAGATTCCCAAGGTCAGCAGTCAGGGTCTTATTCGTGGGTCAGGAGTTCGGATAATCGTTTGATCAGAATCAGTCCGACAGCTTGCTTCAGCATGAATAGGGAAGAGTTGGAAAACAAGGTTACTGAATTGGGAGCGACCATAAGCCAGCAGTCCGACAGCCTGGCCCAGGTTTTGAAGTTCATGGAAGAACTGAAGCAGCAGCGGCCACAACCTCCGCCCGGGTTTCCACCACCGGAATTTGAACTACCCCCACCTGAGAATAATGGGGAAGAAGACTGGTTTCAGGGGGTCCCACCGTCCGCATACGAGAAGAAGCTCCAAGAAAAGATGGACAAGGTTGACAAACTGGAAAGCGTACTCAGGAAAAGCAAGGGTATCGATGATTACATGCTAGATCTGGAAGGCCTCTTCGAGCCTGTCAAGCTGAAACTGCCAGAGAATTTCAAAATGCCTGCCATCGATCGTTTTGATGGAACTGGAAACCCGAAAAGCCACGTGAAGCTATGTATGAGTATCTTCCAGTCCATGGGTTGCACCCACGAGCACATTGCAATGCTTTTCCCGCAAACTCTGGCAAAATCTGCACTATCATGGTTCCTAACCTTGGAAGCCTCCAAGACCCGGGCCTGGGAAGATATCGTTCGAGTTTTTGTCGATCATTACTCTTACAACCAGGAGCTGGATGTTACTATCAGGGATTTGGAAACAACCCGGCAAAGCAACAATGAATCCTTCGCTGCATTTCTGAGCAGATAGAGGAACAAGGTAGCCCAAATGACCCACCGGCCAATCGAGAAGGAACAAGTAAGGATGCTCATTCGGAATCTGCAGCCGCTTTATCATGAGAAATTATTCTACCAGTCCATCTCCACCTTTGAGGAGTTGTTTGAAGTCGGAACCCGAATCGAAGATGCTATCAGGGAGGGGAAGATCAAAAAGGAAGACCCTCCGAGTCAGCCAAGAAGGCCCAACTACTCCCGGAATCCCCCGGATGTCAATGCCCTTAGCGGCCAACCCATGGCATACCCTCCAAGACCATACCAATCCTCCAACCAGGCAAATCCTTCCAACCGCCCTTTCCAGAAAAAGCCCCCTCGCAATTTTGCCAAGCTAGAAATCTCTCTCTCCTCAGCCCTAGATCGCCTCCTCAAAAAGGGCCATCTCCAATTACTCCAGCCTCGAAATACCCCGATCCCGCCTAACTGTGATATGTCCAAGCGATGTACTTACTACCAAGCCCCCGGCCATAACACTGATGATTGCATGCGCCTCCGCCATGACATCTAAGACCTCATCGACCAGAATATCATCGAGCCACCACCAAAGCAGCCTCATATCACCCAAAATCCCCTACCAAACCACCAAAATGTCAACCTCATTGAGTCCAGCCCCGTACCCTTCAACCCTGCTACTTATATCACCCCCCTAGGACAACCCTTGCCTTGCATTGACATCCCGAATTCTGAGGGAATTCATCTGATCGGAGGGGAGAATGACGAGTGGCAGCAGCAGCTTGACGACGAGCAAGACTTGTTCTTCCTGGAAGAGCATGACCTAGGGGCGGTAGACCTCAAATGGTATGATCCCAACAACGAGAGTGATGATTCCATCTGGAACGAGCCGGAAAAGCCATTTGTGGGAACGGATTGTGATTGGTTTAAGAAGGATGGGACTGTAGAAGGACCTACTCCTGCCGAGATTGATCATCTAACCAGGTCAGGCAGTCATTATCAGCCTCCACAGCCTGCCACCGAAGCCATCGAGAAAGGACCAGTTAAAGACAAGGGGAAGGGTAAGATGGATGAGGTCATCGAAGAAGACAATGAGCTGATCAAGCAGCTAAAGAAAACCCAAGCACATCTCTCGATGTGGGACATCATGGTAACATCCTATAAGCACAGGCAAGCCGTGTTGAATGCCTTGGCTGGGATTGAAGTCCCCATCGACGCCGCGCCGGAGGACATGGTAGCTTTCTTGGGTGCGCTTACCCCCGACCCCATCATTACATTCTCCGATGAGGACCTGCCACCAGAGGGATCCGCACATAACAAGGCATTATACATCACCGTGGGATGTAAGGAACAACAGGTGCCGTTTTGTCTAGTCGACACAGGCTCGGCCTTAAATGTCTGTGCCCTGAGGACTGCCACCGCCTTGGGGGTCAATGTCCTTGACATCACGCCATCTGTGCAATCCGTGAGAGCCTATGACAATACTAGAATAAATGTGATGGGAACCGTTTCTCTCTAAATCCGGGTAGGATCTTTGGTGAGCACTGAGATCTTTCAAGTCATGGACATACCTGCCTCGTTCAATCTGCTGATTGGAAGGCCCTGGCTTCATGCCAACAAAGCTGTATCATCCACTGTGCATCAAATGATCAAGTACATTCATGAGAAGGAGGTAAAGATCATCCTCGGTAATAGTTGGGGTAATGAAGCTTTCCCAAATTACGCTCCCATTTTTGAAGTCCAAATACCTGAGCTAGAAGAAGGAGAAATCGGAGGATTCTTCATGGAAGAAGTTCATATGATCAAGGATGAAGACCGATTCCCTGAGGTCCACTCCGCAGTCGTCAACATTGTCTGCAAGATGAACTACTTCCCCGGAATGGGGTTGGGTCGACGCCAGCAAGGAATTCGGGAATTCCCGTAGATCAAAGGGCAACAAGGCACTTTCGGGTTGGGGTACAAGCCCACTGATGAAGACGCCGAGCTACAGAGGCCATGGAAGAAAAGGGTGAAGGGTCTCCCACCATACTGCAATACTTTGAATGGACAATTCGTCAAAGAAGGGGATGATTTCCCTTACTTCGGGTTCCCTGAACCCTGGATCCATCGAACCACTGGGAGAAGGCATCCCTGGCTTGAAATCTTCGCTGACTGCGAGAGGCCCCCATATCAAGACCCGTTCTATCCCGAAGAAGTTGAGAAGACCCCAGAGGAAGACTAGTTGAAATACCTGGACACTGAAGCAATCAAGAAAATGTGGGAGGAATCCGCTGAGAAGGAGGAAGAAAAGAGGGCCAAGAGCCAAGATGATCAGATCAAGCCAACTGAGGAGGGTCTGAGCAACCAGGCTGTAGAGTCATCTGTCTGTGTCTCCCAATCCCCTATTCCCCCGAAGTCTGTACTACCAATTATCGAGTCTGTACTGGAGTCGGCTGCTGTAAGCCCACCACTATCCAATGTAATCACTTCACCTGTCATGAATAAAATGAAAGACGATTCTGCTTACTCCTCTGTGTCTGACACTTGTGAATGCACAGATCCCTCCGAGGATCTCCCAATCGAACTAAAGCAACTAATTGAAAAACCACCTGCTTATGAAATAATCGAAGATACTTTATCAGTTAACCTGGGTGAAATAGATAATCCACAGATTGTGCAAATTGGCTCAACCCTTAATAAAGAAGAAAAAGAAAAATTAACCCTCTTGCTAAAAGAATTCAAAGATGTTTTTGCTTGGTCTTACGAAGACATGCCTGGGGTCGATCCCGACATCGTCCAACATCATATTCCTTTCCTCCCTAATTCTAAACCTGTCAAGCAGAAACTGAGGCGCATGAGACCAGAATGGGCACTCAAGGTTAAAGAAGAGGTGGAGAAGTAGTTCAAGGCAGGGTTCATCATTGTCACCGAATACCCGGAATGGGTTGCCAATATCGTGCCAGTCCCGAAGAAGGATGGAAAAGTTCATGTGTGCGTCGACTTTCATGATCTGAACAAGGCCAGTCCCAAGGATGACTTCCCGCTTCCCCACATTGACGTCTTGGTAGATAACACCGCAGGACATGAGCTACTGTCTTTCATGGATGGCTTCTCAGGGTACAATCAGATTCTAATGGCGCCAGAAGATCGGGAAAAGACGACATTCACCACCCCTTGGGGAACCTACTGTTATAGAGTAATGCCCTTTGGACTCAAGAACGTGGGGGCGACTTACCAAAGAGCTGCCACCACTCTGCTGCATGATATGATTCACAAGGAGGTAGAAGTATACGTAGACGACATGATTGTGAAATCCAAGGATAGAGAAGGGCACCTGGTAGCGCTGGAAAAGTTCTTCGAAAGGTTACGCAAATACAAGATGAGGCTGAATCCAAAGAAATGCACTTTCGGCGTAACCTCCGGTAAACTCCTGGGTTTTCTCATCACACAAAGGGGAATAGAGGTGGACCCCTCTAAGATCAAGGCAATCCTCGAAATGACGCCACCACGGAATGAAAAAGAAGTAAGGGGTTTCCTTGGAAGAATCCAATTCATCAGCCGCTTCATTTCCAAGCTCACAGCTACATGCGATCCTCTGTTCCGATTGTTGAGAAAAGGGGAGAAGTTCCAATGGGATGACCAATGCCAAGCCGCTTTCGACAAAATAAAAGCTTACCTTCAAAATCCGCCTGTCCTTTCACCACCAATGCCTCATAAGCCCTTATTCCTTTACCTATCCGTCTTTGAAAATGCCATGGGTTGCATGCTAGCCCAAGAAGGAGAAGAAAGCCACTCCGAAAAAGCCATATATTACCTCAGCAAAAGGATGACTGGGTATGAGCTCAACTATTCTACCCTCGAAAAAACATGTTGGGCCTTGGTTTGGTGCACTCGCCGACTAAGGCACTACATGCTGGCCTTTCCGATTGTGCTCATAACCCGCATGGATCCTCTAAAATACCTTCTCGAAAAACCCGCCCTGACCGGTTGTATATCCCGTTGGTTACTTCTATTATCCGAATTCGATATCAAGTATGTTACGAGTAAGTCAGTAAAAGGGAGAGCCGTAGCTGAGCATCTCGCAGAACATGCCGTTGACTCTGAAGAAAGTGGGGACTTTCCGTTTCCGGACGAGAGCATCGTGGAAATCAAGGAAGAACAGTGGAAGTTATACTTCGATGGAGCAGCCAACATGAAGGGATACGGAGTAGGGATGATCCTAGTATCGCCGAGTGGGGACCATACTCCGTTAGCAGTCAAGCTCAATTATAACTCCACCAACAACACTGCTGAGTATGAAGCATGCATTCTGGGAATGGAGGCAGCCTTAGAGCTGAAAGTTCAGAGGTTGGATGTCTTCGGGGATTCAAACCTCATCATATCACAAGCCAGAGGAGAATGGAAAGTAAAAGAAGAAAGGTTGAAGCCCTATCATGATCTTCTCGACCAACTCAAGAGGCAGTTCGAAAATATCACATTCCTCTACTTGCCCAGGGAAGAGAACCAGCTGGCAGATTCTTTGGCCACTCTAGCTTCGATGATCAAAATTCCTGTGGGAGTCAAGATGATGCCCTTGGTAATTGAGCAGAGGTACGAGCCTTCGTTCAACGTAATCGCCACAGTCGAAGAAGAAGAGAATGAAGCACCATGGTATCAGGATGTCTGGGATTTCATAGAAAGATGGACATACCCCCAAGAATCTACGGAGAAAGACAAAAGGGCAATTCGAAGATTCACAGCGCAATTCATCATTTGCGATGGGAAACTGCTGAAGAAAGGATACAACGGTCACAACCTGACCTGCTTGTTCGGAAAGAGCTCCAAAAGAATGATGGAGGAAATACACGAAGGGGTCTGTGGCCCTCACATGAACGGTCACATGTTGGCCAAGAAGATTATAAGGCAAGGGTACTACTGGACAACATTGGAGAAAGATTGTTGTGAGTACGTAAGAAGGTGTCACAAGTGCCAGATCCATGCAAACATGATGCATGTGCCACCATCTCTTCTATACAGCATGACCTCGCCTTGGCCATTCTCCACCTGGGGAATCGATATTATTGGTGAAATCATTCCAAAGGCCTCAAATGGAAATCGGTACATCCTGGTGGCCATAGACTACTTCACAAAATGGGTAGAAGCTGCATCCTACACCAAGTTGGGGGCCAAGAAAGTGGCCAAATTCATCAAGAGAAATCTCATCTGCCGTTATGGAGTTCCCCATGAGATTATTTCGGACAACGGAAGTCATTTCAAGGCAGAAGTCAGGGATCTGTTCGAGGAATACAAAATCACCTATCACAAGTCGTCGCCATACCGACCACAGACCAATGGGGCAGTCGAAGCTGTAAATAAGAATGTCAAGGCCATACTGCAAAAATCAGCTGATACCTACAAAGACTGGCATGAAAAGCTACCATTTGTACTTTGGGGATACAGAACATCGATAAGGACGTCCACAGGAGCGACTCCTTACTCACTAGTGTATGGGATAGAAGCGGTACTTCCGGTGGAGATAGAATTACCATCCCTACGCGTGATGGCAGAGTGTGAAATTCCGGAATCAGATTGGTTGAGAGAAAGGTATGAAGAATTGGCCCTCATAGATGAAAAGTGTCTAGCGGAGATCGACCATGTCCGAATCTATCAGAAGAGGATAGCCCGTGCTTTCAACAAAAGGGTTCGTCCAAGGAAGATTGTCAAGGGCGACATTGTCCTTAAGGAGTTGCGAGCTCCGATCTTTGATCCCCGTGGGAAGTTTAAACCTAAATGGGTCGGCCCTTATATCGTCAAGACTGTTCTTTCCGGAGGAGCAACTTATCTCATGGACCTCGATGGTGTCGAATTCAAAGAACCAATCAACATGGATCGTCTCAAAAAGTACTATGCTTGACTATCCAACAACCATTCCTTTCAAGCCTTGCCTTGAACTACGCTCGACCTGATTCCCGCTCGGGGATACGTAGGCAACCACATCGGTTCAGTCGCTCCACCAACAAAAAAATAACCTTTCCTTTCAAAACCTTGCCTTGAACTACGCTCGACCTGATTCCCACTCGGGGATACGTAGGCAACCACATCGGTTCGGTCACCCCACCTACCCAAAAATCAACCCGCTTCTTCCCAACCATGCCCGAACTACGTTGGACCTGATCCCCACTTGGGGGTACGTAGGCAGACTTTCAAAAAAAAAAAAAAAAAAAGAAGGATGGCTCGCTAGGTCGAAAATCCGAAAGGACGCCTAGGCAAAAAATTAGAGCTAAATCCAAAGTGAGCAATAACAAAAGAGAGAAAATAGCTCGCTAGGTCACCTCCTTGGTGCCTAGGCAAAAATTATGAGCACGTGAGAAAAATAAAGTCGCGGTCCTTACCATAACCCAAAAACCACCCTCCACACTAGGGGCAAACTTCGGCCACTCGCCTCGTTTGCCTGAACCTCTTCTAAACTAGGGGCAAACGTCGGTCATCTACCTCGTTTGCCTCACAACCATATATATCCCAAACTAGGGGCAAACTTCGGCTACCCGCCTCGTTTGCCTCTAACAACCCCAGCATGCTCAAGCAAGTACCAAAAGCAACAACTAATTGAAATCTCAAGTTACAAAATGTTTTTAAAGCTAAAATGCATAAAATGAGATTCCTAAAGTAACCAAGGTTCACCGATAAACAAACTTTGAATATTACATAGGCAGGAATAATCAAAGAAATAAAAGTCTTTCAAAAAGCAACCACATTTTCAAAGACACTTGGAGGAATGAGCAGAATCAGTCAGGTCTAGTGTCTTTTATTTTCTCAAAGGTCTTTAGAAGTAGGTCTTTGCTCGGTCAGTCCAACCATCAATAAAAGCAGCGATAATGGCAGCCCTGATCCTGGAAGCAAAGATCCTCTCAGTAAACCCCCGGGGAACCTCCTGAACTTGTCCATACTGTCTGGCCAAACGGCGAGGATGATAGAAAGAAGTCTCTCTCAGACCCATCAACCACACTCTCTGGTGACCCCTGAGGCTCGTGGTGATAGCGTAGAGGCCCCAACGCCTCACGATACGGCCCGTCCACAGCTGAAGGCGCTCGTAAAGCCAAGCCTGTAACACCAAAGGCGCCCCAGAAAGAAGAGGAGTCCCTTGGTTGAAGGCATTATCCAAACCATTCAAAGTTTCAGCTAGAACCATGGCCATGGGATTCCTGCTAAGCTTCAGTCCAAGACACACATGCACTAAGTCGACGGAAGTACTCGAGAATAGGAAGTGTGAAGTCATGCACAGTATCAAAGCGCGCCCCGCGGGTAGCATCATACACGCTGGGATCCCCAGGACTGGCGTACCGGGCAATAATAGAAGCAATGTTGAGAACCTTACCTTGAATCAGCCGGTGGGAAATAGTGACGGAGCAATTCAGATATTCAGCCAAGCCTCGCGTAGGACTGAGGGTACCAGCAGAAGGGAAAATCAGATCAAAGTCAGAATCATAGCCGAGAATAGCGCAGAACTCCTCAAACATAGGGCATATCTCCAGGCCATTGAAGTTGAAGACATGATTCACCGGGTCCCAGTGACCAATGGCAGCACGCAAGAACTCAGTGTTCAGGGTCATCTGGAAAAGAGAGAATAGCTCGGTCAAGCCGTAGCTAAAGAGGTTGATCCGCTCCACGCCATCCGTAATGTTCAGCCAAGCTGTGAGTTGGGCGGGATCATACAAAGCCATTTTATTTTTTCTGTCGCGGCTCTAGCAAAATTCAAAATTTCGGCAGCACCTCCCCTTTTCACGGACTATCCCACCTGCAAGGCAAAAGCACTCACTATCACAAAACTGCCCATCGCAGTAACATCCAGCAATCACAATGCACATATATCAACAAGCACACAACTGCGCCTCTAAACCGGAAGATATCCGGCCTAGGAGGCAAAACATCATAATACTCTGTCAAAAGGTCACAAATTGTTCTACACATCGTCCTACACTGTCCGAATAATCATATCCCCAAGTACAACCCAATCGAAAACAGAAAAAGAAAATAAAATAAATAATTCCCGCTTGGGAAGCCTCAGTCCTCCTCTTCTTCGTCCTCCGTCGGACCGCCCGGAGTGTACGTCGGCGACGGCCTCCTCCTACCACCTCTACATCTTGGACCAGTCCTCGATGAGCCAGCCCCGCCTCCACGGTACTGCACACACAAATAAAAATGAAGGCAATCAGTAAGGGAACAACAAAAAAGTACAAAAACAGAGTCTAGTCAGAGACTTACCAAGGACGCCATCTGATTGGCGGCAAATTGCCGCATACCGTCCATCTGTCAAAGGTAAAAACCAGGGTTAGAACCTCATAACCTTAAGAAAGTGCAAAATTAGAGACATACCCGGTGGTCTCGGGTGAGGACCAGGGACCGTAAGCTAGCTGCCAAGGCGTGACCCTCCTCAGCGTAATTCCAAGGAACATTGAGGACGCCCGCTGGTTGAGTAGGGTACCCACATGTGACTCGCGGCACCTCCATCATTTGGGGAGTGCCATCAGTGCCTAGAACGTTGACGGTCCAATCCCAAGGAGGGATAGGGTCAGGAGCCTGAGGAGCCGTCTCCTGTACATCTCGCGAAGCTGTAGGCACAGGAAAAGTTAGGAAGAGATGAGTCCAAAACATAAACAACTAATAAAGGCAAAAATGTAAAAAGGGAACTCACCTCCAGGAGTGGGAAGTTAGGCATCAAGGAGCGGCCGCGATAAGCCTCGTAACCGGTCTCGGAGAGGAAATGATCCCAAACATCGGTGCCGGCTAAGGCCGCCAGCAGAGCATCACCAGAGAGGTCACTAGCATCCATCACGGGAGGATTATGAGGAACGCGATACCTGGGACCACCAACCACCTGCCGAGAGACCCGCTCCCCAAGGAACCACTGCCTGCACTCGGTACTCTCCAGCAGAAGGCGGCAAGAGGTAAGAGATTTAACCGCTTGTATCTCCTCTGGGGCGGCGTAAGCGACGCCCTCCCAAGGCGTCCAATCAACACTAGAGGCCATCAGCTCAGTTAAGAAGTTTCTGAGCAAAACAATCCGGTGGGCCCTGCTCTTCACCCCAACAACGTCCCTCCGCCATCTCAAACCTCGTGGGAATAGAGGCACAGGAGCCATGCCATCCTCATCCTCGCCTGATTCATCCGCCGGGGAAGGAGCCAACATCTTCAAGTATTCAAAACTCCAAAGCTGCACAGACAAAGGAGAAATCAAAACAAGTATGGAAATAAAAAAGATGGAAAAATAAAAGAAGAAACAGTGCGTACCTCCCAAGCTCGCCAGAATCCCCCAGTAGATTTAACATCGCCCCGAGAGACCTCCCCCATATGGTTGTAGAGATGGGCCAAGGCAGCACCGCCCCAGTTGTAGGAGGGGATCTCATCAATGGTCGCCAGGCAAGAAAGGAGCCTCAAGCTCACCCGGTCGTTCCTTGTCGCAAAGATTGAGCACCCGAGGACATACAGAAGATAAACCCTCAAAAGCTGGGAATTGTTCAGATTGTGATTACCTCTGCCATAGGCCCGGTAAAGCCAGCCGCAGGGGAACCAATGTCTCTCCAGGTTAGGGGAAACAGCCCCAATCAACATCTCCACCGCCTCCGGGTCGAGCTCATAAAAGTAATCCAGAATCAAGCGCTTCCCGCCGACCCTCAAGCCCGTAATCATGGAGAAGTTGAATGGCGTCATGGTCATCTCTCCAAACGGCAGGTGGAAAGTGTTGGTAGTGTCCCACCACCTCTCAGCCAGTGCATAGAAGTGAGCCAAATCATTGCTACTTTTCGAAACCAAGCGGACGAAGCCTCCGAACCCGGCATCATCAACCATCCTCTTGACGGTAGGCGAGAGTTGGGTATACCACAAAAAAGCATGGGCGAGGCTACCGTGGCCTTTCAATGCCACTTCCGGCACCTACACACAACAAAGACGACAAAAGATGCACAAAATCACTATTCACAACCCGAGAGCCGAATTCACAAAATCCACATTCGAGCACAAATCGAACTTCTAACGATCTCTAGGTGCACGCTACGGCTCACAAAACTAGCATAATACATGAAAGCAGTCCTAAAATGTTGAAAGTTTCACATACCAAGCTCGCTAGAGCCGCTGCCGAAAGATGGCATTGAGGGTCCTGTAAAATCAAGTCCGGAGCTTGCACCTCGGCCTTCATCCGTCCCTTGGCCTTCTTAGACGGTCTCCTTGAGCTCGAAGCCATGGATCTACAAGAAAAATGGAAGTCACACTTAAACTTCCTTCTTGAAAATTTGGGCTAACCAAAACACCAATCAAAAATCCAACTACGGGGAAAGATTACTCACCTGAGCGCGTACAAGCTGCGTTTTGATGAATTTTGGCTCCAAAAACACCCCAAAATGGCCAAGAATGAGCTTCAAAAGCTCAAAAACCCGAGATATAGGAAGATGAAGTCCGGTCACCCAGTGCCGTCGCGGCACTGCTCTCCGTGGGCCCCGCTTCGCTCCGTTTTGCTCCGTTTCGCCCCGTTCTGGCCCGTTTTGGCCTTTTTCAGCCCATTTTTGGCCCCGATCAGCCCTGGTGGCCCATTCCAGTCGAGATTTATGAGGTTTTACCCCAAGCAGACTAAAAGTTGTCAGAACTACCTCCGGCAGGCAAAAACTGGGAAAAATCGGCTCCCGAAGACCCGAATCGGTCGTTTCAGGACAACCGTCGCGAATTTTGATCAAACCGTGAGAGGTTCAGAGATGGATCGTGGTTCCCGATCAAGAAAAGAGATTCTCCGAGAACCCTGCATCATCCCCCGAGGACAAAAACAGAAAGATACCAGCTCCCGGAGGCCCCGACAGGCTCTCTTGGATTGAGCACCGAAAGAGATTCCCCGAGAACCCTGCATCATCCCCCGAGGACAAAAGCAGACAGATACCAGCTCCCAGAGGCCCTGACCAGCTCTCTTGGATTGAGCATTGAAAGATTTGATCAAACCGTGAGAGGTTCAGAGATGGATCCTGGTTCCCGATCAAGAAAAGAGATTCCCCGAGAACCCTGCATCATCCCCCGAGGACAAAAACAGAAAGATATTAGCTCCCGGAGGCCCCGACAGGCTCTCTTGGATTGAGCACCGAAGGAGATTCCCCGAGAACCCTGCATCATCCCCCGAGGACAAAATCAGACAGATACCAGCTCCCGGAGGCTCTGACCGACTCTCTCGGATTGAGCGCCGAAAGATTTGATCAACCGTGAAAGGTTCGAAGATGGATCCTGGTTCCCGATCAAGAAGATAAAGATTCTCCCACCAGCCGGAACCGATTCCCGAAAGTCGGTCGTCAGGAACAACCAGAGCATCTCCCACATCTCCTGATTATCAAGAATTTTCTCACAGCTTTACCACAAGATCCCTCGGTCATCTTTGGCTGTCATCTGCTAAACGAAGCACATATGATCTATCTCACTCATTTGCAAAGCGCACTTCTCAAGTTTCAGAAGTTTTGCCCCTAGACCTAGAGTCTTCTAAACCTTGCTGTCCTTATTCGAGTCATCCACCGCATCACAGTCGCAAACACTAGCACAACACCAGCCCACTCGGAGTGGCACACCCCACAACACCTGCTCATACTAGGATCATAACACTGGACATGATAGGACTCACGACACAATTCATATCACATCCATGCATTGCATATCATCCTTATAGAATAACATCCGTATATATTGTTGTGCATGTGTGATTTGTTCCTTTGCGCCCTGAACTACGTCCTGGTCTGATTCCCCTTGGGATACATAGGCAGCTCACGCAGAGCACGACCAGCACTAACCTCATCATCCTTTTATCTTTTGCAATGCTGTTTATCCTAAATCTATAGCCTCCAAAAAGTCCTGTCTCTTCAAAGCTTTGGCACTCGCTTGCGACATGCGTTGCTTCGCAAGTTCATGCCAAAGAGGGGCAAACTGTAGACACCCCATTTTGTCGGCTATTAGATTTAGGAGACCCATAGCTTGGTGGTTCACAATGATCGTAAAAGACTCAAAAGGACTCTCGGAAGTCAGCTCTATCTCTCAGAATGCTCAGAATGACCAAAATGCCCCTGAAAGCCCGAAAACTCCCAAATTTGGTCCCAAAGTTCTGAAAACATGCTACGTCGTAAGAAAAGTGATAAAATGAGTTTTTCAAAAAAATCGGATGAAATCGTCAGCTCCCAGAGACCCCCGGAAGTCCCGGAAGTTCCCCGAAAGTCCCCGTTGACCGAGGTTTGACCAGGTTTGACCAGGTTTGACCAAGTTTGACCAAGTTTGACCGAAATTGTCCGAATTCACCGGAATCATTAGAAAATTATTAAATTAAGTTTTAAAAGAGAATCGAGCAAAAACGTTGGCTCCTGGGAGCTCCCGGAGGTTCCCAGAACTTCCCGGGAATCCCAGGTTTGACCAGTTTGACCAAGATTTGACTTTGGAATCGGGGCACCAAAACAATTTTGAAATATTTTTCATGGAGGTCAATAGCTTTCCAACGGTATATCGCACATAATTTCTGGATTTAAAACGAATTTATTATGAATTTCCAAAGGCGAAAAAGGCGATCAAATCGGCTTTTATCGCGAATACCGCAAAACGTTTCAAAATGACCTATCCCCGAACTATTTTTTATGTAAAGTAGACTCCATTACCTTTCCAACGGTATATCACAACCTCGATTTGGAGTTTGTATGCATTTTCTGTGAATTTCGGACAAAATAGGGCCTTTTCGCGAATACCGGAACTTCGGGGGGCCTAAACAGCATTATCCAGACGAAGGGAGGAGCACTGCCGCCGCGGCACTGGCCCAGTGCCGCCGTGGCACTCCCCCCCAGAGCAGTGTATTTTTGTAATAACTTTTGTGGCCCCATTTTGATTAATTAAAAGCCAAAACGACGTAGTTTTATGATTTCAGATGTTTGGAGCCAATGGGAGTACTTTCTAAATCCCAAAAACACCCCAAGTTGGCCTATATAAACACCCCATTACTCCTCATTTTGGGGGAGTCAAGTGTGAGTTTTGGAAAAGTTTGGGAGAGAAAGTTGTAGAGATAAGGTTAGAGTAGAGAGAAAAGAAGCTTTCTTCTTTGATTTTCAAAAACAAAAGTGAGTTCTAACTTTGTTTTTACTTCATTACTTCCATTTACTTCAACATTCAATACTCCCAACCACCATTTTAGTGAGCATTTAAGAGAATGGAAGCTTCTTCCATGTCTAGTGTCATTACATATGAGTGATACACCAATCTACAAGTCTCATGCTTCATGAATATCATCTATTGATTATCATCTACTTGCTTGTTTATTTATTGTTCATCTCTTCTTATCCCATTTCTTTTTATTTTCTTTATTTACTTACTAGTTCATCATCATCTAAGTGATGACATGAAGTTTGGGGTGAGTGAATCCTTATGGATAGTAGCTCTTGAACTCAAAAACATGTTTGATAGATGATGATCATAACCTCAATACTTCCAAGGTATTCTTGGAATGTATTGAAGTTATGTTCAAAAATAAAATAAATCTCTCCAACAATCTTGGAGGTTCTTAAATGATGAGTTTGATGTAGGTATTCTAAGTGGCTATGATCCTTATTGAGTGTTGAAGATATGTTTTCAAAACATCTATTTCAAAACCCCTCTCAATCCCTCTCATTTGGTTTCAAGAAACAAAACTTTGTTTTCTCCAAAATCTTCAAAACAATGAGTCAAAACAGTGAGTGAGTTGAGTTCAAAGATTTTTCTAGAACTCAATACTCAACATATGGATACAAGGCCACTTAGAAAGTCTTCCTAACTCATTGGAGAACACCCACGATCTTTGGTTTGACTTGGAAGTACTTGGAAATGGTCCATTTGGGTCCCAACATTCCTTCCAAACATTCTGTTTTTGCTGTCACAGCAGCTAGGTCAACTTACGACCTCTTTTCCAGAAAAATTTTCCAAAAGGGGTGGTCCTAACTTATTTTTCCCTTAAATTTAAATGTCTTAGGAAACTTTCTGTATAAAATGGGCCTCTAGATCATTCGTTTTCATTTTCTAAGATTTTTCAACATTTCAGTCGACAGTACGAACTCTGTTTCTGAGTGACCTCTGTTGTTTATATGATTTCTCTCAATCTGTGATAGCTATTCAAGATTATCCTTTTGGGTTGTGTTCTAGACACAATAAGGAACATCTCCATAAAAAATCATGCATTGAAAACATTCCTAACCCCTCTTTTCAAATTCCAAAAGATCATGCTACTGTTCTGTCCACTATTCACAGCAAGTATACTTTAACTTTCATTCTTTGATTTGATGCATATATGCATTCCAAATTAGTTTGTATCTTAGGAAGTAGTTCATACTACATTTGTACACATCCCATGTTAATTTCATTCATTCATTCATACACATTTTAGACTTCTAAGTCATTCTAGAAATCCATGTACACAAAACACACTACAACCTTTGCACATTTTAGATATATACATTGCATTCATGCAAGATTTGGGGTTTTTGTAACTCTTAATCCAAGGAGATTATAAGGAATGAACTTGATCACACATTCATGCTTCCCCTTTGATCTAATCATCCTTTCTCATCCGTCCCGGGGATTGAGAGATCTTCCTTTCTCAAAGAATAACATGCATCATACTAGCTTGTTAAGCATATTTTGATTTCTTTGTTTATTTGTTTCAAGAACAATTCATGTCCCCCTTTAGATTAGGAAAACTTAATTACTTGATGCATGATTAGACGATTTTTCCTAGGTTTATTTGTGTGATCTTTCACTTTACATTGCATGATATTTGATTTAGATCTTATGAATGATATTTTATCTTTAGATCTTCCACTTTCAAGTTTCTTATGTAATGTAATATACTATCATAGTATTAATTGCCGAACCATACATAGTATAAGATGATTATTTGGATGCTAATTGAGGCCCGTCGAAAGATGGGGCGAGTTGAGGGTGTTTTAGTCGCGACAAAGGCTCCTTCCTCTCTCGTACCAAAACCCCAAATCAAGTTCTTTGGTTATGAAGGGCCGGTGCCCTTTATCCATTTGGGTGAGTCAAAATTAGGTTTCTTGGTTCCTTAAAGACCAAGTGGCGACTCTGTATCTGTTTTCAACAGACCTTTTCTCTTTCCTTGATTCAAAATCAAACGAATTTCAAAACATAACAAAGAGGTGGAAGCCCGGTATCCACAACTGGGCATACAAGCTGACCGACGCTTTATGGGCATACCGTACTGCTTACAAGACGAATCTAAGTATGTCCCCGTATAGATTGGTTTACGGGAAAGCTTGCCACCTTCCTGTTGAAATTGAGCATAAAGCTTATTGGGCGACACGCTCATTGAACTTTGATATTCAAGAAGGAGGTCAGTTACGCAAGCTCTAACTTGCAGAACTAGAAGAAATACGACGAGATGTGTATGACTCTGCAAGGTTGCATAAGGAAAGTTTGAAGGCTCGCCACGATCGTACGATCTTTCGTAAATCATTTGAGCCGGGGCAGAAAGTTTTGCTGTATGACTCTCGCCTCCACCTTTTCCCAGGAAAGCTCCGTTCCCGTTGGACAGGCCCGTTCATTGTAAAAACTGTCTTTCCACACGGGGCGGTTGAGCTCGTCAATCCAAAGAACGATGATTGTTTCAAGGTCAATGGCCAAAGGTTGAAACCGTTCTTGGAGAACTTCCAAACTGAAGTTGAGCACATCCAGCTGGATGAGCCCAACTATTCTTTTACTTAAAATCCAAAGGGGAGTTCCATATTGTTGTTGTATTCTTTATCTTTCCCTGCATTTTAGTTTCTCTCTTTTGTTTTTAAGTCTTTGTTCGTTCTTTTGTGTTTGTGATCTTGTTCTAATCAGCTATACCTTAAACCACTCTATTGCAGGTGCATAGATGCGAGGTGATGATGTTCATTCTATCGGTTCATGGGCTGATTCAGAATGTCATTGTGGCACCTGAACTGAGGGTGAACTCACACCCTGCCCCTTGCTTCATCAAGACCCTGAAGCTCACTCTCTCATTGATGCTGCTCAAGGGTACATTCCATACCCACCGGCCCTCCTTGACATCAATCCATATGAAAATATGGGATTTCATGATGACGATGATGTGGATGAGGAAGAAGACCTGTACATGGGGAGAATGGTGGATGATGCACTCATGGCACAATGGGAAAATGATGATATGTGGGAGCCATGGGAAGATCATGACCTTCAGGATGTTGTCCTAGAACGTCACACTGCAGTTTTTGTTTTTGTTGACGACTTCCTTGTTCCCGAGTTGGTCCCATATCGATATGTGCACCTGAGCTTTCTGCTATTCAGGCTCCAATGCCCCTTACCAGCTAGTGCATTTTGGGAGTCTATGCCAATAGTGAGGTTGGAACTTAATCACATTTTCTTTGTTTTTTTTTGTTTCTGTTCCTTGTTTTTCTTTTCGTGTTAATCCTTGTTTTTTTGTGTTCCGTTATCTTAAATATCGGTTTGTTTGTCTTTTGTTTTTATTTCCTTTGTCAGGATTGTCACTATGAATCCACCGTTCCCGCCGCTTTACCTTCCACATCAACTGATTCATGGTTTTGGGCCCTACATAAGGCCCCCACACACTCCGCCGCAAGAGGATAGTCCGTTACGCAGTTATACTCCTTTATCCTTGTCTCCATCCGGATCACCTCTTGCATGGGCTTTCAATCCTTTAGAGATGCCAGACTTGCTCGATGATATCCTTGCTGCTTTCCGACTGTTCTGGGAAAGGGAATCATCGAGTTTGGACTCTACTTTTGAAAATTCGGCGGATCATGAAGCGATTGTGGAAGAGGACATCTTCATGCTCGAAGGATAGTGCCGCATTTCAATTGTTTCCATTTATTTCATCTTTCGGAGTGTAATCCTTGACAGAATTTTATTGGTTTTAATTTTATTTTCGGTTTTCTTTAGTTGAATAAGGTTTTAAATACCAGTTGGGGGCAATATTGTTGCAATATGGATGCTATTAAAAGGATTTATTTATATCAAATTGCAATTTTCTATTGTGAGGATGCGTTTGGCTTACATGTTCTGTCAAATGCACTGTTTTTCACTATTCTGTTTGTCCAGAACATTGTTGGCTTGTTGGGGGTGCTAAATTTCTTAATTCAGAGTTATTATAAAATTTGGGTCTTCGATCGATCGAACTCATCTCGATCGATCGACCGTATCAAATCTTCGAGCGCTTGATGAGTATTCAATCGATTGAACTTTCAATCGATCGATCGAACTTACTCGATCGATCGAGACCTGTATTAAAACGAGGTGTCGTTCTGAAGTTTTGTAAAATCTCATTTTTTCTCATACCCACTCAATCGCTCGAGAACAGAGAGAGCATCCCACGAGCTTTGGCCTCCCCTAGCTATATCTCGTGATTCACGGAGCTCCGGTTTCCCCTGATCATTAGTGGTACTGCGGGCAACCGTCACCTCGCGCGTCTCTCGAGGTGAGGCCCCACGTACCCCTCGTTGTTCTTTTCTTTTCATTTGTGCATGGGGGTGCCCCCCAGTGGTTATTTAGACCTTTTCTTTTAGTGTATATCTTGTGCTGTGTGTGTGAGGGCCCTTTCTGTTCTCGAAAGTGGTTACCGCACATTCGCTGTGCTCGATCGATCGAGCTGGGTTCGATCGCTCGAACCCAGCCCTTTCTCAATCGATCGACAGAGTCTCGAGCGATCGAACTCTGTCCTTTCTCAATCGATCGAACATTGTTCGATCGGTCGAACACAAGCAGTTTCAGTTTCTTTTCTTCTCTTCCTTGTTTTGATTTCTATTATGTATTTCTTCTCTTTTCAGGACCCCGCAATGAACCCTGTCACGGGATATCACAAGTCCAAACCTCTGGATCTCACTATACCGGATCCCATACCTGACCACGGGTTCCGGAGCCCCGAGGAGCGTGTTTGGTTCAGCCGCTCTTTTCAGACGCGTAAGGTGATGCTCGAGCGGCCATTGGAGTCTGTATGGCTTGCCGCTCCATAGTTTCTAGCACGGATCAGAGACATGCCATTGTGGTACGACATGTTGACCCAGACCAAGAAAATAAATATCCACTGGGTTCGTGAAGCTTGCTCTTCCATGATTAAGGATCCCGCGGCCCCGTTCACCTACCGATCATTCTTTCGCGGGCGCGAAATCGTTTTCAGTCCTGCCACAGTCTCTTTAGCTTTGGGGGTTCCTGAGGTCCCTGACTGTTTCTATCCCTCATTACCAGGAGCCCTAGAGATCCCGTCGACCACCATTATCCGTGAGCTCACAGGAGGTGCCGTTCAGTTCTGGAACGGCGCATCCAATATCGAGGATAAGTTTTTGACTGAGAATTACCACCTCCTCCTCCTTGCATTGGTCAACTGTATTCTGATGACGTCCTACCACGAGAAATTTGTGTCGTGGTATGCCCGTGCTCTGTACTCCATTGGGACAGGACATCGTGTCTGTCTGTCTCGCCTGTATATCGACTTTTTCGTTCAGCCTACGCGGTACATTGCCGCCAAGCGCCATCTGAAGGGCGCTTGGCCTATACATAGGGTTATTGAGCGGGCCGGATTAGTCCCGTTGGCCACAGATTCCATTCTTCAGGCCTCTAGTCGATTTGGTGAGACAGCGGCCCGTCGTTCTGATGCTCAGAAAAAGAGAAAAGCAAAGGGTAAAGGCAAGGCCAAGGTGGGGGAGAAGAGGAGACGTGGAGGCGGGACGGACACCGAGGGAGCTGCTTCTGGGACGCCCACTGAGGCTGAGGAGCTTGAGACTGAGGAGGATGACGATCCAGTTCAGGAGGTAGCACGTTTTGAGCTGAGACAGAGATCTCAGGCTCCAGCCCAGGGAGAGTCTTCATCCGCACCTCCCCCGACTATTCACGATTTACTTTTGGAGGAGAGGGCAGCCCGAATGAGACTCGAGGGCAAGGTTGATCATATATCCGCCATGCTGACCACCTTGTTGATCCAGCTAGGGTTTGACCCGATCATACCCCCATCTTCCACTCCATCTGCACCTCCACCACACACTACTGGCCCATCTTCCTCTGCACCTCTACCTACCACTACTCACCCTCCTGCTGCACTGACTACACTGGCCCATCCACATCCACAGTCTCACCACCACCTGCTGATCCTTCTGCCCCATCATCATCAGCGGCCCCACCTTCTGCGGAGCCCCCACTTCCACCACCTCCAGTTGTGACTGAGAGTGACCCGGCGACGGCTCATACTGTTACTGAGGGTGGAGTTGAGGATACTCCCGATGCGCCGATAGAGATATTATCCGATGTCGCAGAGGATGTGTAGGTCTTGATTTTGAGAGTGTTTGGAGAGTTCTGTTGTATCTTTCTTATTTCTATCTCTCTGCTCTCTTCTTTTGGTCTTTTAGTTTTTGGACTATTTGTGGATATTTGTGACTATTTAGTATGGCTTGGTTGGTTTGGTTTGGCTGTACTTTCTTATCACTGCTTTTAGTTTCATTGTTTTATCTTTCCAGTGATTGGTTCTGTTATTATATGTGGATCATGTGTTTTTTTTTTTTCGTGTATCTTTATCTTGATCTTGGTTTTTTGGAGATTGTATGTTCTTTACAGATTGTTATGCGCGCAGTTTTTACGTTGCTTTATCAGGTGATATCACTCTATCTATCTATTTGAAAATCAACTTCTGAGGTCATCGCAATTTTCAGTGGGGGTAGGATGTAGATAGACCATCACCTGTGCATATCTATACTTAGCAATCTGTATCACTCCATCTATTGCAAATCTCCATTATAAAAAATATATATAAAATAATAATAATAATAATAATAAATTGCAAATTTTTAACCAAGTTTTGGAACTAAATTGGTAGAAAATTTTGAATTTTCTATCCTATTTAGCTGTTATCAAGCAATGACATATTCATATTCATCGCATCCCATTATGACTTAAGTTCACGCGTTTTTCTAGCTTCACTAAGAGGAATGCATTTGTTAACCATTCTAGTATCCAAATCATTTGCACATATTAAGAGCTATGCAGAAAACTGAAAATAGAGTTAATATGACTTTTATGCTTCAAGGAATAACTAGTGGAAACTAATAACCCTTAGTGAGCTTTTGAATCCAATCTTCAATTCTGAGGGAATTGTCACATTAATTCGAATTTTTTTTTAATATACTTTAAATTCGTTGGATAGTCTCAAAATTCTTCATTTAGGCTGTTTATTAGAGGAGAACGTTCAGGATTTACCAATTAAAACTCAATGAACACTGAAGTGCTAAAACTAAGAAGTTAAGAAAATGATTTAAGCCTTCGTTATTCATTCCTTATTTTTTCTTTTCATATACCTGTATCAACATCCAAGAATCTCTTGACCCCACACTGATTAAATATCGCCAATATGAAAGCCTAACCTTTCATTTGATACTTTAACCTCGAGAAACTCGATTGCACGGCTGATGTGATTAAAATTGTTGAAGTATTTGACAAGAAGGGAGTAGTTGTGGGAAGCAGGTTAAAAAAAAAAAAAAAAAAAAAAAATTAAAGAGAAATAAATATATATGAAAATAGAGGATGGTTGGAATGAAGAAGAAATAAATGTAATCAAATGCCAAGGATGTGCAATTTCTTACCCCTCTTATCTTTATCTCACTAAATAAAAGCCGAATTGTCTAAGCCTTAATGATTCTTGATGACGTAGTTTGAATATGAAAGTGTAAGTTGAGTTATCCACGGTATTTCGCTCCTCTAGTAAGTAGTATTCCTTTCATGAGACTATAATACTCTAAATGTTCGTCCTTTATCGAGTTCGGTGTGAAACACTAGTAGCCAGAACATCACTCTTATTAAAGTTTTCACACCATGAGCGATCATTTCTAAACAAGTTCCTGTGAGATGTTCATTTTTGAGTGCAAACCAATGTGAGAATCGAGTTGAAACTACGCGTTTCAAGAGTATGATAGTCTAAACAATTCTAAATAAAGTTGGATGCATAGCTGTTGACCTCACACACACAGATACATGAATGTAACGCATATGTATATTCATCTTGGTGACATGAGGAACATATGGATTTCTTCATGGTTTGTATGAGGTTGATATGTTATGTGGAGCTAAATTGATAGTTGAATGGGAAAGAATGTTTATAAGTTTTTCTATATCTTTTTTAGCTTAAAATTTAGAATTTTGTGGTTAGATTCACTGCAAACCCTCACGAGACAACACTCGTCCACTAGGGAAACCTAGGGGTTTAACGGCTTGTTGCATCTGCTAAATGCAACCGCGATTCCTGCGAAAGTGAGTTAGGAAGTTTCTTTCATTTTACTAGATTAGTTGCTTTAGTCTTATTTTTGTTATTTTAGTCGTTATAGTAGTAGTAAGCTTGTTTTATTTTCGCTTTATTTATTGCTAGGGACTAGCAAATCGCTAGTTGGGGGTTGTGACAAGAGGGGGTATTTGTAAAATACAACCGCGCTAAAAGAGGAAAATACACTAGAAAAGTCTACAATTCCCCTGTTTATCTGCAGTTTGAATTACAATACCAGTTTCTACACAAATTGATTAAACTAGTATAAGTGGTATTATTTTAGTGATTATTTGTGCAGATTACTGCTGCTGTGTACAAGATTGAAGAATGTCGATAAAAGGAAGTGCTTAGTTCAGATGAAGACAACTCAAAGCTAAAAAAACAGGGGTCGAGCGATCGAACAATGTTCGAGCGATCGACGTGTCGATCGATCGAGTGGAGTTCGAGCGATCGTAGTTTCTGGAATTTCAATCGATCGAGAGTGTTTCGATCGATCGAACATGCCGTTTATCAGATTATACGCGCACGTAGCAGAAACGGGTTTTTAACCCTAGCAGGAAGTTTAGGCTATAAATAATCGTTTTGTTTACGTCCCAGGGGGGCGCCCATACTTTGTTTTCATCAGTTTTCCAGAGAGAGTAGAGAGTTTATCTTATTTTGTAGGTTTTTCTCAAGGATTTTTCATTGTAGCTTGGAGTTCGTAAGGTTTAATAGTAGTTGCTCTTCTCCAGGTTATTTTGTTTTATTTTGTTTACATTCTGCACGTAGTTATTCGTAGTATAATCTTTAATATCGTAGTATTACATGTTAGATGAGTTAAAATCATTGATTTTCATAGTTTTCATGAAAAACTCGCAAACAAACATGATTTTAATGAACTTTTACGTTAAAAATAAATCTGAGACTTCCCAGATCATGTCTGAGTAGTCCGGGGATGGGAAATCGCGATGAAACCGTGATTTCGGGCCTCTGCCATGCAGTATTTTTATTCCTGTGTTCGATCGATCGAATATAGTTTGATCGATCGAACCAGAGACATATTCGAGCGATCGAAGATATTTCGATCGATCGAGAGATGAAGAAGTTAGATCGATCGAAAGCGCGTCGATCGATCGAGACCTCTGATTCTTGAGGACATTCAATACAGTATTCCAAGACTTTCTGCTTTACTGATTCGTTATCAAACTGTCCCCAAATGCTCAGTTTGTCAAAACAGTCTTTAAACGTTAAGCCTTAAGGCATTTTCTTTCAATATATTTTGCAAATCACCCTCAATGCTAACACCATTGTAGGTGCGAGTCTTCACTATTGAATTAAACCACCTTTGTGTATTTCGAACTTAATTGTGATGATATAGTCCCGGTCATGAAAGGACTCTTGATTCTATATCCTTAGAGAAGTACGGGAAACTGTAGAAGTTGCCCTCCGTTGAGCTTAATTGCATTTGCATGGTAGATGGCTGAATCATAGTGGATTTGTGTGATCCCAACACTTTCTTTTATTAAGAAAAACCGTTTTCAAATCTCGCTTTAGTTAAATAGTTAATTATTAGTTAATTTAATTTAGTCGTTTTTAAGTTTAGTAGTTGTTAATTGTAGAACTTTGTGTTCTACACTTTTCTTAAAATATTGAATTTTCTTTTCTTTTAGAGTCTAATCTAAGTAATTTAATTCTCATCCTTCCCTGTGAGATCGACCTGGTCTTACCAGTTACTACTTGCACATCTACCTACACTTGGGTATAGCACACAAGCGCACACAGAAAAATATTCGTGTCAAGTTTTTGGCGCCGTTGCCGGGGAAGGCGACGATCAATTCCTTAGATTACCTCAATATTTCCTGATCTATTTCTGTTTTCCTTTTTCTTCGAGTTCTCTAGGTTTTCAATCTTCTTAGGTTCTCTCATTTATGTCCGATAGTTCCGTCTACGAAATTTTTGGAAATCCTCTATATTCATCTAATTCTTCCAGTTCTAGTAACCCTGTCACCACTCTAACTGAATCAATGGATGACGATCAGAGTGAACATGGTGAAAATGTTGTGGTACCAATTGATGATTCACTACGCCCGTTGTGCGATCTCATGAAACCAGAACACGCACCTACTCCTTCTTGCATTCTCATTCCCCCACATGCTAGCGAATTTCAATTTCACAATGGGATGATTCAACTCCTTCCAACATTTCATGGGATGGAAAGCGAGAAGGCATATCTACACGTTAAGGATTTCGAGGATGTTTGTAAAACATTCTCCCAAACTTGTCCTGTAGATGTGACACGCTTAATGTTATTTCCCTTCACCTTGAAGGATAAAGCAAAGGCGTGGTTACTCACCCTGAAACCAAATTCAATCTTCACATGGCATGCGATGAACACTGCGTTTTTGAAGAAATTCTTTCCACCTCGCATGACCACATAGCTAAAATGCCAAATAAGTTCATACAAGCACAGGAGCAACGAAACTTTCACCCAAACTTGGGAGCGTTTCAAAGATTTGCTTCTATCATGTCCCCACCATGGATATGAGAAATGGCGTACCATCAGTCACTTCTATGAAGGACTAAATGGTGAAACGAAAAAGCTGGTCGAAACTATGAGCTCTGGACCATTCCTTCGAAAGAACACCGAAGAGGCTGAAGCTCATTTCGAGTGGTTAGCTGAACATGCTCATGAATGGTCTAACTCTGAAGATTCACCTCGAACTCAAATATCGAGTGTGGAAAATAAGAGTTTGTACCAATTGAAAAGTGAAGATCATCTGATGAACAAGTACGAAGAACTGGCGAAGAAGGTAGAAGAACTAGGGATGCGAGGAGAGAGCTCGAGGCAGGTGATGCCTGAGGAACCATGCGGCACATGCAACATGTTGGGACATACAACTCAATACTGTCCCAATGTGCCGTATTTTCAAGAGCAGGCCCCTATGGAGATGAATGCCATGCACGGTTTTCGAGGGGCGGGGAATTCCAACAATAACTTTCAAAGTAACAATAGATGGAATCACCCCGGTTTTGATTGGAGAAATAATGCGGGGACCTAAAATCAATATCAACAGCAGCCCTACAACAATCAATATCAAGGGCAAAACAATAGGCCGTCCCATCATTACAATCAAAACAGAACCAATAACTACAACCAAGCTCAACCTTCCAATGCACCACAGACCAATACCTATGTGCCACCACACAAGAAGGTACAAGAGGAAGAACCACTTGCTAATGCCAATCTAACGCAGCAACTTATACAGATGATGAGTAGAATGTCTGCCACGTTAGAAAGGATAGATGCACGACAAGAGGGTTCAGGAGGAACATTCCCTGCCCAACCACTTCCGAACCCCAAGGGACATAACAATGGTCCTAACAATCAAGAACATGCTAAAGCCGTGACTACACTGAGAAGCGGAAGAATCATAGAAAAAAGCATGCCTCTGGCTACACCCGAAGTGTACAAAGAGGAGGAAGTGGTGGAAAATGAGCTTGAGCAACCATCTACTCAAGAGGAGGAGTCGTCTACTAATGACGAGGCAATAAAGGCAAACATTGAAGCTCCTAGAAAACTACTTCCCCCAAACTGAGAGGAATAAGAAGGAGAAAGAGTTTATTGACCTGGTGTAAGGTAACCGAACTGTGCGGGAGTACACAGTGTAATTCGAACGTCTTTCTCGATTTACACACCACATGATTGATACCCCGGAGAAGAAAAACCGAAAGTATCACTAGGGACTTCCCTACCTCTGCAGAAGCTGACCTATGGCCACCTAAATCAAACTTTCAAAGCTTTAGTAGGAATGGCCCATGGCTTCGAGGAAATCACCGGTCGTGAACAAAGGCATTTTGTAAACCGACCACCTCCTCCGAGATTTAATCAAGGACCGAGACAAGCCCCGACTCGTAATCAAGGATTCAAGAGAAGCTGAAATGGTGAGAAGAAGCCGCAGACAGCTCTATTCCGCAATAAACCAGCTGTACCATTTAGGCCAACTCCACCCCAGGGACAATTAGGAACCACAAATAATAACCCTGGAGTCTGTTTCAACTGTGGATTCCCCGGACACATGTCCAAAGATTGTCGTGCCCCGAAAAAGAACAGTTGCGCAGATGTAGTTTGCTTTAACTGCAACAAAAAGGGACATCTGTCTAAGGATTGTAAGGCACCTCAAGGAGGTTACTATGGAGCGTCGACTCAAGGACAGGCTCGTCTCAATGCTATTATTCCGGAGGAAGTAGGATTTGACGAGGAGGAGCAGTAGACTCTGGAAGGTACTCTAACCCTCTTTAATAGTCAAGTGAAAGCTTTGTTCGATACTGGTGCATCAAACTCATTTATCGCAATTAGAATCGTGCAATGCTTAGGCTTAGTGCCCCAAACGATGGATATAGCTTTGAATGCTACGTCACCTCTAGGAAAGAGCGTTAAGTTGGAAAGAGTATGCAAGGACTGACCTCTAAACTTGAAAGATCAGAATCTCCCCGCTGACTTGATAGTTTTGTCGATGAAGGAATTTGACGTGATCCTAGGAATCGATTGGCTCGCGAAATACCATGCTAAGTTAGATTGTGCTAGAAAATCCATATCCTTTTCAGCACCTGATAGTGAACCATTTGATTTCAAGTGCAATCCCTCGTATGACGTTTTCCTCACCAACTGCCTAGCTACACTTGGGACCGCGAGTGATGAGATTCCTATTAACCAAATTCCAGTGGTCCGAGATTTCGAAGATGTTTTCCAAGAAGTTAAAGGATTATCACCCAAGAAAGACATCAATTTTTGCATCGAGCTAATGCCTGGAACCTCACCGATATCGAAGACACATTACCGAATGGCCCCAATGGAGATGCAAGAACTAAAGACACAAGTGCAAGAACTTCAGGACCTTGGATTTGTTCATCCGGGCACTTTACCATGGGGAGCACCGGTATTATTTGTTAAAAACAAGGATGGAACACTTCAACTTTGTATCGACTACAGAGAATTGAACAAGGTCACAATCAAGAATTGGTACCCACTACCGAGGATCGATGACCTGTTTGACCAACTACAAGGAGCTACGACATTCTCAAAGATAGATCTGCGATCCGGATACCACCAATTGCTTATACGACCTGAGGACGTGCCTAAGACAGCCTTCAGAACCAGATATGGACATTATGAATTCCTGGTTATGCCGTTCGAATTGACCAATGCCCCAGCTGTATTCATGGGCCTAATGAACAGAGTCTTCAGACCTTATCTGGATCAATTCATCATTGTATTCATAGATGATCTCCTCATCTACTCTAAGACAGAGGCAGAACACGAAGGACATGTAATGATAGCACTTCAGACTCTACGAGACCACCATTTATATGTGAAGTACAGCAAGTGCGAGTTCTGGCTAAAGGAAGTCAAATTTTTAGGACAGGTTGTCTCGCAAGAAGAAATAGCAGTGGACTCATCAAAGATCGAAGCTGTTTTAGATTGGAATCGACCGACCACAGCAACGAAAGTCAGAAGTTTTCTTGGTTTAGCTAGATACTACCGGAGATTCGTGGAAGGATTCTCCAAGATCGCAGCCCCTCTTACTGGACTGACCAAAAAGGACTTAAAATACGAATGGAATGATAAGCATGAACGCGCATTTCAAGAATTAAAGAAGAGGTTAACCACAGCGCCAGTGCTTGTAATACCGAAGAGCGATGAACAATTCACCATTTACAGCGATGCATCACATCAAGGACTTGGATGTGTGCTTATGCAGGATAGAAGAGTTATAACATATGGATCACGACAGTTGAAACCTCATGAGCTTAACTATCCTACACACAATCTGGAACTAGCTGCAATCGTCTTTGCACTCAAAATTTGGAGACACTACCTCTACGGAGAGAAGTTTGATCTGTTCTCAGATCACAAGAGCTTGAGCTACTTGTTCTCTCAAAAGGAATTGAACATGAGGCAGCGACGTTGGATGGAATTGTTAAAGGACTACGATTTCACGCTACAGTATTACCCTGGCAAAGCGAACGTTGTTGCTGGTGCCTTAAGTCGGAAACCCCGCAAACTCATAATATCATCTCTTATGATTAGAGAATGGAAAGCATTGGAGATATTAACAGAATTCGACTTTCAGATTTCCGAGTCAAGTGAAGGATGATTCTTTGGATTTCTTGTAGTACAACCAACGCTCATAAGTCGTATTCTCGAAGCTCAAGGAAAGGACGAAGGACTTCGTCAATGGTTTGAGAAAGCATCGGCAAAGGACCTCGCCGAGTGGAATATAGGAGCAGATGGAGGATTCAGATGTCGCAACCGACTCTGTGTACCCGATAAGGATAACTTGAGGAAAGATATACTGGATGAAGCACACAAGTCAAGACTGACTGTTCACCCTGGAGGAACAAAAATGTACAAGGATTTAAAGAGAAACTTCTGGTGGGATGGAATGAAAAGAGAAGTAGCGGATTACGTATCCAAATACATAACATGCAAGCAAGTCAAGGTAGAACATCAGAAACCAGGAGGATTGTTACAGCCACTACCAATTCCTGGATGGAAATGAGAACATATTACGATGGATTTTGTTGTAGGAATGCCAAGGTCACGGCAGAATCATGACGCTGTTTGGGTAATTGTGGATCGACTCACCAAATCGGCTCACTTTATCGCTTATAGTATGATTTAACCGGTTGAGAAGTTGAGCAGAATGTATATACAA
Source organism: Hydrangea macrophylla (assembly GCA_033977485.1). Lineage (NCBI taxonomy): Eukaryota > Viridiplantae > Streptophyta > Magnoliopsida > Cornales > Hydrangeaceae > Hydrangea > Hydrangea macrophylla. The sequence goes on from CM066987.1 coordinate 676,202, forward strand.
CAAGTTGTTCGACTACATGAAGTACCCGTGTCAATCGTGTCAGATCGTGATTCACGTTTCACGTCAGGATTCTGGGAAAGCTTACAGACAGCACTGGGAACCTTGTTGAAGCTAAGTTCAGCTTTTCACCCTCAAACCGATGGACAGACGGAGAGAGTCAATCAAGTTATGGAGGACATGCTCCGAGCATGTGCGATAGATTTTGAAAGTTCATGGGAAGAGAACCTACCATTGATAGAGTTCGCATATAACAACAACTATCATACAAGTATAGAGATGGCACCATTTGAAGCTCTATATGGAAGACTGTGCCGATCACCCTTATGTTGGGCAGAAGTTGGAGATGACAAACTTCTAGGACCTGAGATGGTTCGAGAAACGAACGAAAAGATCAACATCGTCAGAGAAAAGATGAAGGCAGCTCAGAGCAGACAGAAAGTTACGCTGACAAGCACCGAAAGGACTTGGAATTCAGTGTTGGAGATCACGTGTTCCTAAAAGTATCACCCGTACGTGGAGTTGTCAGATTTGGACAGAAGGGAGGAAAACTTTCGTCATGTTACATTGGACCGTTCGAGATTCTAGAATGCGTAGGGAAAGTTGCTTACAGACTTGCACTGCCACCCAAGATGTCAGGAGTTCATAACGTCTTTCATATCAGCATGTTGAGGAAAGTCGTTCACGATCCGTCTCATGAGATCAACTTCACGGATATCGAAGTAAATAACAATGCGACTTTCAATGAAAGACCGGTGAAGATCATAGAACGAGGAATTAAGAAGCTGAGGACTAAGGAAATCCCTCTAGTAAAAGTTCAGTGGAAACATCATGATGAACGTGAAGCTACTTGGGAGTTAAAATCGGAGATGCGTGAGAAGTTCCCCTATCTTTTCAATGTATAGCTAACTCTGATTCCGAGGACGGTATCTTTAATAGCAGGTGGATGATGTAATACCCGTAAAATTTCTGTATTAATAAACGGATCCCCGTATTTTGTTCATATTAAAATCCAGTATTTTAAGTTCTTAATTCTAGAACCCGATTACGTATACATACTCACTTATTTTATTACTTAGACTATAAGTTTCAACCCCGGACTGATGTTGCACGTAAATCCGTAGAATCTGTATCAAAATTAGACTGTATTGCATGTGAATTATAGCGACGGCTCAACCATACCAAAATAGAAAATAAGAATCTTTCCTTATATGGCAAGTGTACTAACCTAACCTACAATTACCCATTTTGTAGAAACATTACCCAAACCATCCCCTACAACCGCTGAATTTTAACCCCCACACCTCCACCGCCGGTACACACACCCCCACCCCTTCTCTAATAAGTCTATCACTCAGTCCCCTCCATGTTATTGCCATTAGATACCCAAATCTGTGCATTTAAATGTGTATATGTATAGGTGTGTTTATATATGAGAGTTGAGAGAGTGTAACCGAGAGGTAGAGAGAGAAAAAGAAACTCCCTCACTGCCCTTACCCTCTGCCTCCCCGTCACCACACACACACACCACCGGAGAAGCAGCAAGAAGAAGAAGGAAGGGGAAGAGAGAGAGGAGGGCTCACCGTAAAATTGGAGGAAAAGAAAAGAAACCCGAGGCCACTGAGGTAAATCCCATACCCTCTGCTTACTCTCTAGACACTCACACATCCTCACACACCTTCCCTGGACCCCTATGCACGCCCAAACAGAGCCTAATATAGTGTATATAACATTCTGAAATTATTTTATTTGTGTATATAATATTGATTATCCATTATTTTAAATAAATGATCAAGGATTATTTATAATTATAAATGATTTGTAAATAGTTTAAATCATTTTAAAAATAGTTTTAAATACCCAAAATTATATTTTAAATAATCTGAAAATATCATTTTTAAGTGTAACCTTATATTATGAAATAATAATGTAATCCTTATATAATGTGCGTATTATTTATTTAGTTTCAAATAAGTAATAAGTAAGTGATTCAAATTAAAATAATTAGGTGATAAATACCTAACGACCACTTCATGTATTAAATTTTTCTAAGGTCTAATGCCTTATTTTATAAATTTTTATTTATAAAACTCAAACTTTAGTGTTCCTAAATAATTATTAATTATTTATAAAGACCCCGTTTGGTGGTATTTAAATTATGTAAATGCCAAACAAATTTCGAAAATTATGGAAAAAATATCACTAGCCTAATTTAAGGCCTAGTATTTAATAAAAATATTTGTGAGGATCAAATGTCTTCTTAAAATGTATTTTATTATTAGAGTGTTTCTACGTCTATTATTAGACGATTAGAACTTCAATAATTCATAGAAAATAAACCGTAGCTCAGAAAAATACGCGGTCAGTTCCTAGAGTCTTAGAATAATGTCTAGAATATTTCTTTAAAGTTTGGTGATCTTTCGACACGGTCAAAAATACAGCTTATCTTTAGGGCCAAAACTGGTATAGAAAACCCAGCCTTTTATGCGACGGACTCCGATCAGGGCCGGCCCTGAGTTTCTCGGGGCCTAAAGCGAAGTCATAAAATGAGGCCCTTTAACAAAAAAAGAGAAAAAAAAATTTAAATGACACAACTGTAACAAAGTATCACTTAAACATTACTCTTCTCGCATTTTTAGCTGCAAAATCGCTAATTAGGCTTACATAATCAAGTTTTTCTACCATATCTTTTTCAATGGATAACATAGCTAATCCACTCAATCTTTCCTGTGACATGGTTGATCGAAGGTAAGATTTGATCAACTTCAACTTTGAAAAACTTCTTTCTGCAGAGGCAACTGTCACTGGTATGGTCAACAATATTCTATAAGCGATCCATGCATTTGGGAAGCAATTGTCCATTCCTTTCAAATAATTCAGTACTTCTATGGGCCTTTTTGTTCCTTTCGGTAAAACTTCTTTCAATACTTTCAACTCCGAAAACAAATCTATACCATCAACATCAGAAACCATGTCATGTTTCAAAAAGATTTCCAAGTTCGCACAATAAGTCCTCAAAGTATCATCATCAATAAAAGTTAACTTATTTGAATCAAACAAAAATCCAAACGTCTCTTCATATATTTGGAATTGCTCAAACCTACTCTTAAGTGAAGAAAGAGCTTGATCTACTATATATATGAAGTAATTAATTCTAAAGGATTCTTCTGTTGTCTGTGTTGCCTCTTCACTGGCATTCTCATCAAACTGTTTCTTTCTACAAATGACACGCTTTTCACGAAATACGGGTTCAATTTCCATTACACTTGCTACCCCTTTAGCTTCAGTCATCGCCTCTTCAAAACCAGTTTCTCTATACTTCTCAAGAAAGGCAATCAGTCATTTTAATTGATGTATAGCAACATCCATATGCATGTCTTCTGTTTGAAAAGTCTTGCTAACAGAATTAACCAAAAACAAAAGGTTATGCCAAATAACCATGCTCAATAAGAACTCAAAGTTTTCAATGTCATGCGTAGCTAGGGATTCCGCTTCACTCTTTGTTTTTGGATCTTCACTAGTATTTGCCAAGTGAACTAAAGCATTTCTAATTTTTGGAGCTTGATATCTTATTGCTTTAACACTTTCTACGCGACTTTCCCAATGCGTTTGTGACAATGGCTTAAGCGTGAGACCTTCCACATTATCTTTTAAAACTTTCCAACGCTTTGTAGAAGAGGAAAACTATGAATATATACGTTGTACCACTCCAAAGAAAGAAATAGCTTTAGAACAAGAGTTGGCCATATCACAAAGTGCAAGGTTAAGACTATGACAACCACATGGAGTGTAGAATGCTCTCAGATTTATTTCGAGCAGTCTTTTTTGCACACCTTTGTTTTTTTTTTTTTTTTCATATTAGAGCCATTGTCATATCCTTGTCCTCTTACATCATCGATATCAAGTTCAAGCTTGTTCAATACTTCTTTAAGTTCTCCAAAAAGTCCCAACCCTGAAGTATCATCCACCTTCAAAAATTCTAGAAAGAACACTTCTACCTTTGTTGGACTTGTTGAACTCTTCTATATCTGGGGTACAATCAAGTATAACAGAAAAATATCTTGCTTCTTTAATTCTTTTAACTATTGTACTCTTGATTTCACCCGCTAGCATTTGTATCAATTCATTTTGGATTTTGTGACTAAGATAATGATAATGAACTTCTCGTTTTTCAATACATCGAATATGCTCTTGCATTATCGGGTCAAATTCGGCAATCATTTCAATTAGACTTAAAAAGTTTCCATTATTTGCTTGATAAATCTTCTCATTGTCTCCACGAAAAGCTAAATTATTTTTGGCAAGAGTTTTCACCACAACAAGTATCCTTAATAATACTTGTCTCCAATGTTCTCTATCTTTGTTGATTTGTTCTTGCACCCTTTTATCGATTGTTTCAGTTTTCCGTAATCTTACTTCCAATTCAATCCATTGCCTCATGCTATTCATGTGTTCATTACTAGTTTCGTGACCTTTGAGCCTCTGACCAATATTTCTCCAATCTTTGCACCCTTCATTAGCCAATTGAGTTACATTTCCCTCCTCCTTGAATAACTTACAACAAAAGCAAAATACTTTATCCACAACACTTGAATATAGTAACCATTTCCTGTCATGCTTCTCTCCATTCGATAAATGCCGACTATAATATGAGGTTGAAAAATGTCTATCTCCATCATTTTTAGGAAATTTTTTTACATCAACTCTTATAGGACCTCTTTCAACTAATAAATCTCTAAACTTTTGATCGATTTTGCCCCAATTACTTGGATCGTAGATGTCCACAGTTTGACGAGGTTCTTCATTTTCCACATTTTCATGTTCATCACTTAAGTGTTCTACTTGTGTAACTTGTGCATTGTCAGTTTCATTCCTACATTCCTGATTCACTGAATCTTCAATTAATTCTGAGCTCTCCGTTTGTTATTGCTACAAAAAAATTTGTGAAGAGCTCCCTTTTGGGATTGAATTAATTCTTCTACCTTTTGCTTCTTTTTTATTTTTTCAGACCCAGAGCTATATTTTCTAGGAAACATGATTCTTTAATCAATCCACTTTCCAACAATCAGTCTACAATCATTAACAAATTCACCCCAAAAATTAACAATCAAACAACAACCAATTGCAATAAAGCTTGCCCCAAAGGGCCCAAACAGAAAGACTCAAAAGTCAAACCCTAGCTTTTTAGAAAGAAGAAAAAAAATATGGGAAAAGAAGTTACCCCCAAAAGTGCCAAAGTCGTACGGAAATGGAGCTCCAATACTGAATTTTTTATGGTTCTTCAAAAGACAAAAGGGTCTGTGTCTTGGTCTTGGACAGCTGGGCTCTTCGGTTTCCCTTAGTTGTGCTTCAAAGAGAGATTTTTTTTTCATCACGTGTGTACGCAATTGTGAAGGCAGAAGACTGATAAGAGGTTTCAATATATGAGGGCCTACTTATTGCTTGTTTTTGTTTGGGCCTCTTTCAGATTTGGGCCTTTTAAGTTATTGGGTAGTTGGGTTGGGGCCTTTGTGGGTTTTAAATCTTTAGACTTATACATATGTGTATAGAAGGTGGGTAACAAAGTGAGGCCCTGAAATTAAGTGATATTTGGGGGGCCTAAAGCAGCTGCTTTATGGGCTTTCCCCCAGGGCCGGGCCTGACTCCGATTTGAGTCTAGTCAATGGCGTTAGACTCAGAATGATGCCTAGATCATCATGTTGACGTTTAGGAACTCACCCGGCACAATTGCCATTATGCCTTGATTTTAGTACGCTTATTAATCAACGTTCTATGGATTTATATACTTTGTAGGAACCACCGTTACACTCGTTTCTACGCACCCGCTTCGAGGTGAGTCTTTCTAACTCACTTGGTATATTATAGAATTATTCCTTGTATATACTCGGTACGTTCTGTGTGAACGAAGCTGATAAGTATAAATTATGTGAATATTGAGATTCTTACTTATATGATGAACGCATATTAGTTAGCTATACTTCATGCTTAGTTAATATTCGTTGATATTCCTGCTTATCATATTTTCACGTTTATACAATCACATGAACATTCATATGAACATAGTCGAGTCATGATGTCAATGTTGACGTCTGCATGGTTAGTCATGGGGGCTAACCCAATCATATTGTTATACACATTGAATGGACCGCAGTGGTCCGAGTGGTACAGTCAAGTAAATGGGAACAACGATGAATCTGCTATAGGGCCCTGCTAGGCGACGATATCCAGAGTTTCCATTAAAATCATTGAAGTTATGTATGAGTTGATGGTTGATACGCTATAGGGCCCTGCTAGGCGACGATAGCAAAGTATCCATCAGAATACAATAGTTACTTTTTGAATGCTATAGGGCCATGCTAGGTGACGATAGCGCTGTAACTATTCTATTCTTCCGACAAGGTCATGAGGACCTAAGAGTCCAATGATTACACTCTTTTTAAAACCAAAACTGCTATAAGGCCCTGCTAGGCGACGATAGCAACGTAATCATTCTACTCTAAGCTAATGGCGTTACACTGGTAATACAACAAGTCATATGAGTCAGTTGTGGTGTCTGTGGTCGAGTTAAAGTCGAATATATCGACACTGCATTGTGTCGTCATACTACCATGTCATATGTTCATTAATATTGCTTGAAGATATTGTTGTATCTGTATATCCTTAAATGTATTAGGAATGATCGGTTAAGACGATTTCACTTACCTTCAAAAGCTAACGGCTACTTCCCTGCCCTGGACATTTTACGTCTAGGTTATTATGAGGAGGACTATCAAGGTAACCCTGAAGGTGAATATCACTATATGCAAGATGGGAACTATCAGGAAGGTGATCCTGAGGTAGACTATAAGGAAGAGTTTGATAACGAAGGTTACGGGTTTGCCAGTTAGAAGGAGGACTCTGACCTATTTTCGTGTCAAGACTTCTTTTATGTTTTAAACTACCTTTTGGTTGATGTAATAATTTAAGTGGCGTCGATCACCCAAACTTATCTTTTGTGGTTTTTATTTTGAACTTCTGTAATAGCTTATGTAGCAAAACACTTTAAGTTCCCCCATGGATACCATTAGACGCTTTCGTAATTCCTTACTCTGATATATATTATGTTAGTATGTATCACGGACAGATCAGTTTTATGTAATTCGTCATTCCCTACAAGTCCAGAAAAAAATTTTAAATTTTTTTCTATTTTTAACTACTCCGGTGTGTGACAGAGAATGTGGGACCAAAATCTCTAAGACCGAATTTAAAGAGAGTCCTCCTCACAATTTGATTTAATTTTTGCTAAGCAGGTCCTCGAAATCAGATATATATATATATATATAAATAAAAACTTTATTTATTTATTTATTTTTTGATAGGAGGAGATGTATAAAACCTTCTGGTGGTGGGTTATTATGGTAAATTTATTTTGTGAGATGATTTCAGTATTTCGGTTATAATAAAGCAACACGAAATCATAATTTTTGATTACTACTAGTAGTTGATTTGGCTGTTCTGACCACCCAAACCCTCTCACCCTTTTCTTCAACTCTCTCTCTCTCTCTCTCTGCAAGTGTCCTCTCATCAGCATAGCTATCGAAACCCTAAAAGAATCTCCGTGGACTCTCAAATCTCCATTCACCAATTTCTCTAAACTCTGTGTTTTTATTTCTATGCTCACTGTCGTCGTCTGTTGATCAGTGCCCACATCTCTGTTTCTCTCTATCTTCGTCAGCGATCTTTAGATGGCTGAAGGCAAGCTTCATCTCCCCGACGATCTCCTCTCCTCAAAACCCTCCGATCAGTCTTGGGCCCCCAAAGGTAACCTCAAACTTTTATAACTTCATTTAACAAAATTTTTTTTTTTTTTTTTTTTTATTCTTTACGTTTTATTCAGTAATTCAATCCCTTTGTTGTTAATGGTAGTTTTGGGATTATTGATCTCAATGTATATAATTTTGCGCTGCTACTTTAATTTGTGCTTTTCGACCACCAGATTTGTATGTTAGGGTTTCCAAAATATTGGAATGTATTTAGTTATAGCATTTCTAATAGTTAGTCACATTGATTTGCATAGATATAGATTCTCTGTGCATATTTTTATGCCTTTTTTTTTTTTTATTCCTGATAAGTCAGTGGGAAAGAGTTTTATCTATATATATATATATATAAAGTTTAGTATGCTTTTGTTTCCATATGTTTTCCAGTAACCAAACAAAGCACAATTAGGTTTATGCGCTTCTTGCAACTTTTAGGTTTTAATGTGTTGTCAGTAAATGAGTGCTTCCATCTCCCCATTTTGTTAATATCTGCATTTTGTTAAAAATTTTCTTGGTGTTTTAATCAGCATATAACTCAGTTTTTGATCACCAATATTTCAAAATGTGTTTCCAATTTCATTCTGAGGACGTTTAGTATTGCAACTGTGGTCAATTCTCTTTACTTGGCAATCCTCTACCTTGTTCACTCTGTTTGGTGTTTGATTTTGAAATAGAACAGAACAAAATAGAATAGAATAGAATAGAATAGAATTGAGTAGAGTAGAATAGAATTGAAATGAATTCTTGACAAATCCGACCACTTTTTGTCGGGTTTGTAAACCCCCTAAAACAAGAATTGGGTAGAATTCAATTCTAGTTTTAGGTCAAATCAAACACAAGAATTGCCACTAACAAGAATTACAGATCAATTTTTTTCTTGTTTGTGGCAACCAAACAGTCTCTGAGTCTTATTCTCTTTCGTCGGGGATTGCTTCAAATATCTCATCTTGTTATTAATATTTTTCTTGTTTGGGGAACAACTTTTTCCAGTTGCATAACAAAAATCACGTTTACTGGTCCTTCTCTTCTTAATTTCGATTCTATAATTTGATTAGCCAATGAATGTTAACCCTTTTTTTGTGTTGGGAATGCAGCAGTAGAAACCTCGGGAGTGAATGATGAGGAAAAGGCAATGATGGGGTTACTTGATGAGTCAAAAGGTTGTTTTTAGAGCTAAAATAATTTAGCACCTGATTGTTCTCAATAGCTGAGAAAGTCTAATTTTATATTTTGTACTCACTCTTGCTCTGTTGTTGTTACTTCCACACTCAATGAAATTGTTACTATTGATTGAAAATTACTGCAGATCAAGCAGGATCAGAAAGCAGCATTCCTTTGTCTCCCCAGTGGCTTTATGCTAAACCTAGTGAGATTAAGACGGTGAGTTCTAATACTTACAACTTGGTTTTCTTGTCTCATTCCCCATATGGCTATAATAAAAAAAATTACAATCCGTTTATGTTATAGTCTTTAGCTAGTTACACTTCAGAGTTGGGTTAGTGATATCCATTGGACAAACAAAAAAGGTTCAATATTAATCTGCATAGCACGGATATTCCACCTTTCTTGGTTATAATAAGCACCTGACCCTCTAGTTGAGCTACATGTCTTGTTATGTATGTTCTTTATTTTTGGGCCTCTCATCACTTTATAACAATTCGAATCTTAAAGATGCTGGTTCCAGACTGTGATATACACGTGAAAGATAACAGTCATTGTGCTTAATAAATTCGTTGACATATAAAACTTTCCAGGACACATGTACATGTCAAATTTTCTTCCCATCTTGTGAAGTTTTCATACCTTAACTTTTTTCTTTTTCTTTTTCTTTTTCTTTTTCTTTTTCTGTTTTGGTCTGGTTTCCATTGATATGGTTTTTGCTATGGTCTGCTCATTTTGTTGGTTCAGAATAATGCTATGCTTCGCATATTTAAATCCCAAAATGCTTTTAATAGTTATACCACATGCATTATTGTTTTGTACCACCGACCACTAGCACTGCATGTGGTACAACTCAAAAGCATTTGGGAACCAAATCTGGGATATTTATTGGGGAAGCATAGCATTACTCTTTTGTTCAACGTAATTACCTGGTCAACGTAAGGGATAACATTTTGGATGTTGCAATATGTATGACAGGAGACACGTGCCCCAAGTTCTCTGTCTCTTGGAAGTTCTGCGGATCCCAATCAAAAGGTGGTGTGGCGTCCGGATGGGCCCGAGGAAAAAAGGGACTGGAGAAGAGTGGTGGCTGAGACTGATAGTGGTCGTCGTTGGCGTGAAGAAGAAAGGGAAACCGGCTTGCTTGGTAGAAGAGATCGCAGAAAAACAGATCGTCGTGTTGATAACGCTTCAGTCAGAGACGCCACTGACAACAGAGCATTACCTTCTTCTGATAGGTGGCATGATGCTAGTAATCGCAACTCTGGGCATGAAGCGCGGCGTGACAGCAAATGGTCATCTAGGTGGGGTCCAGAAGACAAAGATAAGGAAGCTCGCATGGAAAAGAGGATAGATGCGGAGAAGGAAGATGCTCACAATGACAATCAATCTTTTGTTGGGAACAATCGTACAGTTCCTGATTCGGATTCTCGTGATAAGTGGAGGCCACGTCATAAGATGGAGGGAAATTCTAGTGGACCAGGTTCCTTCCGTGCTGCACCTGGGTTTGGACTTGAGAGAGGACGGGTGGAGGTTTCAAATATGGGGTTTACTATAGGGCGTGGAAGATCTAGCACGGTAGTCGTAAGGCCTCATTCTGTAGGTCCCATTGGCTCTGCCCATTTTGACAGTTTTCCTGGGAAACCGAGTCCATCGGCTGATACCTTCTGCTACCCGAGGGGGAAGCTTCTTGACATTTATCGTAGGCAAAAGCTCGAACCGTTGCTTGCTAATATGCCTGATCAGCTGGAGGAAGTGCCTCCTATGACACAAGTGTCTGTCATTGAACCGTTGGCCTTCGTCACTCCTGATGCAGAAGAGGAGGTAAGACCATAAATTTGCGTCCGCAAGTGTCTTGTCTGTTGCTTTTCTATGTTTATTGTTTTCTGCAGAAAATGTTATTTGGTTGCCCAACTTATAAGTCATCTTAACAGTTTTTTTTTTTGCAATGCTTACAGGCTATCCTTGGAGATATATGGAAGGGGAAAATCACCAGTAGTGGTGTGTTGTACAATTCATTTAGAAAGGGTAGATCAACTGAAGATTGTGCTGGTAATTTTAATTCTAATTTCTATCACCTCATTTTTAGTCAATGCAGTAACTTCTTTGTTTCCCCACTTCCTTTGGAGGTAACTGCTAGGTTCTTGTTGTTTTTCTATATCTGATGAGTGCTTTATTCCCCAGACATTGGAGAATTGGAAACAATAAATGGAAAAAGGGGTAGCCTTCCCACAGTTATGACCGAAGAGACTGTTGTTACATTCCGAGAAACTGGCAATAATGATGTATTTCAAGCTGATGATGTTGGCACCTTGGGCAATGATGGTCCTAAAATGTATTTTGTTGATGGTGAGTGACAGAACCTACCTAACCCTTTTAAACCAATAGATTTTCAATTTGAAAACTTCTGAAAGGTACAATTCTTACTTTGTTTCAGAAAGGAATGTTAATCGTGAAGAACACAAAGTTCCTTCACCTATCATTGGGATGAACACGGATGAACTGCCATCCCCAATGTCAAATGTTTATAATATTTGTGGTGCACAAGAGATTAGCGGTGCTCGCGATATTGCTTCTGAACCTCAAGTCGCAGATCCTGCTTTTATGAAACGTCCACTCTTTAATGACATTGACTCTGCTGTTTCTTTTGATATCAGCGCCAAGCTTCCAGATAATTCAAATTCTTTGTCAATTTTGCTATCTTCTGACCAGCACTGGAGTTACAATTTGCAGCACTTGGAGAGTAGCGGCAATGAGAATTTGTATGAAAGAGGTATTCCAGCTGAGGAGTTAAGTTTGTACTATCTTGATCCACAAGGGGAGATTCAGGGACCGTTTCTTGGGGTTGATATCATTTCATGGTTTGAACAAGGTTTTTTCGGGATTGACTTGCCAGTTCGTTTGGCGGATGCTCCAGAAGGAACTCCTTTCCAAGTTTTGGGTGAGGTCATGCCACATCTGAGACTTAGTGATGGTCCTGGTAGCACAGATGCAAGTTATAAGGTAGAACAGACAGGAGGTTTGGACGGGAAACCGGAGGTTACTTTCCCTGCTTCTGCTCCCCTTCCTGAAGTCACTCATTTGTCTGCATCAAATAACCAGGGCTGGCAATTGTCTGAGTTTGATGGTCTACCAGTAAAGCATGTTCAGACAGTTCAGTCCAGACTATCTCAACATGAAGGTTCATTGCAACTACAATATTCGGAGGATCAGAGCTTTGGTGATTTTGCTGTCCAAGATGAAGGTTTCTTACCAGTTACCTCTTTCATTTATGTTGTTATTTTATGACTCCTTGCATTGTATATCTATCGAAACCATTATTTATACTCTCTTATTTGCTGCAGAAATTGTATTTCCAGGAAGACCTGGAAGTAGTGGCAATCTTATTGGGAGAACTTCTAGGACCCTTAACGATATTCCTGCAAATCCCACTGTGAATCCTTCCCTTTCGGCTGAGTTTATGGAACCTGGCATGCGGAATCAGAATGATAACAGGTTGCATCCATTTGGGCTGTTCTTATCCGAGCTTGAAGGTACTTATTCAAGGCATAACCAGCCATCAACAACTCCCTCCAGCAGTGGTCTTCAGGATGAACGTATCAACCCCGTGTCTGGAAGACTTGGCCCATTTGGTGCGATGGATGATTCAACTCGTGCTGCAGAGCCATGGTCCGATATTCATATAAGAAACTCACTTTCTGACCCCAACTTGTATCAAGATGCCATGAACTCTCGGCGGCAATCACGTATGGATCAAGAATCCAATCGTTTTGATTTTGCGGAGAAGCTTTTATCGCATCAATTTCAACAACAGCAGCTGCAGCAACAAACTCTGATGTCTCCTCATCCCATTTTGAATGAACCTTTACTGGAACAAGTGTCTACTCGTGGTTCTTTTCACCACCAACAGTTGGCCAATCAAAATGGGCAAGATTTGGAGCATTTTTTGGCCCTTCAGCTGCAGCAACAGCAGCAGCAACGTCAACTTCAGTTGCAACAACATCACCAGTTACAGCAACAGCAGCAATTTCAGCAACAGCAAATGCTAGTGCAGGAGCATCAGCAGTCTCAAGCCAGGCAGCTGCTTCTTGAACAACTGCGGCAGAGTCAGATGCACGATGGCCGTGGACCGTCACGTGTTGATGCTGTTAGAACGAACGATGCTCTTGATCAGGTTTTACTAAATCAGCATATCCTAAATGAACTACAACAGCGTTCCCATCATCTGCCAAGGCATGCTGACCCATCCATTGAGCATCTTGTTCAATCAAGATTTGGACAAATGCTGCCACAACAGGGGCGTCAAACTGATCTATTGGAGCTTGTATCCCGTGGATCGCATGGGCAGATGCGTTCTTTGGAGCAACAGATTCTTCAGCAAGAGCAGTTGCATGCAAGGCAGTTGCCTATGGGATTGAGGCAGCGGGCGGAAATGGAAGAAGAGAGACTTATTGGTTCTGCCTGGCCTGTCGATGATGCCAATAGGTTTCTCAGAGGCCCTGCTGGTACTCACCGGGCTCACTCTGCGGCATTGGGCCGCTCAGAATTTTATCAGCAACAACAAAGACTGTCCCCTGAGGAGCACCTGAATCATCTTGATAGGAATCCTTCATTACAAGATAGGCTACAGCGAAGCCTATATGATCCTGGCTTATCGCCATTTGAGCGCTCAATGTCTTTGCCTGTTGGTTCACCTGGAGTGAATCTGGACATTGCAAATGTTATGGCTCGTGCTCATGGTTTTGAAATGCATGAGCCGGGCTCACGAATGCACCCTACTGGTCAACAAGTGGATGGGTTCACCTCTGGTTTCCACTCTAACCACCTACCTAATAACTTTCATGCTTCACATTCTGATGCAACGGAGAGCCTCTGGTCCGAGAGCAATGGTCAGCTACCAAATGACTGGATCGGAATTCAACAATTACATCTTAATGCCGAGCTGCAGAAAAGGGAGCCAGAAGTCATAAGTAAGTCCGAAGATCCAAGTTTGTGGATGTCAGCTGGAACAAATGACGACGGTTCAAAGCGTTTGCTTTTGGAACTACTACAACAAAAATCAGGTCATCAGCCAGCTGAATTGTCAGATGTGGACAATGGAGTATCCTACGATAGTAGGACACCTTTTGGTCGTTTTTCTGGAACAGGCACCTCAAATCATTCATTCAGTCTTCTATCAGATGGAGGAGGGGTAAACACATCATTTTCTCTAGGGTCTTATGGTTCGAATGCCAGTGGTCCATCGCAGATTCATTTAGCAAATGAGAGTGCTAGTGGTTTAGAAAGCAATTCTAGATTGCCTTTTCGATCCAATTCTGGGTCATTAGGTGTAGGTGACCCATTCTTTTCGGCCATTGATGAAACTTCTCAGTCTATATACACAAACCCCAACATGGTTGGTAAGTCATCCATGGAAATGGACTTCTTAGACATGGAAGGGAACGAGCGAGGATTTAGAAGCGAAGGTGGTATGGTAAAGGGTCCAGTTTCAGAAATCCAACAAAGCATGAACCAGAAGTCAGGGTTGACCAACATAGATCGTGGGGATAGCAGACATACTTCACTTGGCATTGCCGGTAATTGTCTCTTTATCATTTTTTTTATAGTAACTTTTTTAGTTTTTCTCCTAGTCCTTGCGCAGCTTCCATTTAGTGAATATGTGTGATTGTGTCTCAGAATTGGTTCCTGGTGGGAATACAGGGTGCTTTAGCAACAAGATTGGGCTGTGTGATTCTGATCCTGAAGAGACTGCAAAGGAACGGTGAGGATTTTTTCTGCTTTATTACGTTACCGTTGGTGGTGTGAAGGATAAATCTGGATGATCCGAAAGCTATGCTTGGACGTATTATTGTATACACAAGAGGAAAAAATATTCAGCTCTTTAGGTTGTTATCATGCCATCTTAATACCGATTCGTTTTTGATTTTAACAGGGTACCAGCCGTCCCATCCAAAGGGCCAGATAATCTTCTGCTGAAACGTCCGCCTGTCTCTCGTACTTCATCGTCCCTGGAAGGGCTGTCTGAGCTGGCCTCTGATCCAGTCATCAGAGGAAAAAATCCTCCAGGTTCTGTTCCTTCTGAAGGTATGATTTAGTAATTTACCATGCACCTCTGCTTATTCTGAAACCTACCAAGTTGGGAATATGACCCTAGGAATAATTCATTATCCCTATTGGCAATAGTCAGAGCGTAGCAGTTATACACTGATGCTGCTGTGACTATTGCCAAAAGGGACAAGGTGTTAGTGTCAGAATCGCTTGTTTGTAATGAAATGGCAAGGTGCCGAAGTTTCGGTAATGCTTCAAAAACAGATTTGATTCAAGTTCTTCAAACTCCACATGGTGTGCTTGTTTTGAGCTTTTTGGTTTTGTTTTTTCCTTGCTGGAATGTGTGGGGAGCTCATAAAATGTTGGGGGCTAGTGAAAGACCCTGTTTTTTAGCTCTTGCAGAGTGTGCTACTGTTTTGTCATTTCTGAGTAAAATCAATTATTGAAAGTTGAATCCATCAGGGGGAAGACGGGACCCTGTAGGGAATTCAGCAAACCAAATGGCTGACATTGCGACATCTGGCAAGGACATGCGAGTCAGGCGAACATCATCATACGGTGAAGCTGATGTCTCAGAGGCATCTTTCATGGATATGCTTAAAAGCAGTGCCAAGAAGCCCACTGTGCCAGATGGTCATGCTTTAGGAGGAGGAGCTTCAGAGTCCTCTGATGGAACACAAGCAGGCCGAAGTGGGGGCAAAAAGAAAGGAAAGAAAGGGAAACAAATTGATCCGGCTCTTCTTGGGTTCAAAGTTACTAGTAACCGGATCATGATGGGTGAGATTCAACGGCCAGAAGATTAAGGTTGCATATTTAGCAGTGCTTTGGATTATCACCGTACCTTTAAAAGGCTGTACAGTTTGTGTAAAGCATTTGTAGATGGAAATTCTTTCAATTTTTTCCCCATTTGGGGAAGCCTGGCTTAGTTACAGAACTCAAAAGCCAGTATGTGGGATTGGGTGGTCAGCGAGGGTTGTATAGAGCAACAAAACAAATTTTGGTAGGAAATGGCTAAAGAGAACATATTGTATACATAGAAGCACAATTGTTAGTCATATTATTATTTTTTTTTCCCTGTAAATGCTGAGTTGTTTATTCCCTCTTCAGACTGTTAGTAGGCCTTGAGTACAATTGGTTTCTGAACTTGCTTTGGAGTTTTTGCATGGTGGTTTGTCATTCATCTGAATGGATAGGTTGGTTTCAAGCAAAAATAAAGAAAAGAGAGAGAATGGATATGTGGTCCAAAGGTTTATTGTTAGAACTAGATTTGGTTTTGGGCTGAAAGGGAAATGCACGGTGACATTTTGGAAACTTTAGGCGGTTGTAGCTTCCTATTCTCATAATTGAACGGGTAATGCTAGTCACCAAATGTCACAAAGAGGGGCCATTCTACAGTGGAGAATAGTTGTTTTGCCCCATGTGGAGCCAACGAAGCTTAGTCTTTGGATGAGAAGGACGATAGATCATGGAGTGACATGTGTCCAACGTGATTTTGGAAGGGAGAGAAAAGGCGGTATAATGTCAGAGCCATTAAATGTCTTATAACCTGGCACCTGCTAGAGCAGGTTTAGACTTTTCTAAAGGTTATTTGGACATTGATAAGGATTATTTGGACCTTGTAAAGAAATGTATCAAGTTTGTAAAATATTAAATATCACTATAATATGTACCTTATGGAATAAATATTGTGAACAACTAAAAATCAAGTTTGTAAAAAAAAAAAGGGTAAATTACATGAAAAACCTCTTCAACTATAACCCGTTTTCACTAATACCCCCTTAACTAAAAAAGGGAACAAACTCACCCCCTCATCTATCTGGACTAAAATGTAGACTAACACCGTTGACTGACATTGTAAAATGACCAATTTACCCCATGTGTATGTCTATTGTCTTCTTCCTCCTCTTCCCTTGTGTCTTCTTCGTCTTCACCAACATTCGCCTACAGCTGCTGCCAAACCTCACATGAGAATCCATTGAAACCCGATCTCGCCACCGTCAATTATCGCCGTCACAACCAAATCCACCACCACCAAATGCCCTCGCCCCTCTTTCCGAAACCCTCTGTCATTGCCCCACCCACAACCAGAATCCACCGCTACAATCACAATCCACTCTATGAAACCCCTGATTTTGTATTCAAGCGACCCCATTACACCATCCAATCGCGAAGGAGTGAACCCATTGATGGTGATACGATTTGATTTTGTTTGGTTGGAAAATTAAAATATGTGTGCGAGCTTACCAGGCAAGCAAATTGCCAATGTGTAAATGTGATGATCCAAACTGCGCCTCACCAAGGAGATTGTGGTGACGTTCGATGCCTTAACAATGACTTTAATCGTGTAAAAATGCACTTAATTGAAACACTCCAAACTGATTCTAAGATAACTACTCCTAATAAAACAGTAAAGAAAGCAATAAAGTAAAAAACTACTTTGATTAAATTAAACAAACTACAATCTAACCTTGAAGATAACTTCGAAGGTGTTCTACTCCTAAATTTAAGTATCTAAATAACAATACAGTAAGTATATTGAGAGATATATGTTGATGTTGATCGAAGGATCCCTTTCGAATGCACAATCCTTCTATTTATAGACGTCGAGGGTCACCAACAACTCTGTTTGAACACTCCCTCCTATTTTCAAACTGATAACTGCTCTGACACCTGTTATATCCTTGAATTGACACCTGTTCTTCAGTTTCTTCTTGATGATCAACACGTGTCTTCCAGTGGTTAAATATTCGCACAACGTGAATCAGAAATAACTGCTCATAACAGTTTCAGTATTCATTTGGGTCCACCCATTATTCTGCCACATAAACTCTTACATGTCAACTCTGTATTGGCTGAATATTTTTATCACAAACATTACCCCCCGCGCCATTTTCCTTTTGGTTCAAAAAAGATAATGGTGATCATGGACATATCATGCCAAGCAGTTAGCATCTTATGCGATCTTCGAATGTTTATAAATTGCACAAAATATCATATCTGCTTGATCCTTGAAACCTTCTATCTACCTTGCTTTTTCGAATCTGCTCTATTAATCATGTCTTCTTTTCAATCTTCTTTCGACACCAATAACTACTTTCCTCTAGATCTTCCCGAAGAAGTGATGTTATCAACCAAACGCCCTGAAATTTCTTCTCAAACCAATTGGGATCTCCCTGAAATTCCTACTGAACCCTTCACCTATTCGAAGTGGGAAAAGTGGCATGAAATGTTGAACAGACCAAGTGCTTCTTTAATAGGGCCAAATTCTTCTTCGAGCTCTTCCAAATCGATTTATAATAATCAAACATTCCCTCCTACTTGGGAACAACCTATTTCCCATGGTGAAGGAATAGGATATCACAAAGGTATAAAGCTCGAAACCCCAGTTACAATTCCTTCAGTTGTTCATCCCAACTTTGATTATCCTGAAACTGAAGGGATTGTTCGAAGCAGGACAATAAAACCCTACTATCCATTTTCGAATCGTCTCTCTCGAGAGCAAAATCTGTTGAATGCATGGTTGATCTCCTCAACTAGTCCTCCTGGTGAGAGGCTTCAAAGAGGTAATATCTTAATTCCTCAAGGCAGACCCCCCATTCACACATATGTAAGAGCATCTCATGAGGATTTTTCTAATGAACATTACTCTTCAGCCTTCCTTTCTAAATGCAAACTTTTTGAGAAATATTATGAAGAGAGAGTACTTCTCTTCGATCATTCTGTACTAGGCTTTCCTGACACCAAAGTTCAAGTGATGGATCCTACTGACGGTATTGGTGACCCTTTTTTGAAATTAGACCAATTATGCAGGTATGGTCCTGTTTTCGAACATACTCCTCCCATTCTGTCACCTTCTCCCTGCTTGATCATCCAAGCTCAAAGGCTTCTAGTTGCCTTTTCACATCTTCCCTTCTCCATTTTACTGAATCCAAAAGCTCGAATTAATTTTGAATGGAGTTGCCACATCTTGTGCCATGAATGGAATATTTCAACCCTTGTTCGAACCCAAATAGATTTCACTCTTCGAACCTTAGCTCCTCACATAAGATGGTATTCTCATCATCAAGAAAGTGTCCATCATTTGAATTACTTAATTGATCTTTATGAAAGCCTTAAGGAAGTACCCAATGCACTTCTTGATGAAGTTTCAGAGTTCAAGGAGAAATACATCTATGGTTGTGGCAGTTCTGATGAAGAAAGCAATGTTTCTCATTACTCGAAACCTGACCTTGAAAGTCGAATTGCATATCTTAAAGAAGAAGCCAAAACTGTTGGCATATCTCTTCGAGGCAAGACATCAGCCAAAGAACTTCGAAATCTTCGCAAAGCTTTGTTCAAAATCAACTCACGACTAAATCAGTATGAAGAACAACTCAAGAATGCTTATCTCACACTTCGAAGCGAAGATAAATTATCTTTACAAGTCAGGAACTTATGCCTCGAAATAGAGCTAGAAGCAGAATGCTTTGCCTATTACTGGGCCATGTTTCACAATTTAGTTACTTATGGGTTTCCCCATTTTTACCAATTATGTTTATGAATTATAATCGCATTTCCTTTTTAATGAAATGAATTATGAAAATTCATGTTCTTATTAATTAATTCATTCCGAACCAGTATGTCTTTTCCTTTGATGCAACGGTCCAAAAGGAGCAACCGAACCTAACGGCTATTTTTCAATAAATGCATCTTTTCCCAAATGTTACCAAAGGCTATAAATAAACAAGTAAAAAGGAAAAGCAAACCTCTACAAATTCATTTTGCTTTCTATCTATTCCCTTCGTACTTTGTTCTCTTTCTTACCATTTTCTTTGCAATCCGACCTCTTCACTTCTAAAGATGACAAAATCTGGTAACAACACTCAACTTCAGAAAATCTGCGATGACTTTGAACAAATCATCAAAGACGAACAAGAGCGTTATTTGCAAGGACAAGAGACTTCTCTGATCCATAAGATTCTTGTTCCCATTACTTTTCCTGACCATGAATCCTCAATTGCTGTTGGTCCTTGCCTGAGCACACCAAGCCTGAGACTCCATGTTTATTACCCCAGATTAGGAGAACAACGCCTGACTTACCAACAAGATCTTCCGAACCCCAAGTATGATTGGAAGTTTCAACATTGGCCTAAACCCGCAAAGGATTGGCCTGAATGGGTAGATAGAATCTTAGAGAACAAAAAAGAGATTCTAATCGCAACAGGGATTTACCATGCTATTCACCTTTCAAAATTTCCCATCGAATCCAGTCCTAACTTATTAGCTGCAGCCCTCTGTTTTTGGAACCCTATTTTCAACCACTTTCAATTTCGATTTGGTCCAATAGGTTCCACTGTTCTAGACATTTGTCATTTATTAGGGTTTTTGTCTCATGGGAAAGATGCTCACCCCTATATGACTGAATCTGATAGTCCTCCAATCAATACTGATTCTAAATCATTAGGGTATACCAACTTCCTAACTACCCATAAAAAATATCAGGAGCAGTGACAGATAAGGAGTATTACTGCTTCCTCTTATATTGGCTTTCGAAGCATCTGTTTTGCAATTCTTCTCAGAGGGTTGTCCTCGAATTTTCTAACATTGCCAAAGCTCTGGCTGCTGGTCGAAGGTTAGCCTTAGCACCTTTTGTTCTAGGATCTCTCTATAGGTCCTTTTCTGATTTGTGTTTCGACCCTTTCATTCTTACCCAAGGTGGTCCTTTCTGGATTTTACAACCATGGCTATATGCTTACTTTCCAGAAATTCATAATTTAGGACCCTTATCCTACACTGTTGATCATGGGATCTTTTTTGCCTTATTGTCAAATGATGAAAAGACCTTCAAAGAATCCATCTCTTTCTTTTTCAATCTCTTTGCAATAAGGCCAAACAAACTGTTCCAACCATTTACTGTTCTCTATAGCTCTAAAGACAAGTCTCCTCTTTCTCCTCATTGGCTTTGTCAAATTTTGGACAGAACAGCAAGTGCTCTCGAATTAAAAGCTGCATGGGGAAGTTTCTTGATTAGTAGGGATCTATTCTTTGGGAATACCCTTAGCATTAAATCTCAGGGTGAACTTTACCTTCCTAATTAGTTTTCGAGGCAATTTGGGCTTACCCAATCAATTCCTTTCCCAATCAGGAGTCAAGCCAATATACTTATGGCTTATAAGACTCACTCGAAAGTGCCAGAATCAGTGATAACTGCTGCATTGGCAGTTTACCAGAACAAAGTCAGCAATTTGGAATTCACTTCCCTACCAGTTTACACCACTTGTACTCTTGCTTTTTCAAGTTGGTGGGAAAATCTGATGTCAGTGGAGATGGACAAGTGCCAACTTTTGAGATATATTGATTCGAAGCAACCAGGTAATCATAATTCGAATTCAATTCTCTTCTTCTTAAATGACAAAAAGAAAACTGATTTACACCTGTTTTGAATTTTACAACACAGGAGTGGCAATTAGGGAAGGCTCTTCACCAACAACTAGAGCTTCGAAGGTCAAGCCAAACATTCCACTCCCTTCAAAGACTTCTAAAACTTCAGCTCCTGTTCCTCCGTCCCTAAAGCTAAAAAGAAAATTGGTCCTTCCAGCTGAGAGCTCACCTCCCCAATCAGAAAATGTTGAGTCTGAAGGAGAGGAAGAAGTTAGCCCTGTCCTTGCTTTATCTCGAAAGAAGAAAACCAAAATAACAATTGAACCATCTATTGGTTCAATAATCAATAAAGAAGTTCCCATTCCAGCCATTCCTATTTCGAAGGTGGAACCTGCACCTGAATCACCCCAAACTATTCCAAAACCATCTTCCCAGAGTTTTGACATCCCAGAGGTTCATAAGTTTCCTTCATCTAGTGCTCATCCTCCATTAATTGAATACCAACCAACAGTAAGTTATCTAAACTTTTCTGACATATATTTTTTATATACACAAACACATTTTAATTAAGATGTTCATCCTTTGTTATCCAGATTGAATCTGTTCCTGAAACTGAGGCTAGTTTTTTAAAGCCAAGTACAAGCTCTGACCCTAAAACTGCTCCAATATCAACTTCATTCGAACCTCAGACTGCCCCAAGTGTCTCAGGTTCTGAGGAATTTCACATGTCTCTTCCTCCCAATCTGAGTCCTGAAGAAGTTAAAAACTTTAAAGAAGGTCTAAAGTCTATTTTGAAGATAGGAGATACCACTATGACCGATATCCAGGAGTTTTTCCAACAAATAACAGGTCAAAGCAAACCAAAGATACCCTCTATAGATCCAGTAGTTGCACTTGCTACATTGAGACTGTTTAGTAAAGTCTCTTTTGAAGTATTCGAGGACAAAGAAGTGCAAAGAGCTATGAAAATCTTGTGCCAGTTCATGCTGGATAGTTCAGCCATAACTGCTCCTGACAAAGAAACCATTTCTGCATTGATGTCTACCTTTGATTTTGACTGGTTTTTATTAGAAAAAGTCATCGAAGAAAGAAAGAAACTAGAGGTTGACATGGAATACACAACAGAGAAGACTCTCGAGATGGACCAGTTGTTAGCAGAGTTTGGTGAAAGCAACACTGCAATTGAAAAGCTTTCAAGCAAATTTGAAAAGCTTAAAAAGAAACTGGAGATTGCAGAAACTGAACTGGCCAAATTGAAGGTGAAACAAGGGAAAGCAGAAACAAAGCTGCTGGCTCTGAAGACAGAAATTGAATCGAAACCTTTGAAGAACTAAGAATCAATTTCGAGGCGGAAATTTATTCTTAGCCAATCAAAATTGTACACTAGGTCATGGGATAATTTCAGATTAAAAGCCCAATTTATAAGTAAACTGGTATGAAAATTTACACCAATAGGACTTCGAAATATATCCACATCTGGTTTTTGTACCTTAATTTTGAATGTGGAATACATGTTCTTACTTTGTAAATGCTGCATTTCTTTATTCTATATTCCTTGCTTCCCAAATAGTGGGATAATATTGCTTAAGAAACTTACCATTGATTTTTCTAACATGAACAAATCCATTCAAATTTTTTAGATGATAAAATCCTCCCTTGAAAACCTTGTGAACTTGGAATGGACCTTCCCATTTAGGGGACCATTTTCCATACTTTGGATCTTTAGATCCAATAGGCAGTATTGTTTTCCATACCAAGTCTCCCTCATCAAAGGTTTTTGGTTGTACTTTTTTATTATATCCCCTTGATACTATTCTTTTCTGTATCAAAATATTATTAAGAGCTTTGATTCTTTCTTCATCAATGTCTTCCAATTCAATATCCATGGATGTTTGATAATCATCCAAAGATAACTGATTCTGCTTCATAACTCGAAGAGAATTAATCTTTATTTCAATAGACAGAACTACCTCATGTCCAAAAGTTAAGGCATAAGGAGATACACCTGCACTTGTTCGCTTTGAAGTTCTATATGCCCATAAAACTTCTGGCAAAATCTCATGCCACATCCTTGGATTACTTTTTATAACTTTTGCCATATTTTCTTTTATGACCTTGTTGGTGGCTTCAGCCTGTCCATTCGATTGAGCATAATATGGGGTTGATTTTGACATTGTAATTCCCAATTTATTTGCAAATGCAATCACATCTCCTTCGAATATAGAAGCATTGTCAGATACCATGGTTTGTGGGATACCAAATCTGTAAATTATATTTTCTAGGAATTTTACAACCATTGTTTGAGTCACAGTCTGCATGGGTTCTGCCTCTACCCATTTAGTAAAATAATCTGTGGCTAAAATAATGAATCCATGACCCTTCGAAGAAGGAGGACTGATCTTTCCTATCACATCTATGGCCCAACCTCTAAAAGGCCAAGGTTTTACCACATATTGAAGATCAACAGTTGGTAAATGCTTCAGAGGACCATGCTTCTGACATTCTTGACATCTTTTGGCAAATTCAATACAATCTTTCAAAATAGTTGGCCAATAAATATTATGTCTTCTAAGCAACCATCTCATCTTAATTCCAGATTGATGAGCTCCACATAATCCCTCATGAATTTGAGCTATAGCTTCTAATCCTTCGAGATTATTTAAACATTCCAATAATAATCCATCACTCCCTCTTTTGAATAATTTTCCACTATATAAGATGTAATTGACAGATTTCAACCTTATCCCTCGATCAGGTTTTTCATTGCATCCTGAGAGATAATCAATGATTGGCTTTCTCCAATCATCATGAACTTCTATATTTAAGACATCAATAAAAGGTAATCTATCTACCAATACTGGTAATAATTTCCTATAAGTCACTTGTTCCATTTCAATATTTTCATCATTTGTTTTAAATCCAGATGCCTTTTGAGCTACATCATTGGCTTCTTCATTAAAACTTCTAGGAACATGCAACAGGTTTACGTTATCGAATTTGGATAACAAATCCATTGTAGTTTCATAGTACACCTTCAATGCACTACTCATACATTTATATGTCCCATTCATATGATTTTTGACCAACTGAGAATCTCCAAATATATCTACAAATGTAGCTTTAAGATCCAACAAGGTTTCGAGACCCATGATAAGAGCTTCATACTCAACTTGATTGTTAGTACATTGATTCGAATCTAATTTATAGCCATATTTGGTTTTAATCTTTTCAGGTGATTCAATGACAAAACCAATGCCTGCAGCAAATTCAATTTTTGAACCATCAAACCATAATTTCCATGGACTAATAGTTATTTGTCCAATTTCATAATCCCCCTCTGTTTCAAGGCAATTTGGATGATCAGCCAAAAAATCTGCCAAGGCCTGACCTTTTACTGCCTTTTGTGGCACATAAAACAAACAGAATTCTGATAATGCCAAAATCCATTTACCAATTCGATTTCTCAGAATAGGTCGAGTCAACATATATTTAATTAAATCAAACTTAGCAATCACATAAACTTCAGTAGGAAGAAGATAATATCTTAATTTCATAACTGCAAAATACAAAGACAAACACAATTTTTCCATAAAGGAATATTTGCATTCAACAGAATTTAAAAACCTACTAAGGTAATACACAGCTTGCACTTTCTTATCATCATTATCCTGGGCTAATAAAACCCCAATCGATGCTTCTGCTGCTGAGATATATAACTTCATAGGCCTATCTTTCCTTGGAGGCATTAACACTGGTGGCTTTACCAAATAATCCTTCAAAGCTTGAAAGGCAGATTGATGTTTATCTTCCCACTTCAACTCTTCATAATCCTTTAATTTCAACAAAGGAGAAAAAAATTAGAGTTTTTCCAGCAGTATTGGAAATAAACCTTCAAATAAAATTGACTTGTCCTAAGAATCTTTGTAATTCTTTTTTGGTCGAAGGGGGTTTACTTTGAATAATTGCTTGTGCCTTATTCTTATCCACTTGAATTCCCTTTTCATGTACCAAATATCCTAGAAAATTTCCAGTACTAACTCCAAAGGCACATTTTAGTGGATTTAACTTGAGTTTGAAACATCTCATCCTTTCGAATGTTGACTTCATGTGACTAAGATGATCATCAAATGTTTTTGATTTAACAATTATGTCATCTATATAACATTCTAAAAAGGTTCCAATCATGACATGGAAAATAGTATTCATGGCTCTTTGATAAGTAGCCCCTGCATTTTTTAAACCAAAAGGCATTGTAGCCATTCGAAGGTACCTATGCTACCTGGACACCTAAATGCAGTCTTATGAATGTCCTCCTCAGCAATGCATATTTGATTATACCCTGAATGACCATCCATCATGGACATTATAGCATTTCCAGCAGATCTATCAATTAATAAATCAACTATTGGCATCGGATATTCATCTTTAGGAGTGGCTAGATTAAGATTTCTGTAGTTGATACAAACTCTTAATTTACCATTTTTCTTCATAACTGGAACAACATTCGAAAGCCATTCAACATACCTGGTAGTTCTAATGAATCCTGCCTTGAGCAATCTTTCAATTTCTTCTTTAATCTTCATAGTGACTTCTGGAGTCATCCTTCGAGGTTGTTGCTTTACCGGTTTGTAGCCAGCTTTGATAGGCAACCTATGTTCTACTAAACTCCTTTCGAGTCCTGGCTACTCATCATAATCCCAAGAAAAACAATCTTTAAATTCCTTTAACAACTCGACCAATTTATACTGGTCATCCTTTCCAAGTTTGGAACTTAAGTAAGTAACTCTCTTTTGTTGATCTGATCCTAAATTAATTTCTACTAAAGGGTCTTGTGACACCTCTTGTATCGAATTTTCTGGCAATACAGATAATTCTTCCTTGCCAATATCCTTTAACTCTTGTGAATCTTCCTCAAAGACATAGTCTGACCAATTTATGGTCGAGTCTTTCTCAATTCTTGACTCTAAATCTGCCATCATTAACTTGTGCAAGACCAATCGAATGGTCTCTTCTACATTTTCTATTTTCGTAGATGTATGAATCATTAAATCATTTTATCATCACTTAATGGTTCCAAAGAACCAAATGGCATTTCAGCCAAAATATCCCAATTTTCTTCTGGAGATTCATCTTCTGATTCTTTTAGTTCAATTGGCTTGACATTATCTTGATACAATTGAGCGTCAACACAATTGGAACTTGTATGAAAAGGTTGAACATCAGCTTTTACTGTTTTCACTTCACAATTTTCCTTCACAAGCAACAATTTTTGATGCATTGAAGAAGGAACACATTTATTAGCATGAATCCAATCTCTTCCTAGTAAGGCATGATAACTAGGATTAGCATCTACCACAAAGAAAGCAGTTCTAGATGTACTCGAACCTACTATAGTTTCAATTGGTATTACTCCTTTGGTGTTTTTCTTATCACCAGTAAATCCTGATTTCATAATGTGGGTCTGTATCAATTTTGCATTTTGTTTATTGATTTTTCTCAAAGTATTTTGAGGAATAATATTGACAGCAGCACCATTATCAACCAATATTTTGTTTAAAAGAACACCATTCAAACAAGCCTTTATGTATAATGGTTTAAGATGCTTAGTCATTTCTGTTGATGGTTCTTCAAATGAATAAACAAAATTACAATCACTAAAAACAAACTCAGGAAGATTTACCTCAGATATATCCTCAGTAGATACTTCTATTTCCATTTCTCCATCCATTTGTTGATCTTCTGTTGCCTCGAAGATTTTTGGTAACATGAATGTGGCAGTGTTAACTTCCATTTGTTCTGGAAATGTGCCAAATTGAATAAGCATGTTCTCTTCCTTAATCACTTCATTTTCAGGTTTTATTTCAACATTTCCCAAAACTTGGGATTCTACCACTGTCATTGCTTCATTCCCATCATCAATACTCATTGCCTTTTCCAATTCTAATACTTTGGCTTTAATGATACTTTCCTCAGACATAGTATCAGTATCTCCTTTGGTATTTCGATCGAACCTGGGATTAGGCTTTGAAACTTCACTGGAGTCCCTTTTGACTTCATTTCCTAACTCCTGACTTCGAGCCTGCATATTAGAAAATTATTTCCACATGGTGAACTTCCTCTGCAATCTCCTTTGTTGAGTTCTATTTATCATAGAAACCATATTCTGGTTTTTTCCCTTGGGATGTTGAAGTACATGCCATGTATTCTTTTCAACCTGAGGAGGTTTAATCATCCTATTTTTATTTTGGGGACCTTGTTGGTCCATCATATTTTTTACCCTATCATCTTGCAATACAAACCAATTTGGCACTCCTGATACCAATACAGGTTCACATGATTGTGATGTTTCACCAACTTCTGATGACTCTTTTAATGCCTTCTTGTTTATTTCAGCCTGCACCACGTGTGCTGGTACCAATTTTGATGGTATGAATTGAGTTTGCCTTTCTCTCTGTCTCTCATACTGTTTCTTTGGTATATGAGAGAATCCTGGCCTCACATAATGCATGTTCCTTGATGGTCGAACATAATTATAAACATGGAAATTCCTTGAAAAATTGGCTTTAAAAGGAGCCACTGGTCTTGAGGCATACCTTGCTGTCATAGGTCCAGTATATGTTGAGGCTTGATAGATTGGTCCACTAAACTGCCCTCTCCTAACATTCATGATTGGTTGGAAAGAAGGTCCATAAGGAGTGCTCACTTTCTTTTGTTCGAACAAAGGCTGTTTGTTCTTCCTACCTGCTTTGACTCAAACCCTTTCATCATAGATTTCAGCATATATTTTCCCACAACCAATGCATAAATTCTTTGCATATTCATGGTTGAAAACTGATAACTCAGGGTTTTTCCTTGTTATTTCTTCGAGTCTCTTTATCCGATCTTCTGACTTTGCATTTTCCCTTTCTTTGACTCGAGTTTCGAAGGAAATATCATGAACATTGATTGACATTTCTTGAACTGTTGGGAATGGATCTTCATCAACCCCCATTTGTTTTTCAGGGAATTTCAATTTCCCTTTCTTGATCAGATCTTGAATCCTGTCTCGAAAAATAGTACAATTATTAGTTGAATGAGTCCAAGAACTATGCCATTTACAGTACTTCTTACCTTTCAATTCATTATTAGAAGGTAATTTCATCCCATCAGATAATTTAATGATTTTCCCTTCTAATAGATGATCAAAAATTTCATCCAACTTATAAACATCAAATGAATATTTTTAAACGATCCTTTAGATTTATACACTTCAGCAGAAACATTTTTCTTCACAAGACTCTTACATGTGAAAGGTTCTTTCCCTATTATTTCTGCAGCATCTATCTCATAATTAGGATCTTTATAATATGTTTTTATTGAAGAAGCATTTCTTTCACTTTCTTCTTCCAACAAGGCTTCATATCTAGAAACTCGAGCAGTTAATTCTACAAGATCTCTAAACTCTAAAGCATCGAATTTCTTTCTTAGTCTAAATTCGAGACCATTTTGAGCCAACTTAACAAATTCAGGTTCAGGCAGAATGATTTTACACTTTGTTCTAGCCCTTTTGAACCTATTTATGAATTGAGTAGCCTTCTCATCAGGCTTTTGACATAGTCTGGCTAAGTCAGCCATTGATACTTCTGGTTCTGTTTGGTAAAACTGAGTATGGAAAGATTCTTCCATTTGTGCCCAATTATAAATTGAATTAGGGGCTAAATTAGTAAACCAAGTGAATGCAGTATCTGTTAATGAACTAGGAAACAAACGAAGCCTAAGATATTCATTATTTCCTGCATCAGCACACTGACCGATGAATTTTGCTACATGTTCGACTGTGGATTGACTTCCGTCTCCTGCAAATATGGCAACAGTGGGGAATTTAAATCCCCTGGGGAATTCGATCCTATCAACCCAGTCAGGATAAGGCTTCCTATAAACTGGAGTTTGTACCCCCCGAGCCATGGGTCCACAAACCTCATGGATCAAATTAATCATGTCATTCCTATCAACCATATTAAATGGTTGTTGATGACCTGGTTGACCGAAAGGAAGATTCATTGGTGGTATTGGAGGTGGTTGAGGATTATTATCCATCCTCCTAGGATTTTCATTCCTTCGACCCACTCCTATTCCAGTAGGTTCTGGTTCGAATATAGGATTGTTGTTTATTCTCCTATTCTGGCCTGTTATGTTTTCTCTAGGCCTTGGTTCTTCAATATTCATTGTTCTATAAACATGATCCTGACCATTCACATGGTTTCCTTGCATCCCTTCAAATACTGGAAAAGTATTATTAGGGACAGACATATAAAAACTTTCTTGTGAATTAGGCCTAAAAGGAGGCCCATTTATATGATTCATAGGATTTGACTGAAATAAACCATGACCACGACCTCTTTCATTCTGTCGAATCATAGAGGGATTTCCACTCGACACCATCGCTGGTGAAAATTGCGGTAGACTATTGTTAAGGGAAGTGATTAGAACATTAACATTCTGAATCATATTTCCCAAATGATCAAATATTGGTGTCAATTGACTCACCAAATCATGTTGACTTTCTGAACCAACATTCCCATTATTTGGAATTGAATTTAAATTTTCAACTCCTATTTCTGGGTTTTCACTGACTGCATGATTCCCAGTATTGCTACTCTGAGGGTCTTGGTGTGGAGAACCACTAGTTTCAGCAATATTAACACCAACATTGGCGTTATCAACAGACCTATTACTTCGAAGGTTTCTGTTTGTCATCTTTTGACACTTGTGTCCCACCGGGCATGCCAAAAATGTTTGGCTGGAAAATTAAAATATGTGTGCGAGCGTGCCAGGCAAGCAAATTGCCAATGTGTAAATGTGATGATCCAAACTGCGCCTCACCAGGGAGATTGTGGTGACGTTCGATGCCTTAACAAGGACTTTAATCGTGTAAAAATGCACTTAATTGAAACACTCCAAACTGATTCTAAGATAACTACTCCTAATAAAATAGTAAAGAAAGCAATAAAGTAAAAAACTACTTTGATTAAATTAAACAAACTACAATCTAACCTTGAAGATAACTTCGAAGGTGTTCTACTCCTAAATTTAAGTATCTAAATAACAATACAGTAAGTATATTGAGAGATATATGTTGATGTTGATCGAAGGATCCCTTTCGAATGCACAATCCTTCTATTTATAGACGTCGAGGGTCACCAACAACTCTGTTTGAACACTCCCTCCTATTTTCAAACTGATAACTGCTCTGACACCTGTTATATCCTTGAATTGACACCTGTTCTTCAGTTTCTTCTTGATGATCAACACGTGTCTTCCAGTGGTTAAATATTCGCACAACGTGAATAAAAAATAACTGCTCATAACAGTTTCAGTATTCATTTGGGTCCACCCATTATTCTGCCACATAAACTCTTACATGTCAACTCTGTATTGGCTGAATATTTTTATCACAAACAGATTTCAGGGCTTTGTTATCAACAAATGAGGGTTTTAATTTGGGTAAAATTGCTAGAGAGAGTGTGAGTCAAAGTTTGGTTTGTATTTTGAAATTGATTTATTCCTACATGAGGGAACTTAATTCAATATCGACAGTTTCATAAACAACTTGTGACTCTTCTTTTTTCTTCTCAACTTGCTGCATTAAAATGGTAACAGATCCAACACATGAAGTCAAGATCTAAAGTTTTGAGGAAAATATATACCAGTACTTCAGTGAGCCTAAATTTGTGAGACTGGTCGGTAGAGAGACAGAGCAGGGTGTTGTTAATCGAGCTGTGGTTGTTGCTCCGGCGATCGGGGACAGTGTCAATGGAGGATTGTGGTGTGTGGAGTTGTTTTGAATGTTTGAGAGGGATGGAAATGGTAAAAAAGCAATGGAGTAACAATTTTTAAGTTCTTTTAACACCACAAAGGGTAAAATCGAAAAGAAATACAATAAAAGTTGTCATATAAATGTCACGTGACCTACTTCTGTTAGTTTCTTGGATGGAAACCTAACAGAAGGGGTCAAAGTGTTAAAATGTAATACTTGAAGGGGTTGATCCGTCAAGTAAAATAGTTTAAGGTAGTGAGTCAAAAATGAGTCATAATTGAGGGGGTGTTTTTGCAATTTACCCAAAAAAAAATAAAGAAAGAGAGAAAAGTAAATTGCAAGTTTGGACTTTCCTAAGAGTAGTTTAGACTTTGCAAAGAAATATGCTAAGTTTGCCAAATATTAAGCATCACTATGTTGTACCTTATATAATAAATATTGTACACAACTAAATAAAATTTAAGTTTGTGAAAAAACAAGAGTAAATAGCAGGCTTGAATTTTCCTAAGGGTTGTTTGGACGTTTGGTTGTGTACAACTTTTATTTCATAAGGTCTATATAGTGCTGCTTACTATTTTACAAATATGACACATTTATTTTCAAAGTCCAAATAACCCTTATCAAAGTCCAAACAACCCTTAGGAAGTCTAAACCTGCTATTTATTTATTGTATTTTTATACAAACTTAAATTTTATTTAGTTGTGTACAACATTTATTCCCTAAGATATAACATAATATGCTTAGTATTTTGCAAATTTGACATATTTCTTAGCAAAGTCCAAACAACACTTATTAAAGTCGAACACTGGTAGTTCTGTTGAGAAGAATACATTCATGAAAATTATGCTTATATGTTTTCATCGCAGACACGAGAAGATTGTTGAGTTTAAAGACGGAAATGAGGTCATCAAAATAAAAGATGCAGTGAGAAAGACGATGTTATACACAGTCAAAGTCAAAGCTTAGTTGCTTCTGAATCTTCTTCATTTGTGTAAATTGTACCTTCATCGGCGGAATATTTTCGTTCAAATCCACCAAATTTGTATTCTTCTTCATCGTTGCCGTCTTTGGTTAAATCAATGTATAGATCCTTGCGTTTTTCTCTTTTCCCATCATCTTCCATTATAATTCAACTTGTAGAAAAAAACATACTTTCAAAAAACAAAGATTCTACATTCATAAGAAATTATGATTGAAAATAACATTTTTGAAACCCCACTACCTTAATTTTAGACTTTATTAAGGAACATTTGGACTTTATTAAAGAACATTTGAACTTTGTAAAGAAATACTTGGACTTTCTTAAGGAACTTTTGGATTTTCTTAAGAAACTTCTGCCCTTTATTCCAATACAATTGGACTTCATTAAGGAACATTCGGACTTTTTAAGGAACTTTTGATTTTTTTTAAGGAACATTTGGACTTTCTTAAGAAACTTTTGGACTTTCCTAAGAAACATTTGAACTTCATTAAGGAACATTTGGACTTTCCTAAGAAACTTTTGGACTTTCTTAATAAATATTTGAATTTCATTAGGTCTTCAATTCGGGTTCCGACTTCAAACAACTCCTCAAAGGTGGAGATGGACTGGTAGAATAATTTCTCATGGTAGAGGGGCTGCAGATTCTGGATGAGCATCCTTACCTGTTCTTTTTCAATCGGCCGGTGGGTCATTTGGGCTACCTTGTTCCTCCATCTGCTCAGAAATGCAGTGAAGGATTCATTGTTGTTTTCCCGGGTTGTTTCCAAATCCCTGATGGTGACATCTAGCTCTTGATTGTAGGAGTAATGATCGACGAAGACTCGAACGATGTCTTCCCAGGCCCGGGTTTTGGAGGCTTCCAAGGTTAGGAACCACGATAGTGCAGACTTTGCAAGAGTTTGCGGGAACAACATCGCAATGTGTTCATGGGTACAACCCATGGACTGGAAGATACTCATACATAGCTTCACATGACTTTTAGGAATCCCAGTTCCGTCAAAACGGTCGATGGCAGGCATCTTGAAATTCTTTGGCAGTTTCACCTTAACAGGCTCAAAGAGGCCTTCCAGGTCTAGCATGTAATCATCGATACCCTTGCTTTTCCTCAGTACGCTTTCCAGTTTGTCAACCTTATCCATCTTTTCTTGGAGCTTCTTCTCATACGTGAACGGTGGGACCCCTTGAAATCAGTCTTCTTCCCCATTATTCTCAGGTGGGGGTGGTTCAAACTCCGGTGGTGGAAACCCGGGCGGAGGTTGCGACCGCCGCTGCTTCAATTCTTCCATGAACTTCAGAACTTGGGCTAGGCTGTCGGACTGCTGGCTTATGGTTGCTCCCAACTCGGTAATCTTGTTTTCCAACTCTTCTTGATTCATGCTGAAGTAAGCTGTCGGACTGATTCTGATCAATCGATTATCCAAACTCCTGACCCACGAAGAGGACCCTGACTGGTGACCTTGGGAATCTATACTGACCTGACAGATTTTGAGAGGACTAGATTAGATCTTGACAGTGGTGACTTTAGACAGACAAAGACAGTGATGTGGACCGACTCGAGACAGTGCGTGCAGATTGATGGGAAATGGTGCATGCAAATGGGACAAGCATGCGGATGTAAGCCCTAATCTATATGATGCTTCGATTTCTAACAGATAGCAGTTAAACAAATAAGGTCCTAACCATACAGAGTGTGCTAACCTTACTTTCCAGTATGACTACCAATAACAAGGATTTCTGGGATACTTTGGGTAATTTTGGACAGAGTTTCTGGGAGAAACTGGTTAATATGGTTATATCTGGGATATCTGGACAGAGTTTCTGGGAGAAATTGGTTAATATGGTTATATCTGGGATATCTGGACAGAGTTTCTGGGAGAAACTGGTTAATATGGTTATATCTGGGATATCTGGACAGAGTTTCTGGGAGAAACTGGTTAATATGTGGTGATAGTGATCATACTGTCTAGCAGGTTTTCATTCTCCTATATCTTAGGACCGATAAACAAGGTTTGCGGTGTATATCTTTGTGAGCATGGAGCAGACATCCTTGTCATGGTGCCTAGGCAGGTCAACTCAATGTAATCACATGTGAGTGATTGCCTTGGGAATCATAAGAAAGAGGTTCTGTTCTATGCCACATAAGCGTCTACACCGCTCAGGTAATCCCATCAGGGCATACAGCAGTTATATCACATTGTCCTATCTGAACAGATAAATGAACAGTCCTATGAAAGGTTCTACAGGAATCTATATGCAAAGGCTGGGTTTAGTCAAAGAGGGTCCGTTGACGAGAGTTCCAATATACCGTCAGGGAGACAGTACGGAGGTTTTTACTCTTTTAGATATACCTTGGAAGGTACAGTATCAACGGTGACTTGTGCCCTGGCACAACAAGACCTGAACAATGTCAGCGCCGCGTTTCAGACACAGTCGGAGGGGGAAAATGCAAGAGTGCAATGCGGTGAACCAAACACAGTAAAAAGATGATTTTAAGGATGCTTCTTATGAGTCAAACCTCTGTATTATTTTGTTTTAAAATAAAAATCCCCAGCAGAGTCGCCAGATTGTGGATACCGGGATTCCACCGCTTTTTTTGCTTTTGAAACTTGTTTGATTTTGATCAAAGAAAGAGCAAAGGTCTGTTGAAAACAGATACAGAGTCGCCACTTGGTCTTTAAGGAACCAAGAAACCTAATTTGACTCACCCAAATGGATAAAGGGCACCGGTCCTTCATAACCAAAGAACTTGGCTCGGGGTTTTGGTACGAGAGAGGAAGGAGCCTTTGTCGCGACTAAAACACCCTCAACTCGCCCCGTCTTTCGACGGGCCTCAATTAGCATCCAAATAATAATCTTATACTATGTATGGTTCGGCAATTAATACTATGATAATATATTACATTACATAAGAAAACTTGAAATTGGAAGATCTAAAGATAAGATATCATTCATAAGATCTAAGCCAAGTATCACACAATGCAAAGTGAAAGATCACACGAATAAACCTAGGAAAAATCGTCTAATCATGTATCAAATAATCAAGACTTCCTAATCTAAAGGGGGACATGAATTGTTATTGAAACAAATAAACAAAGAAATCAAAATATGCTTAGCAAGCTAGTATGATGCATGTTAATCTTTGAGAAAAAAAGACCTCTCAATCCCCGGGATGGATGAGAAAGGATGATTAGATCGGGGGAAGCATGAACGTGTGATCAAGTTTATTCCTTATAATCTTCTTAGATTAGGAGCCATAAAGGCCCCAAATCTTGTATGTATGAAATGTATGCATCTAGAATGTGCCAAGTTTGTGGTGTGCTTTGTGTTCATGGATTCCTAAAATGACTTAGAAGTCTATAATGTGTATGAATGAATGAATGAAATCATCATGGGATATGTACAAATGTAGTATGAACTACTTCCTAAGATATGAACTAATTTGGAAGGCACATAAGCATCAAATCAAAGAATAAAAGTTAAAATGAGCTTGCTGTGAATAGTGGACAGAACAGTAACTAGATCTTTGGAAAATTGAAAAGAGGGGTTAGGAATGTTTTCAATGCATGATTTTTTATGGAGATGTTCCTTATTGTGTCTAGAACACAACCCAAAAAGTTAATCTTTAATAACTATCACAGATTGAGAGAAATCATATGAACAACAGAGGTCACTTAGAAACAGAGTCCATACTGTCGACTGAAATGTTGAAAATTCTTAGAAAATGAAAACGAGTGATCTAGAGGCCCATTTTATACAGAAAGTTCCCTAAGACACTGAAGGTTAAGGGAAAAATAAGTTGGGACCACCCCTTTTGGAAAATATGTCTGAAAAAGAAGTTGGAAGTTAGTCAAGCTGCTGTGACAGCAGGGGCAGAATGTTTGGAAGGAATGTTTGGGTCCAAATGGACCATTTTCAAGTACTTCCAAGTCAAACCAAAAATCATGGGTGTTCTCCAATGAGTTAGGAAGACATTTCAAGTGGCCTTGCATCTATATGTTGAGTATTGAGTTCTATAGAAATCTTTGAACTCAGCTCACTCACTGTTTTGACTCACTGTTTTGAAGATTTTGGGGAAAATAAGGTTTTCTTTCTTGAAATCAAAATGAGAGGGATTGAGGGGGGTTTTGAAATAGAGGTTTTGAAAGTGTATTTTCAATACTCAATAAAGATTATGACCACTTAAAATTCCAACATTCAACTCATCATCAAGAACCTCCAAGATTGTTGGAGAAACTTATTTTTATTTTGAACAGAACTTCAAGAATATCTTGGAGGTATTGAAGTTATGATCTTCATCTATCAAACATGTTTTTGAGGTTAAGAGCTACTATCCATAAGGATTCACTCACCTCAAACTTCATGTCATCACTTAGATGATGATGAACTAGTAAGTAAATAAAGAAAATAAAAGAAAGAAATGAGGTGAGAAGAGATGAACATTATATAAACAAGCAAGTAAATAGATAGAAATCAATAGATGATATTCATGATGTATAGAACTTGTAGCATGGTGTTTCACTCATATGTAATGACATTGGTCATGGAAGAAGCTTCCACTCTCTTAAATGCTCACTAAAATGGTGGTTGGGTGTATTGAATGTTGAAGTAAATAGGAGTAATGAGGTAAAAACAAAGTTTAGAACTCACTTTTGTTTTGAAAATCAAAGAAGAAAGCTTCTTTTCTCTCTATTCTAACCTTATCTCTACAACTTTCTCTCCCAAGCTTTTCCTAAACTTTCATTTCACACCCCCAAAATGAAGAGCAATGGGGGGTTTAAATAGGCCAACTTGGGGTGGTTTTGGGATTTCGAAAGTATTCCCATTGGCTCCAAACATCTGAAATCATAAAACTATGTCGTTTTGGTTTTTAATTAATCAAAATGGGACCACAAAACTAATTACAAAAATACACTGTTCTGGAGGGGAGTGCCGCGACGGCACTGGGCCAGTGCCGCAGCGGCACTGCTCCTCCTTCGTCCATATAATGCTGTTTAGGCCCCCAGAGGTTCCGGTATTCGCGAAAAGGCCCTATTTCGTCCGAAATTCACAGAAAATGCATACGAACTCCAAATTGAGATTGTAATATACCGTTAGAAAGGTAATGGAGTCTACTTTACATAAAAAATAGTTCAGGGATAGGTCACTTTGAAAAGGTTTGCGGTATTCGCGATAAAAGCTGATTTGATCGCCTTTTTTCGCCTTTGGAAATTCAAAATAAATTCGTTTTAAATCCAGGAATTATGTGTGATATACCGTTGGAAAGCTATTGACCTCTAGTATCCATGAAAAATATTTGAAAATTGTTTCGGTGCCCCGATTCCAAAGTCAAATCTTGGTCAAACTGGTCAAACCTGGGATTCCTGGGAAGTTCTGGGAACCTCCGGGAGCTCCCAGGAGCCGACGTTTTCGCTCGATTCTGTTTTAAAACTCATTTTAAAACTTTTCTAATGATTCCGGTGAATTCGGACGATTTCGGTCAAACTTGGTCAAACTCTGGTCAAACCTGGTCAAACCTTGGTCAAACCGGTCAATGGGGACTTTCGGGGAACTTCCGGGACTTCCGGGGTCTCTGGGAGCTGACGATTTCTTCCGGTTTTACTTAAAAACTCATTTGATCATTTTTCTTACGATATAGCATGTTTTCAGAACTTCGGGACCAAATCTGGGAGTCTTCGGGCTTTCAGGGGCATTTTGATCAATCTGAGCATTCTGAGAGATAGAGCTGACTTCTAGGAGTCCTTTTGAGTCTTTTACGATCATTGTGAACCACCAAGATACGGGTCTCCTAAATCTGATAGCCGATAAAATGGGGTGTCTACACTCATTAACTTTGTCATCGGCAATGAAATCTTCGAGAAATGTTCAATAAAACGGCGGTAGTATCTCGCTAATCCCAAGAAACTTCGAATTTCAGATACGGATGTCGGCCTCTGCCAATTAGATACATCTTCTACCTTGTGAGGATCAAGTGATACTCCATTCTTGTCAATCACATGACCAAGAAAAGTAATACTAGACAACCAAAATTCACATTTCTTGAATTTACCAAATAATTGCTTTTCTCGCAATCTCTGAAATATCAACCTCAAGTGGTTCTCGTGTTCTATCTCACTCGGCGAGTAAATAAGAATATCATCTATGAATACAATCACAAAGTCATCCAAATAATCCTCGAATACTCGATTCATAAGATCCATGAACGCGGCTGGTGCATTCGTAACTCCAAATGGCATAACTAAGAACTCGTAGTGTCCATAACGCGTTCTGAAAGCTGTTTTCTCGACATCTTCGGCTTTCACTTTCAACTGATGGAAACCCGATCTCAGGTCTATCTTGGAGAACACTTGTGCCCCACGAAGTTGATCAAATAAGTCATCAATTCTGGGTAACGGGTACTTGTTCTTGATTGTCAACTTGTTCAGTTCCCGATAATCCATACACATTCTCATCGAACCATCTTTCTTCTTTACAAACAACACTGGAGCTCCCCACGGCGATACACTTGGTCGGATGAAACCCTTGTCAAGTAGCTTTTGTAATTGGATTTTCAGCTCTTTCAGTTCTACAGGTGCCATTCTATACGGTGCCTTTGATAAGGGTCTTGAGTCTGGTATAACCTCAATAGTGAACTCGACCTCTCTCTCAATAAGAACATCTGGTAGCTCATCAGGAAATACATCGGGATATTCTCGCACTATCGGAATGTCTTCTACTTTTGATTCGATCGCTGAGACATCAATCACTGAACATAGAAATCCCTGACATCCCTTTTTTAATAACTTTCCCGCTCAGATAGCTGAAATCAAGTACGGTGGCGGTGTAACTCCACTCCCTTGAAAGCAAAAGTTCCCATGCACCGGTGATCGAAAATTAACCTCCTTCCGTTTACAGTCTATGGTGGCTTGGTTAAGAGCTAACCAATCCATTCCTAGTATCACATCGAAATGGTTTACCACAATTGGTATGAGGTCTACGGTCATTAACTTCTCGCCTAGTTTGATCTCACAGTCCTTATATATCGTAGATGTCACTACCGGTTTACTAAGCGGTACGGCAATGGATAAATCATATCCTAGTGGCGCGGACTTAACATTCAAATGGTCAACAAAGTTATAAGATACAAACGAATGCGTAGATCCCTAATCAATGAGGATGCGTGCTAAGTGCGAACATACAAGCACCATACCTGAGACCACTGTATCAGAAGCAGCCACGTCTCCAGGATTCATCTGGATTGATCTTCCCTGGCGTTGCTTCGTCCTTTGTCCTCCGTCACTAGACTGCTTAGGCTTCGAACCACTAGAAGCCATAGAACTTGTCCCTTGTTGAGAACGCTTCTTTGGGCAATCCTTCGCTCGGTGTCCTAAGGTACCACAGTCAAAACACTTGAGTTGCGGATAGGTCGCAGAACTCACACTGTTTCCCCCTGTAGATCTGTTCTGAAAGTTGGTCAGAAAACATCGACCGGTGTGTGGTCGGTTGCAAAGCGGACACAACGGTATGTTACTTGGTACTCTCCTGGAATCATTAAAACCAAAACTAGAGCCTCGTGAAAATGACTTCTTAAAAGATCCCCCCTGACTTCGGTCACCACCTCATGACTTCGCTTTCCTTGGTGATTTTGTCTCGATCTCTCTATTCCACTTTCGGCTACAAGCGCCGTCTGCTGTACTGCTGCAACAGTCGAATGCTCGTAGGTCTCTACTCTCAACCGGATATTATCCCTTAAACCCTCTTCAAATTTTCTTGCCCTATCTTCCTCTTCGGGCACTGAACCCTTACCAAACCTCAACAACGTGTTGTACTTGGAAGTATACTCCGTCACAGTCATGTCTCCTTGCTTGAGGTTATCAAACTCTCGCTTCTTTGCATTGTAGGCGGCTCGCGGAAAGAATCGGCGATTGAATTCTGCCTTAAACCCTTCCCAAGTAATCGGTGTTCCTTGATCTAAAACGTTTACCCACCAGTTCTGAGCTTCACCCCTCAGTACGTCACTTGCGTTCTCAATCTTTTCCCTATCTAACATCGAAATAGATTGGAAAATCCTCTCCATGTCCATAATCCAGTGCTCTGCGAGCGTTGGGTCGGGTGTCCCATGAAATTCCATTGGTTTCTTTCGAGCGAATTGTTCGGATACGGATCTTATGGCTCTAGTTTCGGGTACATGCACTACAATTATTGGTTCCACTTCGATTTGGGGCGTAGGAGGCAGTCGCTCCGCTATATTCCGTATCATTTCCCCTATATTCCCCATCATTTCTGCCATTTCATTCATACGTCGAGTGTGTGGCGATAGATTTCGCTCTTCGTCACTCATGATTACAATCCTGTAGTTCTTAATTCATAATCACTATGCATGTACAACAATAACAATAGCATGTATGTAAAACAACATACATATGCATCAAACATCTCTAATATGTATGGATGCAATCTAGAACATGTGGCAAACCACTCAACACTCCACTCGTCGTCGAACGTTCCCAAAGTTTTGTTACCTCTAGCTCTGATACCAGTAAATGTCACGACCCATCCCGCTATCGCGCAGGAATGAGACACGTGGCACGCCACCAAGGCTCATCCAAACATCATCTAATAATATGCAGCGGAAAGGATTATAAAACAACCCTGGGTATTTTAAAACTTAGGAAACATTGCCCTCTGAGTGGTAAAATCCATTGAAATCAGAGTTATAAAAAGTTTTTGGCCAAATGAAAACACGTCCAAAAGAACAAAATTTGAAAACAGGAGTTCAGTCGACTGCTCCTAGGGTCCAGTCGACTGTACTGAGCAGAAACCAAAGCCTAAAGTTCTCAACAGAGGTCCAGTTGACTGATCAGGGAACCCAGTCGACTGTTCAGCCGACTGATCAAGGTCCCCAGTCAACTGTGCTAAGCAGAACCAAAATGCAACATTTCAAAAGGGGGTACAGTCGACTGATCTGGGGATCCAGTCGACTGGTTTTATCATATAAGAAGCAGTAGCCAAATTCAACAGTGTTCAGTCGACTAATAAATGGGTCCAGTCGACTGGTTCTCTTACTATTCACTTTCAGTGTCTCAAACACACGAGATCCAGTCGACTAATCCATGGTCCAGTCGACTGCTCCCCTGTTGGGCAACCTGTAATGAAATTTAACAACTCATGCTACTCCAAACTTAACACCAATACAACCACAACTAAACATTAACGATTTAAAACACAACTACAGGTGTTCAAATACAAAATACAGTACTACTGACTAATTTCTAAGGTTTAATTACAACTATTACAATATCCCAAATCCTTATTTACAAGTTAGGAAAAAGGAACAAAAGTATTAACAAGGTGTGCTTCCCCGACATTCTTCGTCCTCACTCCTCACGTCTCTTCTTATCTTTCTTCTTACCTACAATGGAGTACATCTCCACTGCTCAGCTATATGCTGAGCGTACAATTCTAAATGTATGCTTATATGACAGTTCATGGTTTAAGCATCTAAAACACATAGAAATGGTCTCTAGGGTGAGTGGTACGCATTCATCCGGTCGATGCCGTAGGAGGCCCACCTCTCCCACGCATCTCGTACACTGGTTGGGCCTTCCTCCATACCAGGTACCGTGTCCTGGTTGGGCCCACCTCCAATCCAGACATAACCACAAATTCAATTCTATTACAATCACAATCAAACTTATAATCCTCAAGGTTCGAGGAGCTTACCCCGAATGAATTTGCACCAAACTCCCCTTTGACCCAAGTAGACCCATAACATGCTCATATAAACAGTTACACGTGCTTTTCATATAATTTCGCATGCATAATTAACGGGCCTAACTAATACATGAATTTTGCCCGGATCCAATAATATCAAAGTTGATGTTCAAAACATGAAAATCCATATATTTCATAGATCTAGAATTCATACCTCGTGCGATTCTCTTCAAACTTTGAAGGATCGTCTAGGGGGCTAATTAATCGTCGGATTTCGAATTTGGGACGATTCCTACAAGTTTATACCTATTTTTCCCAAATTCCTAGAATTAAGATTTTTAAAAAATTGGCCAAACACGCTCTAAGTAGTATCAAAACGTAGGTCTTACCTCCACGAGTTCAAATCTTGAATCTGGAGAAAATCTGATGGACGAAAAGTCGTCGATCGGCGTCGCAAAGCCCGTTGGCTCAATCTCCCTTCTCTCTCCTCTCTCTCTAGATATTTTTTTTAGAAGTTGTGGATGAGAATGAAATCTCATCCACTTCTATATATAGACAAACTTTCTGGGAATTACGTTTACCTCCCCGCAAGTTTCTCAAAACTTTTCATTAACCGATGAAACTTCGCACACGTTCATTTTATGCCTTTACGAGTGAAAATTATAAATTCCAAAAGTTTCCGACTAAGTCTCGTTTGGGT
The DNA here is from genome assembly GCA_033977485.1 of Hydrangea macrophylla. NCBI lineage: Eukaryota > Viridiplantae > Streptophyta > Magnoliopsida > Cornales > Hydrangeaceae > Hydrangea > Hydrangea macrophylla. The sequence continues at coordinate 718,736 of CM066987.1, forward strand.
CCAAAATTTACGTCCGAAAACTATATTCTGTGGAATCTCTACACAACCTACCTTTTTCATTAACGTAACACTCACGTTCTCACCACAGTTCTCAAATAATATACTGAAGTATCCAAATACCAGAATTATACTACACAGGTAAAATTACTATTCACGAAATACCAGATATGTCAAATAACATTTAAATCATATAAATGTCATTTAATCGTGCCAATGCAACATGAAATTCCATGTTCTCGTGTCCTCACTGACACCTCACTGTTGACTCACAGTCAACCTCAACTCAAATTATTAATAACATTATTAATTCCAAAATCTCAAGCTATGCATTTTCAAAACCATGAATTTCTGGAACGGGTGTGACACCAATTAATTCATCCACACTACCAAAACTCATTTTTTCCTTAGGCTCCTCAACCTTCGCATCTACATTCTCCCCAACCATAACCATGTCTTCATTCTTGCATACTTGACCCATCGTCATATCATTGATTTTTATACTTGAACTAGTACTACAAGTTTCCTCTATCATTCCTACAAGTGCAAGCATCAAAATATGCACAAATAAATAAAGTAATATTGCAATGTTTCTTTTTAAAATCAAGTAAGAACCACACCTTTGTTTTCTTAGGACGCTCAAATAAAGCTTAGCTTAGGATACTAAAGAATTAAGAACCACATTTTTTTTTTTGCTTAGGATGCACAAATAAAGTTTAGGATATTAAAGAATTAAGAACCATACTTTTTTTTCTCAGGATAGTAAAAGAATTAAGAACCATACATATCTTCTTCTTTTTTTTTTTGCTTAGGATGCACAAATAAAACTTAGTATACTAAAGATTTAGGAACCATACGTTTATTTTTTTTATTACTTTTTTCTTTGGATGCACAAATAAAACTATGGATACTAAACAATTAAGAACCATACTTTTCTTTAATTTCATTATTGTATTTTTATTTTTATTTTTATTTTTTGTTGCTAAACACTAAAACTAGGACTTGTAGGGGGGCAAATTGAAATACCTGAGGGGTGGACGGCGTCTTCCCGGTGGCCGCCGTCGTTGTCTTCCCGGTGGCCGCCGTTGTCGTCTTCCAGGTTGTCGTCGCCGTCGTCGTCTTCCTGGTTGCCGCCGCCGTCGTCGTTCTAGTCATCGCTGTCGTGGTCGATGCGAGACATAGTTCTAGATCCTTTAGGGTGTGGTGTAAAGGACAAGATCCTTGAGGGCAATGGGGGTTTTGGAGGAAATATGGGGGAGATAGATAGATAGATAGAGAGAGAGAGAGAGAGAGAGAGAGAGAGAGAGAGAGGAAGGGGGAAGGAAGAGAGAAGAGAGGAAAATCTGGGAGTCAAGAGAGAAAGAGATATGGTCTTGAGAAAGAGAGAGGGATTTCGCAGATTCATTTGGGGGGATTGGGTTTGAACGGGTTAGTCAATGGGGGTTGGGTTAGGATGATGGTTAGTTGGTTGGGTTAAATGGTGGGTCCCATAGGTGCCACATCAAGTTGTGTGAGTTGGGTTGTGGGTTTGGATGTGCCTGAAGTTTTACTCTTCTTTACATACCAAACCCCTCAATTTCTAATAGAATACCCAAAATGACTATCATCCCAAACTGATTTCTGAATTCTTACAATATCTTCGTACTTCTGAATCTGTACAATTACAATCCCTTTCTACACTGATCGTTTTCTCGTTATCACCGTATCGAATAAATTTCAAACCAACTTTCAATAGAATACTCAAAGTCAATGCCATTTCAAACCGACTTCTTAATTTTTAAAATCTCTTATAATCCCGGATTTGCATAACTACGGTCCTTTCTCCTTCCAATAACATTCTCGGTATCACCATATAAAATAAATTACAACCAACCCTCAATAGTAACCAGTCAATTGCTAAGTAGCCAAAATCTTCTGCCCTGTCTTCTTTTTGAACCTTAGTCTGAGAATCACAACTTCGAATATATCAAAATATATTAAATTTAAATAAAACTCATCTCCAATAACCATAAAATATCTTTCAGAATTTGAAAATAAGATAGATAATCATCAATATAAAATTTCCAACCAAATCAATTTTCGAATAGTGCTTGAAATAACCATTCACAATTTTATAATTATGTGAAACAACTTTAGGAATTTTAAGGAAACCCCCCAACCCCCCCCCCCCCCCCCCCCCCCCCCTTTTCACTACGACCTATAATGTCCACAACTGAAAGAAACTCCCTTAGTGTGCATTACTGAGAACGCAGTACTTGTCAATTCAAACTTATACCTCATCAACCATCCTCCACTACCTCTTTTCATTTCAATTCCATTCCTATATTTAATTTCTTTCTTTCCAACCCTTGTAGTACCAGATTATAATCGATTTCCCAAACTTTCGGAATAATCTAAGAATGCATTATCAAACGGCTACGATTCAGAATTTATAAACTCCTTCAATGCACTAATCACCTTGGCTAACTCTTCCACACACAACCCATTTATCGTCTTCTACTAAATTCTCATTCTCTCTTTTTTTATTTTTTTTCTTCTACCACCTAAATATTTATCTGCTATAATTACTCAAATAAACCTTCCACTTGCGACTTCAAATACTTGTTCACACTGATAACTCCAAAACTTCCTACAACAACATATTTAGCTAAATGAATCCCTTATCCCACATATTCTTTACAATTTTACTTCTAATTCTTTTAACTCCGAAAATATTGATAGTACTCTACCTGGAATGCCAAGTGCATCTCCGATATCACCCAACACTAATTCAACACCCTTTATTAATTAACATTAAACATACATAGCTAAAAAAACACCATAACCTATTCTTTTGCTTCATGTACTTTTTCAAATTTTGTCTCAAGTCTCTCGTGTTAAATATTGTACATAATCCCCTGATGAAACCCCTTTTCTAATATCTGATGAAATAATATACTACCACAATCTGATATAATCAATAGTCTTGAATCCACAATATTGTAATCTAACATACTTCACTCACACCAGAAATAATAAGAAGAAGAATACCCAATAGATTTGCAGCAAATAGACTTGATGTTGAGAGATTCCTCAACAACCCATAAATGAATATACATAAATCCCGAATATGATGCCACCTCGATAATATTTACCGTATATCCCCTTAACTGTTATCACCCTCTTCATTATAAATCTACAAACCCTTCAATTCTTCTAAATATCCCATAAATAATATTCACTACTTTCTTTCACAAAATTTAAAAACTGTAACTTTCACTATTTAACTCCCTACCACATATTTAGGACACACAATGATTCGATTTGTGAACAACTTGAAAATACTTTACTACTATCCCTCAAAATACCCTTCTTTAATCCCTTTAGAGCTTTAATGACATCCAAATTCTTCCTATTTCCCAAAACCACCAATATAAATAATAAGATGATATCTGACTGAAGAAATATTACCTCTGCTGAAAATAGACCAATACTCCATTCCACTCATAATTAGAACATAATACCCCTGGCTTGACAAATAATTCATGAGAATGCAAGAATAGAAATTCCATGTAGAAAGTGAGAGATAACTCACAATAACAGAACAATCGTTCACAATACCCACAATAATAATATTCCAAGAAATCTAGAATATCTATAACTATAGATTTGACATTGAAGGTCAAATTAATAATAGAAGACTAGTCAAAATAGAGAGATTTAAATATTCCAATTACTGCCAAAAGAGAATAGATGGTCTTCACCCATATTATACACGGGTCTATGAAATATAATATTTGGAAGAAACAATCCATACCCAATACCATACTAAATACTCAAAAATCCGACTTAAGCCAATCTCCTCATAACAATACCATATAACTATATTGATTTATTTAACTCAACTCTTACTTTAAAGCTCAACAGTTATTAATAATACCCCATACCCTTTTCAACTTCATAATTACCCTCTCATGGTTACTTTACAGAAACTGCTAATGAAACCCTCTTGTCATTAACCGTCAAACACATATGATAAAATCACCCAACAATACAGTTATCTCAACTCGTCAAAATAAATTTTTTTTTTCATACTAATCCAATATTCTTCACCTCGGTTCAGTTTTCTCCGTCTTGGATCATAAGTAGAATATTTCCATCACCCAATCCCAACAATCGAATTTCCCCTCATTGCCATACATATCAAAATGTATCTCGCACCATGCAGTATAAATACTATGTGTGCTATGCCAGTATGACATGCAACAATAATATTTCAATTTCTTAATACAACATCATTATCCATATGCATTTATGAAATGCATCTAATTGCTCGCCTTTATCAAGTTCACTAGGACACGTAGCATGCTACCAAGGCTCTTCCTAAATTATAAAAGTTGCGAAAATAAAAATAATCAAAGTTTTGAGCAAAGAACTCAACACACTACTTTATTTTTCAGAGGTTTGAACACATACACCTAAACACATCTTACCAAAATCTATTTTCAAAAGTAACATTTTTGTAGGTCTAAAGGTCACGAAAGGTACCCCCATTCCTACTTAGAAGTTACAGAATTATAATCTCAGCTCATAACTAATCAACATAACAAGTCCCCTATATTACAAAAATTTAAGCCGCTATCCTCCACCACACAATCTCGAATAAAAAACTAATTACAATATTCCACTAATTTGACTTATTAAACATAATTTTATTAAACAAGAATTTAACTATAATCCCACGCCCACGAATACTCACCAATTCCATTTCTTTCCTTCTGAGCTTCTCCTTGAACACCTACAATGGTTATTTAATAACCACTACAATATATAAGCTTTATGCTTGTGAATAACACTAATTATGCACATGGATAATAAACATGCTCAATTTCATCTCATTACAACCAACTATAGTCTCTGGCGATTATTAGTTCATTTCCACCACTAACGACTAGCCTACGGCTCGACTCCCTAAGCCCACATGACCTAGTCATGACCCACGCGCTCTACACGTGCAGTCCCATAGGCCTCTGGTGGCCATGGTCATCACCACATCGATTACCTCATGGTGGTATAGAACTAGCAATTCATTGACCCAAATAAGCAACCCAATATGCTCATATAAACATTACACTGTGCTTTCACAATAAAATTGGGCCTAATTTAATCACATGAATTTTGCCCAATAATAAACTAAATAAGTTTTATTAAGCTAATTTAACATGCTTTTACATCCCAAATGAACCCAAACATGAAACCGTCCATATATCATACTTAATGTCACTCACCTCAAGGATTTCGCTCCTAGTAGCCAAATTAAAAGCCTAGTAAAATCTAGGTGCAAATCCTATACTAAATTAGCAAATTATGAGCGAAGATCCCAAATTGGGGCACAGAAAAACTACCTCAAAACGCAATAAAATTTATACCATTGCGGTAGACACACCTCCAAGAGTCCGAATATATAGCCTGTTTTGAAAACTGATGCCAAATGGCACGTCGTTTGGCATTGAGAGCGTCGCCGTCGTGATTCTCATTCAATCTCTTCTTCTGTAAATCTAACCTAAATGAAGATGTAAATGATGATGAGTTGCTGATGAGTCATCACCCATGTGTCATATTCATATCACTTCCCACTTTTATTATGGCACCCCCATAAGTTTTGCTAGTTTGCAATTACGCCCTTACTATTTATAAAACATTATTAAAACTATCCCAAACTTAAATTGGTACTTGTCTAAGTCATGTGTGGGTGCCATAAGTGGTCCTACATCATACTATGAAGTTATTAATTAACCTACTAATTATGCAACATGTCCAATTCGCCCTCACAAAGGTATTCCTAACAGACCACAGAAGCGGTCTCTAATAATAAACATGCTATTAAAATAATAGATTAAAATATTCACATATGCCTTAATAAACATTTAATCACACAAGGATTATTCCACATATCTGTCCCATCACACGGGAACCTCTCATAACTGTCCCAAGTTGGGACAACCTCATTGGCCTATCTCTGGGTTCCAAGCTGGACACCCCTAATCATCTTAATAAGTTAATACCCACTCAACACATATACCACATTATTAATATAATGTTAATAATGCATGCTAAATACAATTAAATTCTACCTGCGGGAGCGGGTGTTACAACTGCCTCCCATGTCCAGTCGACGAGGTTGCAAAAATCCCAATCGGCTGTACAGCCCGGTCGACTGAATCCCCACTCAAGCAGGAAGTTAAGTTCTGAAAACACAAACCAGTCAACTGTGTCAGGAACCCAATCAACTGTAGTTAATGCAGCGACTTGTTAACAAAAGGGTCCAGTCGACTGTTTTGTAGCATCAGGGCATCCTGCACAATTCCTAAGTTTAAAAGCTTTCTAAGTTCAACCACGGACCACACCCACACTTCAAACTCATACCAAAAAGATTCTAACTGAAATATAACATTGTTAAAACTTAACTACAAAAGATTACCATCTATTACAACATCACGAACCCGTTCTACGATTCTAAGTTAAACATAGTTAAAAGTCATAAAAATCCTTATTGCAACATTTCGATTCAAAATTACGGAATGGACATACTCAGTCGGCTTCCAAAAGAACTCCCAATACCCCGCGATCACTTTTTCGAATCCTCACCAACATTAACACCTAAAATGGTTATTTAAATAACTACACATATTTGTTTTGTTTAAGCTAACACTTAGTGTATAAAATAACAATGCACATGAATGATAAACATGCTAGCATTCACATCTCTACATTTCATACTAGAGATAAGTCCACGCGAAAAGGTAAAACTCACGTTTCTTTTCTTCAAACGTGCGACCTTATGCCTATATCGACTCGACAAAATGGCTTGGTACCACGTGCTCCTTTGACCCAAATAGCAACTATACATGCTCAAATAGATTTCACCGTGCTTTCGACCTAATCCAAACATTTCACCGTGCTATTGGGCCTACTTATCAATATAGTTGCCCAATATGAACTACACAGTATATATCTATGAACTAACATATGCTTTTCATACAAAACATGAAAGCATGTCAAGAAATCATCCCAAAACACATAGTTGAATCACCCACCTCCGATTAATGCTCTAAAAATTTGATCAAAAAAAAACTCGAGCACAAAGATCGTGTAGAAGTCTGTCTAGTACAATTCCTTTCGATCAAAAGTCCGATTATCAACTTTTTATGAAAGTTCTAGAAAATGAGTTTTCGTAAAGCTTATCCAAACAAGCCCTGGTGGGTATCAAAACGAAGCTCTTACCTCTTGGATTTCAAATATTCAATAAAATAATTTGATCAACGGACAGATCGCCGAAAATGAGCGTCGCAAGCTCGAAGATGAAATCTCCATTTTCTCTTTCTTCTCTCTTCTCTCTTCTCCTTTTAGAAGTCAAATTGGATTTTGTTACCACAAATATCTCCCACTTTGTATTTATAGTCATTACCTTTCAAAAAAAGATTTAACTCCCCTCAAGGTCTTAAACCTTCGATTTAGCACCCCTAGTAGTAAATATCTAACTTTACTAGTTTTTCACTAAGTTCCGTTTGGTTGCTAAATCGCAATCCCACATGATTTTACGAAACTACAAATTAGCCTACCAAATATGTAGCATGTTAATTCGTCCTCACAAGGATATTAAAATTAACAACAGAAACATATTCTAAACTAGAAAATAATACAGATAGTAAAATAAACATGTAGACATTTATTTTTAGATAAACATTTAAGGTATTCCACAATGACTGTCTCAATCTCAGAGAGACGTCACAACATCCAAACACTCATTCAACACAATCTCAATAGGTTCTCTTACACAGACACCCAAATCGACTCGTGAGTCACAACTCACTCACACATGTGCTATAAATGCACAACACATCACATTATCATGCATGATAATGTAATGAAATGCAACAACACGCATACTAATAAGATTGTATATGCTATAGAATAATTTGTTATATTGATCTACAATAGACAACACAAATATATACATGGCTAATCCTAAGTTTACAAGGAAAGTTACCACAATTAGTGCATGATAGTATAATAAAATGCAACAACATGCATACTAATAAGATTGTATATGCTAGAGAATAATTTGTTATATTGATCTACAATAGACAGCACAAATATATACATGGCTAATCCTAAGTTTACAAGGAAAGTTACCTCAATTAGTGGGATTGGAAATCTAAATTAGGAAGATAAGAAAAGGGTAAGCAATATTAACGATGTTAGGGATATATACTAAAAGTCATGCTTTATGTAGTTGATTTATTATTCATTTAATAAAATCAGTTCATCCATTTTTATGAGAATCTGTATGGGTAATATTTATATTATATTGTTTATTTAATATTATGCATGCGTGTCTTTCATTCTGCATAGTAGGTGGTTTGGTGTGTAGAGTCCGGCTTACACACAGAAGATCAAACCATCGAATCTTGTAGAATGTAAGATTTTGGTTTACAGTCTTAGATGGATTGGACACACCATCGGTAGGGCTGCAGTATGGTGTTGTATTAGGTTTGTCTTAACTGCGGGAAACGGTATAGTTTCAACTCACCATGCTGGTACACTTTGTGTATTAAACGGGACCGACTTGGGGTAATTATCTTTATACTGACTTATAAGATAATTAATACCTCATGACTATTATGAGTGCTTATGCTCTAAATCCTAAGTTAATTTATAAACACGTACATTTGATATTTACACTTTGATCCATAAAATGGTGAGATCCTTAAATGGGTCAATATCTCATTGGATTGGGTGACAATATTACTTGTGTGGTGGATATGAATTAATGATGGAATCCATGTCTCTATTTTGGGATTGATGATATCCCCTTGAGAAAGCTTATAAGTTTTGATTATGTTAAACCCTGCAGGTGGATTTTGTATCTGACATATCAGATAAGTTAAGCAGAGGATCTTAAGGAATTTTAAGAGATTAATTAAATATGATTGCTAGTAATTATATTTAATTAATGGATATCTGTAATCTTAACATGGGGAGATAATATGCATTTAATAACATGGAGCTCGAAATATATTTTTGAGATAAGGGTAGGAGTGCAATTATAATTCTTTAGTGGTATGAATTATAATTTATAGAAATAGAAATCTGATTCAGTTCGAATTAGGGTTTTCTAATTCCATAAGGAAGCCTATTCCTTATTGACTTCTTATGGTCCCTATCGTAGCCTATATATATGTTGCTTTGGCTTTCTCCACAGTTTGCGTTTTTCCATCAAGAGTATTATAACTCGGAATAGAAAGAGAGCGTAAAAAGATAGAGCAGAAACATAAAGGATTTCGAAAGGAGCCCACACTCAGTTCGATATTCTGGCAGCAAAGGAATACGGTAGAAGATCGTGAGCTGTTATCGAGCACGTGTTCTCGATTCGTCTACTACAGCAATCCATTTTAGCAGTTTAAGGTAACCCTAGTTCCGCCCTTGTAGGGTTATTGTAGTTTTCACGTAATTTTTTGCAATACCAACTTATATACGCTGTCAATGGATTCTAGGAACGCAGTTTCCTAACAAATGGGATATTATATGTTTACAATATATTCTCTCTAACATTCCCTCTCAAGTTGGAGAGTGAATGTTGTGAAGTCCCAACTTGACACTTAATGTGTTGAAGTTGTATTTTCCCAATGCCTTGGTAAAAATATCTGCTAGCTGAATACGTGAAGGAACATAGGAAGGATTGATCAATCCGGCTTGCAGTTTCTCTCGAACAATGTGACAATCAATCTCAATGTGTTTAGTGCGCTCATGAAAAACTGGGTTCGCAGCTATATGTAAGGCTGATTGATTATCACAATGTAATGGTGCTTGACCATCCTGAATGACTCTCAAGTCATGAAAATGTATTGTAGCCATGTGAGCTCTAGACATGTGGCTAACATGGCTAGATATTCAGCCTCTGTTGATGAACGGGATATATTAGGCTATTTCTTAGATTTCCAAGAGATGAGGGAATTTCCCAGGAAAACATAATAACTTGTGATTGATCTTCTTGTGGTTGGGCAACCTGCCCAATCTGAATAAAAAAAAGCCTTTAAAGCAAGATTATTGGTGGCTAGAAATAATAAACCTTGACTAGGAGTCCCCTTGATAAATCTCAGTACTCATAGGGCTGCCTCTAAGTATGGTTTCTTGGGATGGTGCATAAGCTGGTTCAAGGTTTGAACTGAGTGTACTATGTCTGGCCTTGTCATAGTAAGATAAATCAACCGACCCACTAGTCTCTTGTACCTAGTAGGATTATCAATTAGAGCTCCATCTGTAGGGGTGAGCTTTAGATGTTGTTCCAGAGGGAACTTGTCTAGGTGTGCACCTAAAAGACCTGCATCCTGCAATATATCCAATGCATATTTCCTCTGAGACATAAAGATGCCTTTCTTGGAACGGGAGAACTTGATACCCAAGAAATATTTTAAATCTCCAAGATCCTTAATGCGAAAGTGTCTGAGAAGAAATGACTTGAGGCGTGCTATCTCTTGTAGGTCATTCCCAGTGAGAAGAATATCATCAACACAAATAAGAACCTCAGTAAAGGACTTGTCTGTGACTTTGGTGAAAAGAGAATAGTCGGCCTTTGATTGTTGAAAACCAGCCCTCTGAATAGCATTAGAGAATTTAGAAAACCAATTTTCTGGAAGCTTGTTTGAGCCCATAAAGAGACTTATTGAGCCAACATACTATGTGTTCCCCCTGTCGGCGAAGTCCAAGTAGGGGTTATATGTATACTTCTTCATGTAAATCACCATGGATGAAGGCATTCTGGACATCAAGTTGATGAATGAACCAATTGCAGGCAGCAGCGACAGTGAGAAGACACCATTGTATGGTAAGCTTAGCCGTAGGAGAGAATGTCTCAAGATAATCGATGCCTTCAACTTGGGTATATCCTTTGGCAACAAGGCAAGCCTTATACCATTCAATGGTGCCATCGAAATTATATTTGATTTTGTAGACCCATTTGCAACCAATGGGTTTGTGACCAGCGGGCAAAGGTACAAGGCTCCATGTATTGTTTTAATATAAGGCCTCCAACTCAGCGTGCATGGTATGCTGTCAATGCGGGTCACGGATAGCCTAAGCATAAGAAGTAGGCTCTGTTTGTCCTAACACATTAGCTAAAAAAATGCAATGGGATAGGGACAATCGAGAGAAAGAAAGATAATGGGATAAAGGATATCTAGTACCTTGAGATGGATATGGCGTTGGAGTTGATGAATCAACCCGAGTAAATATGGTGTTGGACATATGATAGTCCTTGTGCCATGTAGGAACCTATTTGGATCTGTTGGACTGGCGAATGGGGAGGGGATCAGGTGGGGGTTGATCTAAGGGTACATAAGCATGGGTTTGTATGGGTTCAGGAGTTGACGGGTTAGGACTTGGGCCCAGAGTGGAACCCACGGGGTCAGGTAGATCTAAAGGTAGTACAGTTAGAACACTGTTGTCGATGGATGGAGATGGTTGGGTAGTAGAATATGGAAAAATATTCTCATGAAAATGAACATCACGACTAACAAAATACTGATGTGTTTGCAAATCATAAAGTTTGTATCCTTTGTGGCCAATGGGATATCCAACAAAAATACAACTGCGGACACTAGGGTCAAATTTGTGTAAATGGTGAATGACTGTAGCATAGCAGAGGCATCCAAAAACTTTAATGTGATCGAATTTTGGTGCTTTGTTGTGTAACAACTCATATGGTGACTTATTAGACAACAAGGGAGTGGGTAGCCGATTAATGAGGTAGATTGTAGTTAAGACACACTCCCCCAAAAAACTCAATGGAACATTTGCTTGAAAACATAAAGCACGAGCTATGGTAAGAATATGGTGGTGCTTGCATTCGACAACTCCATTTTGTTGTGGAGTATTCACACATGAACGCTGATATTCGACTATATTGGCATTAAAAAAATCCCTCATGGAATAAATTTCTGATCCATTGTCGGTGCAAATTTTCTTAATGGTGGTATTAAATTGGGTGTGAGTAAAGACAAATAAGGATTCGAGGAGAGACTGTGTTTCAGATTTATGTTTCATGAGAAAAACCCAGGTAAAATCATCCACAATGGTTAAAAAGAAATGTGAGCCTGAGTGTGGTGTAATCTTATGCAGTCCCCAAATATCACAATACAATAATTCAAAAGGTGTAACAGAAGAAATTGAATTTAATAAAAAAGGAACTCTTGTCTGTTTGGCCATTGGACAAATGCTACAATTATTATCGAATAAAACTTTATTAGAAGTAAGTACACGAGAAATTAATTGAAGATGAGAAGGTGTCGGATGTCCAAGACGCATATGCCATAAGTTAGGTGTTCTGGAGGCATAACAAGCAACAGGTTCCCTTTGCAACGGCTCCATGTAATAGAGACCTCCACGTTGTTTACCTGAGCGAATCATCTTCCCCGTAACCAAGTCCTGCAGGACATAAAAGGTGGGAAACAAAATGGCACAACAGTTTAAGGAATCAATAATTTTACTAGCAGACATCAAATTCAAACGAAATGAAGGAACACATAAAACATTATCTAATGTGATGTGTCGATTTAAAGGTACGGTGCCAGTAGAAGTAATAGGTACAGAGGAACCAGTGGGTAAATTGACAATGGCCATGGATGAAGACTGAGATTTTATAAAAAGGGTGGAGTCGGAAGTGATATGATCGGTTGCTTCACTATCCAATATCCACGGTTTAGAAAAGGCATAATTTATCGAATGGATCTCTAGAGAAGATTGGCCTGCTACATTTGCAAATGCATCGGAAGATGATTATGACTTTACCATAGATATGGCTACTGCTAGCTGCTGGTATTGATCGGGTGTTAGCCCATTCAGTATAATCGGGTCTGAAAAAATTGTAGAGGGCTTGCTGGTCTGGAAAGTTAGATTGGGCCACTCCTTGACTGGACTGGGCTGCATGTGCGAGAATACATCACGGTCTGATGGGTTGAAGTTGTTACGCTGACCTTTGCTGTTGTCACGACCTGATTGGCTGGACCCACGACCTAATTTGTGACTGTCACGGCCTACTGTGCTGCCAGAAACATATTCCCATGTAATTTGCGACAGAAATCTTGTGTGTGGCCATCTTTATTACAATAATCACAATGATATAGTAGAGTACGACAATTCATTATTGTGTGCCCATCTCTGTCACAGTGATCATAGTGACCCTTGGTATTTTTGGAATTATTAAAGCGACTTTGTGTGACAGCAGCCATGGAAAAATTCTCAGAAACTCCGTTAGATAATTCACATTGTTTTTCCTCTTGGGTGATGAGAGAATACGCTTTGTGGACAGTGGGTAGAGGATTCATGAGTAGAATTTGTCCCCGAACAACACTATAGGAATCGTTGAGGCCCATCACAAACTGCATAATTTTGTCTTGATCTTGTTGTTCATTAAAAATTTTCATCCCTCCACAAGAACACGTGGGGGGGTTTTGGTAAGATGAGAGTTCATCCCACAAACTTTTCAGGTTTGTGTAGTATGTCAAAATCGATGTTGAGTTTTGTGAATGAGATGCAATTGCCTTCTTGATTTGAAAAATATTTGGGGCGTTGCCTTGAGAAAAAGATCACAAAGATCTTCCCAAAACTTCATGGGAATTTTCTGCACAGACGACTCCATTAGCCAATCCTAGTTTAATTGAATTCAGGAGCCATAACAGAACCATCTTGTCACAATGGACCCAAAGAGCATAGTCTGCTGGTTTCTCAGTTGAAGAAGGTAGTTCGATGGTGCCATCTACGAAACCAATTTTGTTTTTGGCTGTGAGGGCGTTGAGCATCGATCGATACCACATAGCATAGTTATCGCCATTGAAGCATTTTGAAACAAGCACAAGACCTGGGTGGTCAGAAGAATGAATGAAATACGGACTTGATGTGTCCACAACGGAGTCACCTTTCTGAGTGGTCTTCTCGGAGTGGTCATGGTGAAGATGTGAAAGAAGATAAAGGAAAGAGGTTAACCCGTAAGTGCTTTGAACAAAAGAGAAAAGAAAATAAAGAGCTACCAGGATGGTGCTATGATACCATAATAAGATTGTATATGCTAGAGAATAATTTGTTGTATGGATCTACATTAGATAGCACAAATATATACATGGCTAATCCTAAGTTTACAAGGAAAACAACCACAATTAGTGGATTGGAAATCTAAATTAGGAAGATAAGAAAAGGGTAAGCAATAGTAACATGATATTATATATTTGCAATATATTCTTTCTAACACATACGGGTGTTATACCCTATGCTCTCTCCCTCTACCAAACCCCAACCCTCTCTCCTTTGGAATTCGACTTCTGTAATTCTCTCTATTCTCCCTCTGCCTCACAATCATTTTCCTTCTCGTCAGATTGGACCAATTTTTGTGCTTACAACCTAAACCAAAACTCAAATATACCACCAGATAAATTCTGAGGTCCATTCAAGACCTAATCACCAACGACACATCTGTAGATCATCGACTGCTACTCGACGCTTCAATGTAGGATGAAAGAGGTTTGGTTTCTATTTTTCGTCCTCTTTATGTACGTTTGTTGAGCATCATTGTGTTCTCACTTTTATTCTTGAAGTTCTCTATATTTGGTTCAACTTTAGAATGGGGATCTGAGTGGAATGTTCAAATGATGTTTGACAAAATGCCTTGTCCTGGCTACTGTGACCCTATTTGTTAGTGCACTACCACATTTTTTTTTGGGTCCACAAAATAGATTTCTGTGTTGGGGGCATTCTAGAGATTATATAGTTTATGAAACAGGCTAATAAGATAAAACTTGATTTTTGATTTCTTATGTATAGCTTTGCATGATGTAATCATACTTCTTCCCAAAGATTTTAGTTTCTCATGTGAGAGTTTTTTATTTTTTCCTTAGCATTCAATTGGTTTTGGTGCTCTTGGGTTTATTTTTGGGTGAATGATAATAAACTCTCAGCTGTAAATCCAAGATTTCCACGAAGTTTTCAAATCAGGTGACATTTAGCATGGATTTCATGCAAGATCACTTGTAGCTCATGAACTTAATTGATCACACTCTTCGATTTTGCAATTTTGTAGTCGAGGAATCTCCCTAGTATAAACTTCTTAGACCAAGCCTCCTCAGTTTTGTATTTCCTGTCTAAGGAATCCCACAGTTCCTTAACAGTGGTCTTTAACACTATACACATTATAGAGTATATAGTGCAAGCCATTAAGCACATAATTTCGGCACAGGAAATTTGAGTGTTTCCAAGCATCAATGGCAGAAGCCACTTGCAAGGCAACCTCCCGATTTGTTCGTTCTCATTTTGAACAGGTGCATCCTCCATCTAGAACCTTACAAGGTTCAAGGTGGTAAGGTAAAGTAGCATCTTCTGTTGCCACCTTTTGAAATCCAATCCATTGAATTTCTCGGATTTCTCCCTGTGGTTCACAGTAACCTTTTGGATTGTTGGACCTGAAAGAACCTTCACAAGAATCGAACCAATCACCACGGTATTAGTCCTTTCATCATTAGCACTGTCGGTGTTCACATCGTCATTCCCAGTTGCCATTTTTCAAAAAATTATCAAATGAGATTATGAAAATTAAATCCCCCCCCCAAAAAAAAAAAAAGGTTTGAATTTTTGGACATGTAAATATCCAAACTTCATCTCCTCATAGAGGAAAACACAAATCTACAAAAAAACCCACTCAAACTCTAAATTACTTCCACTGTCATGTGACCTCATGACCAAAACCAATTATCATCAATATGAATTTTAGATCATTTCAAAATTTACAGAATATGACTTCCTAGTTTCTAGCAACAATTAACTATGTTCGGAACATCTCGCTTAAAGTCCAAAATTGTGGCCCATTGGATTCGACTCTATTGGGATCCCCACTTGATAACACATACAGCACCTATTTTCAAAAGAGAGTGGCCCATACATAATAGGACTTGACATTCCTCGTCTACATTCACATTCCACAATGATTAGTATACATGAGGCTAGCTAGTTCCATAATGTTTGTTTTTTATTATTTGATTTCGACCATGCCGTTGCATGTGATAACAAGGAAAGCTTCAAATTTCAAATAAATCAATCCCAAATAAACTCAGTCAAGTGCAGTATTGTTTACTTTAAAATTATTTATTTTTTATTGACTCTCTTCTTTTATTAACTAATACAGTAAGATTTAATATTTTATATCATTAATTAATCTTATTTAATACTGAAATCTACTACATTAATCAACGAGAGAAAAAAGTAAATAAATAGTAAACAAATTTCAGTAAGCAAAAATGTAATGAACTCACTATAGTTCCTTAATGTAGTCTTAAAGTACTTTTGAATACAGTTAACAGAAATAGATGGATAACTAAAGGAGATTTCTACTCTACTTTTTTTTTTTTTTTTATAAAGATTTTATACTCTACTTAAATGTAAAATTCAAAGTTAATTCAAAACCCCGTAACAAGAGAGAAATAGAAACAATCAATATAAACAGGATAGGTATAATCATGAGAAACTATTTCCTAATAACATGTCATGCTAGAACTTTATTGAATTAAATATATCAACTTATATTTATAAGAATATCTATGCACGTGATATAATTTAGCTATAACAAAATGGTATGGGTATGTTTCAAAAATTTTAAAACTGGACCTGTGACCTAATATTGGTTTGACAAAGATCCATTTTGGACTGGATAAGGACTCCTATGCAAGAAACTGACACTCACTAAAATACTTGAATTTGTAGAACTGGTTAATTTATGAACCTGAATTAGTTCTTTGCTTTCCTAAGCTGCGTCCAGTGCTTGAAAAAGCATAACTCCAAGTCTCAAACTACTCTACTAGCTCGGGGGGACTAAATATTAGTTACAACCGTTACACGAGTGACATGATATCATAACCCAATCAATAATGTCCATTTGTCTCCCCTCCCAAATTCCCAATTACAATTCATTATTTGTCCATTTGTCTCCCCTACTAATCACAAATCATTATCTATCAATCTGTCTCTCTATTTTTTTTTAAAAAATGTCTCCACATAAGTGCAACTTCTAATTAATTAAAAAGAATTTATAAATAATAACGTAATACACCCATTGTAAAACAATATTTACTCGTGAGGGGCCATGGCCTTGCAGCTAGACTCCCAACTTTTTTTTTTAGCTGAAAAGCTATACCCAACCTAGCACAACAACCTCTCACCTCACTAAAAAGCTCGTCAATCTTTATAAAATAACAACCATCCAAATGTAAAACTAAACCTACCAGTGTCACTGTGTCAGAGATTGTTTTTGACAATTGTTCGCATCATATGAGGATTAATGACTATTGCGTTCGGAAAATTTAAATAATTGCTCGATACTCATTTTAACCAAAAAATAATAATAAATAAATAAATAAATAAAAAATAAGCGAAACTTAATCAAAACTTTAGGTCTAATAATTAATGCAGTGCCATTAAGTTGTACGTATGGCATCATATGGCTTATTGACTATTCAGTCTACCCATTGAACCTTTCTAAGCAATGTGTCCACCACGTGCATGTCATTCATATAGCTGATGCATGTGATGAAGACCATAAGCAAAACTACAATTCAAGAATATTTGAATAGGTAATAGATAATACACACACATATATATATATATATATATATACATTGATATGTACAGAAATATTATATCAAAGTCATGTCTTCCCACCTCAGCAGAGAGAAATCAAGTCACTTTGAATTTGGGTTGACTACTCAACCATCCCGGGCTGTTACACAAAATCGCCCGGTTAGGTCCAAAGCCCGGGCGTTCGCTCCGGACTGGCCCCACATGGGCGCACCTCCAGAAGCCGTGGTTGTTTACCCAGCAAACTTCCAGACAGTTTCCTATCTAAATTAGAAGACCAAATGGAAAGAGCAAGTAGTTTCCTAAATCACTTAAGAAACTCTCCTAAATTTGCGTAAATCGATTGTGATCAGATTAGGCTTCTTAATCTGCAGACTTACCTTATAAGGGTGGTCTAGCTCTTGCACCTATAACAGAGGTCACTCACCCCCTGTTGAGGAGAATGGCATTCTGACTCTAAAGAATAGCATACAAACAACTCACTATTACGCATATACCCCGATGGTTTCTGGTAGTGCTGCCCACTCTGTTAACTCACCAATAGACGCCGGTGATTTGTTAGTGAAAGCGCACTGACGCACCCGTGGACGTAGGTCACCTCATTAACGGGGTCGAACCACATGCAAAATTCATTGTGTCTATCTCTCTCTCTCCAAATTATTCTTAGCCAGATTTTGGCATCATCATATACGTATACGGTGAAACTATTAAGTGAACTGAGTTGAGTAAACATACCCAGTGAACATGTTTTTTAGATTAAAAAAATCCGCAGGCTGCCCCGCTGACCCACAAATTTTTTGAGGCTAAAAAATATATTTATTGGGTATGTTCACTCAACCCTATTCAGTTAACAATCTCGCCGTGTGTTTATATATATATATATATATATATTGCATAGCAAATGGGTTTATATTTTTGAGTTTAAAGATGTGTCGAAAAATTTGAGTGGAATAGTGATCATGAACTCATGGTAGTTAGATTGGTTTTTTTTTTTTGGGGAATAGGATGGTAGTTAGATTGGTTGAATTTGAATAGACTTACAGAATTAAGTTCTCTAGCTAAATAAAATGGTAGCAGTATTAGTTGTACGACACTAGTAAATCTATAACATGTATTCACGTGGTTGATGATCGTTTTTGTCCACAGAGAAAATCTGAGCATACTCAATTAATAATGTGAACATTTTGAAAAATGATCAATGACGTTGTACATATTTCAAATGTTCCAACGTTGACGTTGACGATCAAAGTAGTTTATAATATTATCCTACATAATCTATCAGAATATAGAAAAATTTGACCATCCAAATTGTCACCAGCTTTCTCAAGGATTGCTCTGTTGGGTTAATTAAAAACACATGAATCGATCCCCAGTGATTTCGAAGAAAAAACAGTAATACAGTGTATTCTGCAAGTGCTTCGGTATGTTAATGTACTCAATCTATTAAAGGGTGTTTGATAACAGCTAGCTTTTGGAATTTATAATTCAGCTATTCAAAAATGTCAAAAGTCAAAAGAAACCAGATTTTGAGAGTCAATTCAAAAAATATGGTGAATTTTACATAATTTTTAAATTATAGGGTATAAATTATTAAAATTTAAACTATAAAGACCAAATTAACACAACTCTTAAATTACATAGGTATAATTTGTAATTTACCCTAATTTGAATTTGAATTTGAATACTACCAACAGCTTGACAGTGATGAAATGGTTAGGATCATGTTAACATCAAGTACCGTCATGGGTTACGTGTGACTTTTTTCTTCTTCACAAAATCCTACGGCCGGATTAAATCATGTACTAATACATGGACCAAAATTACACTCGTATGCCCACTAACCTACTCCAGTCTTAATACGTACAGAAAAAGATATATGTGTATATATATATCATGAAAGTGATACAAGTTTTTCAATGTAATTAACCCTTCTATTCGCTTGAAATTTGAAAATTGACCACAATCATGTTTTGTATAGGTGGCTTGAATGCTAGAATTGGGGTTCAATGCTAGGGTGTCCTCCCCAATTTCTTTTGGTGGCTAAGATTTATAAATTGGGATAAGACTTCAATAAAATTGCTTCAGTACATTTCGTTAAGTTACTTTTACAATTTTTAAAATTTTATTTTATTTTTTATTTTTATTTAATTTTTTTTTTCCAGATAGCACTATTTTAAAACTGTTAAACTTTACTGAAATCTTGTCTTATAAATTGTATTCTAGCTTGTTTTATAGGTTTTAGATATAGTAGTTTTTTTTTTTTTTGCTGATATAGTAGGTTAAATGGTTAAAAAAATTACTCAAAGGCTAACTAATTTCTCCATAACTCTTTCAAAAAAAATTATACTTATGGCTTAATTTCTTTTCTTTCTATTTATTAGTTTCACTAATAAAACAAAGAATTCTTAACGTTTAAAAGGGATGTCTATAAGAACTTAAATGTTTAAAACTAATAAAATATTATATTTATTTTGTGGAACCGTGTAAATAAGAAAAAAATTATGGATAAAATTGAGATTTTTGAGTTTGACAAGCTGTAACGCCCCGCAGTAGTAAAATTAGAGAAAATAAATTCCTTTTTGGACCCGTAGGCCATGACAGTTGAAAGTCACCATATTGTCCATAACTAAAGTCAAACCATCAGAGTAATGATTCAAACCACGCATTGGAAAGTTCTAAGATTGATATATATAATCAGAGTTCAATACTAACTATTACAAAACCAAAATGTTTGCAGAAAATATAAATAAAGCATTACAGCAACATATGCCGATTACAAACTTAACTATAACAACGGTCTTTAAAAACATAAGCATAAACTATCAACAGCAAGCCCCAAGTCTTCAACTTGCGTAGTAGTCATCTCTAGCATAGCCTCCATCATCGTAGGCTCCCTCCTTGTAGCCCCTATCCATGTATGCATCTATTGAAAACTCATAACCCTGGCCAGCTGGACGTCGAATATCCAGCGGCATAAACACCGTTAGCTATGAAAGCCGAGTGAATGCAAATACTAACAGAGTATCTATAGAAGGCAGCATATATAAGCAGCATCATAAAAAGGATCATCTCATCGTTCGCATGCATGTATGCACTAACTCAATATCTAACAACAGAAATCATCACAATCTCCCAATACATAACATAACTCTTGAGTCCACATTAATCAGACACGTAGTCCCATACCTATGGTCTGTCAAACCAGACACACAGTCCCATATAATCTAGCCAAAGGCCCCGATATACTTTGGCAAACACTCCCCTGATACACCCTGGCCAACACGCCCAATACTTTACGGCCAACACGCCCAGCCAATACGCTCAATACATTACGGCCAATACGCCCAGCCAATATGCTCGATACATTACGGCCAATACGCCCATTACATTACGGCCAATACGCCCAGCCAATACGCTCGATACATTACGGCCAATACGCCCAGCCAATACGCTCATTACATTACGGCCAATACGCCCATTACATTACTACTGGCCACACCGTCCTATATCATACGATCTTCGTGACCGCATTTACACGTACCAATCATAAATAGTATCGACCATTGTGGTCGACAGACCCATTACTATGCACGTCGACTTTTCAATCTCATTATTATCTTAACAGTAACCAAAGGGTTCCACTTTTCAATGCATTAAGTCCATTATTCCACGTATGTATTATTCCTATATAGTTCTCCAACATCAACATATGATAATAAACAGGTTAACAATTCATTAGATATAAAACAACTAAACAATTAACATTCTATTAAGTTTGATCGATTGAACTAAGTTCGATCGATTAAGAGCAGTAATATTCCAGAATTGAACTGGACATTTCCCGTACGTTCTGGGTCCATTAATTCTTTCATGCCAAAACATATATAAACATACATATCTACGCTACTAAGTGAGTATAGGCACTCACCGGTAAAGACGGTGACATCGGCGAGCTCGGGGTGGTCATGGGTGGTCCCGGGGTGTCTCTATCTCTTTTTCTTCTCCTTTCTCTCCTTCTGCTCCTCGTAGGTTCGGGGTTGCAGTGTGGTTTGGGATTTCTTCCTTTCCTTTCTTTTATTTTCTTTCTCATTCACTCTCTCGGCTAACTCTCTATTATTATGTTTCCCTTCTTTTTCAACAACTAATGGGAGGGGTTTTTATAGGGAAAAGGGGAGGGCCACCAATATGTATATATATTATACACAACACCTCACAAGACACCTCATAGGACACCTCACAAGCACTCAAGCACACAAGACATCTCATAGGACACCTCACAGGACACCTCACAAGCACACAAGACACCTCATAGGACACCTCACAGGGGTTGTTTGGGGGTTGGCTTAGGGTATAAGTATGGTTTGGGGAATCACAGGTATAATTACGGGTTCCGAAATAATATTAATTATAGTGGAAATCTAGTTAGGTAATTATTATCTTTCATTATAATTATTATTCATGTAATTATATTATTAAATAATATAATTAAAAAGTCGAATAAATACAGAAAAGGTTGTATGAATACAAAAACGGATGTTTTCTCAGAATGACTAAAATTGAGATATCTTCTAAATAGATATCGAAAACTCTTAACTTCCAATACGAATAGCGAATCATTTAACCTTACGCAACTTTTCCCAAAAATTATATTTTCAGTTCATGACTTACAAAATTGGAAAAATGACCAAAATACCCTTGTGGCCAATTTCCGCTAAAATTGCACACGAAGTCTAAATCGTCAATTTTTAAATATGAAAATGCGAGTTACTACAATCTACCCTCCTTAACAGAGATTTCGTCCCAAAATCTGAGCTAGCTAGTTACTAAACAAAACTAGAAACTTCTCGCGTATTTCTGATTCCAATTCCCAAGAAGCTTCGCGTTCGTCATGGTGTCTCCACTGAACTTTCACTAGAGGAATTTGCTTAGTCCTCAACTTCTTGACTCCTCGTTCCAAAATTCGGACTGGTCCTTCAGTGTAAGTCACGTTGTTGTTTAGTACAATGTCTGTGAAGTCAATTTCATGTGACGGATCATGTACAACCTTCCGAAGCACGCTGATATGAAATACATTATGTACTCCTGACATCTTAGGCGGCAGTACAAGTCGATAGGCTACTTTTCCCACGCGCTCTAAAATTTAAACGGTCCAATGTAGCGTGGTGACAACTTTCCTTGTTTCTGTCTGAATCTGACAATGCCTCGCACTGGAGATACCTTGAGGAGCACATGATCTCCAACACTAAATTACAAACTCCTGCGACATTTATTTTAGCGTAACTCTTGTGTCTACTCTGCGTCGTACGCATCCTTTCTTTCACGACCTGGATCTTCTCGTTAGTTTCCCGAACTAACTCTGGTCCGAGTAGTTGATTTTCTCCAACCTCTGCCAACAGTGATCGACATGGCCTTCCGTATAATGTCTCAAAAGGTGTCATTCCTATACTCGAATGGTGGCTGTTGTTGTATGCAAATTCTATTAGCGACAGATGGGTCTCCCATGAGCTTTCAAAGGTCAATAACACACGCTCGCAACATATCTTCCATCACTTGGTTAATCCGTTCCGTCTGTTTATCAATCTGTGAATGAAAGGTAGTACTCAAGTTTAACGAATTCCTCAAAGCTGTCTGTAGACTTTTCCAAAACTCTGCAGTGAATCTTGAATCACGGTCGGATACAATAGAGACTGGTACACCGTGTAGTCGCACGATTTGTTGTATGTACATCCGACTCAAACATTCGATTGGATACGACATACTATAAGCTATGAAATGCGCCGATTTGGTAAGTCGATCCACAACTACCCAAATAGCATCATGATTTTGCTGAGATCTCAGCAATCCCACCACGAAGTCCATAGTTATATGCTCCCAATTCCATCCGGGAACTGCTAATGGTTCTAGAAGTCCTGGAGGCTTCTGATGTGCCGCCTTCACTTGCTTACACGTGAGACATTAAGACACGTGTTCCGCAACTCCTCGTTTCATACCTTCCCACCAGAAATTCTTCTTCAAATCCTTGTACATTTTTGTACCTCCTGGGTGAATAGTCATTCGCGACTTATGAGCTTCATCCAATATATCCTTTCTAAGATCACCTTCATCAGGCACACAAAGTCTGCCTCTACATCTAAGTGCTCCGTCTGAACCAATACTCTAATTATCTGGTTCTTTTACTACGTTACTTGCAAACCATTCCTGAAGTCCCTCGTTCTTCTTTTGTGCCTCCAAAATACGACTGATAAGGGTCGGTTGCACTATAAGACATCCAAAGTGTCTGTAACGCCCTGTATTTTATTATCATTAATAAATAAATATTGCATTTTATTTCCATGAGTATTTTAATTTAATTTCTCTTTGTAATAATTATCTGGGGTCAAAATGTAATTTTCAAAACATTTTCTATGGTTTCAAAATCGATATCTATATTTTTGTATAACCGGGAATTGAATTCCTACATTAATATAATTTTCTGTATTTTTATTTCAACCGTAAAATACCAGTTTTGGGAATGGGCAGTATATTTTTACCTGTGTGTGTGTATCATTGCGTGAGCTCAACACACACAAGGGTATCTTGTGTACACATGGAAAGCACCCAAGAAATTAGTGCAGTGTGTGCCTAACTTAGTGCTGGAGTGCTTTGTGAATGTGTGTGTAGTGCTAACTTTGGTGTTTTATATGCATAGTGCCAAGCACTTTGCATATTATTTATACACCCACTCATCCCCCTTTTGGACTACCTCTCATCTCTCTCGGCAGCTCTCTCTCTCTCAATCACTCACTGACAGTCTCTCATCTCTCACCTCTAAACTCTCTCTAATTCTCTCTATCACTCTCTTGCTCTCAAGATCATACACACACACACACTTTCAGATTATATATATATAATCAGTCACATACTTAGACACACATATATATACACATATTGGGTTACCAAAATCAAGAACGAAGGAGGAAATTCTCAACGACGGATTATTACGGCGGAAGTTCTCGGCCTTTAAATTTCTGTATAATCGTCTCTGTGAGTATTATAAACTCACTCGCCATGTTTATATATGTGTATTTCAGTATATATATGTGTGTATATGTGTATATATATCAAAACACCATTAAAGCTTGAGAATTGGAGTTTTAAAAATCGTAACCAAAATCGATTTTGTAAATTGGGAATGGAAGATATTGGTCCCAATAGACTACGGTTCGAATCCTACGGAGTAATTCATCCGTATGGCGACGTATTGATGATTTTAAGTTTTGTCACTCTAACTTTAATCACGAAAATTAATCGATACAATCCGTATTAGTTAAAATTGATCGCGTATTCTTAATCTACGCGGAAAACTGAAGAGATCCATATATTGCACGACATAATTGAAACAGAAAACAGAAATGGGTAAATTTCAGTCCAAAACCAGAAACAGGGGAGAAAACGAAGAAGATGAGGTTCTGCAACATCTCGCGCGTGCGGACCGCTCGCGCGGACCTTCCCCCCCCTCGCTCGCGCGATCCGCTCGCGCGACCTGTCCAGCCCCTCGCGCGCGCGATCCGCTCGCGCGATCAGCTTTCCCCTTCGCGCCGATCCGCTCGCGCGATCAGCTTTCCCCTTCGCGCGTGCGATCCGCTCGCGCGATCTACCCTCCCCCTCGCTCGCGCGGCCCGCTCGCGCGATCTGGCAGTTTTAGCAGTTTTTATGTTTCCTTAGTAGGGACTGTTTGGAAAATGTTTTAAAAGTTTTTAAAGAACTGTTTGACAAATACACTGTTTTAAAAGGCTCACTGTTAAACTTTGGACTTGTAAGAATGTTTAAGGCCGAAATTTATACTCGTACGATTATTCCGGCTTTGTGATTTATTAATGGTGTTATTTATGAAACATTGACATACATATTAGGGTTGAGGTTGTGTCAACATGCCTGTGTGTGAGAAAGTGTGAAAAGAGTAAAGAGTGGCGTTCTAGTTGTACGGCTTAGATATCGATCGGATAATATTCCTGGTATCTAAGGCGCGCGTTTCGGATATTGATCGGATAGTATTCCTGATATCCGAAGCGATGGTGGTAGTGTTGGTACGGCTTAGATATCGATCGGATATTATTCCTGGTATCTAAGGCGCTTGTTTCGGATATTGATCGGATATTATTCCTGGTATCCGAAATGATGGTATTGAGTGTAGCTTAGATATTGATCGGATATTATTCCTGGTATCTGAAGCGATAGTTTGGTGTGCTGTTTTGGATATTGATCGGATAGTATTCCTGGTATCTGAGATAATGGTTCGTTTGTGTTGAGTTTTGTTGAGAGAAAAGAGTCAGAAAGATGAGATATTACATTGCTCATGCATGGTCACATATTTATTGCTTTCTTTATTTTCCCCCGTGGGTTATGTTGGAATTGGAACCTTGAATATTTTACTGTTAAGTTAAAATTGCACCGTTGTTTATATGCTTATATATACATTGCGAGCACTTGTTTATTTTGCTCACCAGCTTTCATAAGCTGACGGCGTTGATGCGTCCTGGACTGTATGTCCAGATTTTCAGGGTCAGGAGCAGCTAGGGTATTTTGACTATGCTACTTAGAGTCAGGAGACTTTCCAGGAGGCTGCTTTATATTTTCCTATGTCTTTTAAATTTGGGTTTTGTAATAAACTAGTTTAGACTTTTGAATAAGGCGTTTTGTGCCTAAGACTATGACTGCTGTAATAGTTTAGTAAGTTTTTTTTTTATTTCGGAGCTTATGTTCTGTTAGTATCCTTTGCTTTAGAAATGTTGTTAAGTTATTTGTTGCAGGGACAATTGGTCATACTCACTTGTCACGACCTACGAGTCCATAAAGGAAATTAAATGCTTTCCTGAATTATGCTACGTCGGGGCGTGACAGGCTTTTTGGTATCAGAGCCAGGTTATGGCTCGACCAATTGTCCAGAACACATAGGATCTCCCGTTAAGATAGAATTGAGATAAGATAGTTCGACTTTATTCCGTGTCTAGTCGCTTTCTATCGTTTAGAATTTTCTTTCTTCTCAAGAGGTTGACCGAATTCTGTTGATTGATGGATAGGTACCGTTCTCTCGATCAGATGGCTGGAAGAAATCTCAGGAATCGTCCCGCTATTGAAGATGCACCGCCAGTAATAGATCCAACCGGGATGTTCGAAGCTTTTGTAAGGAGGTTGGAGAGGGTTAGTGATCAGAACGCAAGAAACAATAATCAGAATGGGGATTACAATGGGAATGGGAGGCAAGCCCACCAGACTGGAGACAAGCTTCTCAAGGAGTTTCGCGCTCTACGACCTGAGTATTTTGCTGGAACTGATGAACCCTGGCAAGCGGAACAGTGGCTACGTCAGATGGAGCGTATCTTTGAGACCATAGAGTGCACTGATCTGGAAAAGAAGCGTCTGGCTATCTTTCAGTTGTCTTATGCAGCGGCTGATTGGTGGGATGCAGAAAAGGCGACCATAGGGGAAGAAGCTGCAAGGAGAATGCCGTGGGTGGTGTTCAAGGAAAGGTTTCTCGAGAAGTATTTCCCCGAAGAAGAGAAGGACAAGAGGGAGAAAGAGTTTATGGAGTTGACTCAAGGGAATCTGACTGTCCGAGAGTACACTACTCGATTTGAGCGTCTGTCTCGCTTTGCTCCACATATGGTGGACACACCCCAGAGGAAAATCAAGAAGTATCACCGAGGTCTCAACCTGTCTCTCAGACATTTGACTATGGGGCATCTGGGCCAGTCATTTGAAGCTCTGGTGAGATTGGCTACGGGGTTAGAGAATGATGGGTGTCAGAATTCGAAGCCGCTTGGAAATCGACCTCCGCAGAAGGGTTATCCCGGACAGAAACCAGGGTACCCTCAAGGACAGAAAAGGACCTGGGATGGAGGGAAGAAACCTCAACAGACACAAGCAGTTCAGCAGTATCAGCCTCTAGCAATAGAAGGGGCCAAAAACAACAACTGCTTCAATTGTGGAGTTCCCGGTCATCGAGCTAAAGATTGCAGAGCACCTAGGCGTACGGATCGTTCAGGAGTTGTGTGCTATAATTGTGGCATGCCAGGTCACATAAGTCCAGAATGCAAGGCTCCTAGGAAAAGTAACTATGGTCAGCAAGGACAAGCCCGTCTGAATGCTGTTATTCCCGAGGCTGCTGGTTATGAGGAGGCAGGGTATGAAGAAGGTACCAATGAGGAGGGACCGCCCGAGCAACGAGCAGTGGAAGGTACTCTAACTTTGTTTAACTCTCATGTTAAAGTTTTATTCGACACGGGTGCTACACATTCTTTTATATCTGTTAAGATCGTTCAGAAGTTGGGTATCATACCGCATCGTTTAGAGGAAGCTTTGAGTGCTGTCTCACCCTTAGGGACCACAGTCAAGTTATTACATGTGTGTAAGGATTGTCCTCTTCGGTTTGGAGACCGCGAACTTTTGGCGAGATTGGTGGTTCTGTCGATGAAGGAGTTCGATATAATCCTGGGAATGGATTGGCTCGAGAAGAATCATGCGAAGTTGGATTGTGCAAAGAAAAAGATCACATTTGCGGACAAGGGGAATCAACTCTTCGATTTCCAATGTAACCCTTCGGGTGATATGTTCCTCACTAGATGCCTAGCAAACATTGAGGTTGTCAGTGCAGAGGTGACAGTATCATCTATACCGGTAATCAAAGAGTTCGAGGAAGTATTCCGAGATATTTCAGGATTACCGCCAGAAAGGGACATAGAATTCTGTGTGGAATTAGTGCCAGGTACTCGACCTATAACCAAGGTTCCCTACAGGATGGCCCCTACAGAGTTGTTGGAGCTGAAGGAACAAGTTCAAGAACTTGAGAAGTTGGGTTTTGTTCGTCCAAGTACTTCACCCTGGGGAGCACCAGTGTTGTTTGTGAAGAAGAAGGATGGGTCAATGCGGCTGTGTATTGACTACCGAGAACTGAATAAGGTTACTATCAAGAATAAGTATCCTTTACCTCGGATAGACGATCTGTTTGATCAGTTGCAAGGAGCCACGACCTTTTCTAAAATTGATCTACGGTCAGGGTATCACCAGTTGAGGGTGCGGAAGGAAGGCATACCTAAGACTGCTTTCAGGACGAGATACGGACACTATGAGTTCTTAGTAATGCCGTTTGGGATGACAAATGCTCCAGCTGTGTTTATGGACTTGATGAACAGAGTATTCAAGCCATACTTAGATCAGTTCGTTATTGTCTTTATTGATGATATTTTGATCTATTCCAAGTCAGAAGAAGAGCATGAACAACATCTGAGGATCGTGTTGCAGACTCTCAAGGATCACCGCCTGTATGCTAAATTCAGCAAGTGTGAATTCTGGCTTCAGGAAGTTAAGTTTCTCGGGCATGTGATCTCTCAACAAGGAATCGCGGTTGACTCATCAAAGACCGATGCAGTGGCAAATTGGACTCGGCCGACCAATGCTACAGAAGTCAGAAGTTTTCTGGGACTAGCTGGTTACTATCGGAAATTTGTGGAAGGTTTCTCGAAGATAGCAGCCCCGTTAACTGGTTTGACTAAGAAAGATTTGAAGTTTGAATGGACTGATAAGCATGAACGCGCTTTTCTGAAATTGAAAGAGAAATTGACAACAGCGCCAGTGCTTGCGATACCAAGGGATGGTGAGAAGTTCACTATTTTTAGTGACGCCTCGTATCAAGGATTGGGATGTGTCCTTATGCAAGACGGAAAGGTTATCGCCTATGGTTCAAGACAGTTGAAGCCGAATGAATTGAACTACCCAACTCATGATTTAGAGCTGGCAGCAGTAGTGTTCGCGCTTAAGATCTGGAGACACTACCTCTATGGGGAGAAATTTGATTTGTTCTCAGACCACAAAAGCCTTAAGTATTTGTTTACTCAGAAGGAGTTGAACATGAGGCAACGTCGGTGGATGGAACTGATCAAGGACTACGACTTCACATTAGAGTACCACCCCGGTAAGGCAAACGTAGTCGCTGACGCCCTAAGCCGGAAACCTCAAGGAATGATTGCTTCATTGATGTTGAGGGAATGGAAAGCCTTGGAGACAATAACAGAATTTGATGTGCAGATTTCTGAGGGAAGTATCGGGCAACACTTTGGATGCTTGGTAGTACAACCAACACTTGTGAGTCGAATCATCGAAGCCCAGAAGGAAGATGAGAAGTTTCAAGCATGGTTCGCCAAGATGTTAGAGAAGGACCCGACAGAATGGAAGGTTGGGGCCGATGGAGGATACCGATGTCGAGACAGATTGTGTGTGCCAGATTCAGGAGGTTTGAGAAAAGAAATTCTCGAAGAAGCACATAAATCAAGACTGACAGTACACCCAGGAGGAACAAAGATGTATAAAGACCTGAAGAGAAACTTCTGGTGGGAAGGGATGAAACGAGAAGTAGCCGAATTTGTGTCTAAATGTTTGACTTGTCAACAAGTGAAGGCCGAACATCAGAGACCCTCGGGATTGTTACAACCCTTACCTGTCCCAGGATGGAAGTGGGAGCACATAACTATGGATTTCGTGGTTGGATTACCCCGGTCACAACAGAATCATGACGCGATTTGGGTAATCGTGGATCGTTTGACGAAGTCTGCACACTTTATCGCGTACAATATGACTTACCCAGTAGAAAGGATGAGTCGAATGTACCTACAGCAAGTGGTGCGACTGCACGGTGCGCCTGTGTCAATTGTATCAGACCGCGATGCACGTTTTACCTCGGGATTTTGGGAAAGTCTGCAGAAGGCTATGGGAACTTCGCTCAAGATGAGTACTGCATTCCATCCTCAGACCGATGGGCAGACCGAGCGTGTTAATCAGATTATGGAAGATATGCTCAGAGCTTGTGCAATTGACTTTGAAGAATCTTGGGAGACGCACTTACCTTTGGTTGAATTTGCGTATAACAACAGTTATCACTCGAGTATTGGAATGGCGCCGTTCGAAGCTTTGTACGGACGGCCATGTCGATCTCCATTGTGTTGGGCTGAAGTGGGAGATACAGAACTGTTAGGACCAGATTTGGTGAGAGAGACCAATGAGAAGATTTCACTGGTCAAGGAAAGGATGAAAACTGCACAAAGTAGACACAAGAGTTATGCGGATCGACGTCGAAAGGACTTGGAGTTCAGTATTGGAGATCACGTACTCCTTAAGGTTTCACCTGTTCGTGGAATAATACGTTTTGGTCAGAAGAGAGGGAAGTTGGCACCTCGTTTCATCGGACCGTTCGAGATTTTGGAGCGTGTTGGGAAAGTGGCTTATCGGCTCGCGTTGCCACCAAAGATGTCTGGTGTTCATAATGTGTTCCATGTTAGTATGTTAAGGAAATACATACGGGACCCTTCACATGTGGTTAATTTTGATGATATTGAGACGAGTCAGAATGTTGTCTACAAGGATAGACCTGTGAGGATTCTTGACCAGAGTATCAAGAGGCTGAGAAGAAGAGACGTTCCTTTGGTTAAGGTTCAGTGGAGGCATCATGACGAAGGAGAGGCGTCGTGGGAGTTAGAGTCAGACATGAGGACTAGATACCCCGAGTTGTTTCAGGATTAGTTAGCTCAGATTTCGGGGCGAAATCTCTGTTAAGGTGGGTAGAGTGTAACGCCCTGTATTTTATTATCATTAATAAATAAATATTGCATTTTATTTCCATGAGTATTTTAATTTGATTTCTCTTTGTAATAATTATCTGGGGTCAAAATGTAATTTTCAAAACATTTTCTATGGTTTCAAAATCGATATCTATATTTTTGTATAACCGGGAATTGAATTCCTACATTAATATAATTTTCTGTATTTTTATTTCAACCGTAAAATACCAGTTTTGGGAATGGGCAGTATATTTTTACCTGTGTGTGTGTATCATTGCGTGAGCTCAACACACACAAGGGTATCTTGTGTACACATGGAAAGCACCCAAGAAATTAGTGCAGTGTGTGCCTAACTTAGTGCTGGAGTGCTTTGTGAATGTGTGTGTAGTGCTAACTTTGGTGTTTTATATGCATAGTGCCAAGCACTTTGCATATTATTTATACACCCACTCATCCCCCTTTTGGACTACCTCTCATCTCTCTCGGCAGCTCTCTCTCTCTCAATCACTCACTGACAGTCTCTCATCTCTCACCTCTAAACTCTCTCTAATTCTCTCTATCACTCTCTTGCTCTCAAGATCATACACACACACACTTTCAGATTATATATATATAATCAGTCACATACTTAGACACACATATATATACACATATTGGGTTACCAAAATCAAGAACGAAGGAGGAAATTCTCAACGACGGATTATTACGGCGGAAGTTCTCGGCCTTTAAATTTCTGTATAATCGTCTCTGTGAGTATTATAAACTCACTCGCCATGTTTATATATGTGTATTTCAGTATATATATGTGTGTATATGTGTATATATATCAAAACACCATTAAAGCTTGAGAATTGGAGTTTTAAAAATCGTAACCAAAATCGATTTTGTAAATTGGGAATGGAAGATATTGGTCCCAATAGACTACGGTTCGAATCCTACGGAGTAATTCATCCGTATGGCGACGTATTGATGATTTTAAGTTTTGTCACTCTAACTTTAATCACGAAAATTAATCGATACAATCCGTATTAGTTAAAATTGATCGCGTATTCTTAATCTACGCGGAAAACTGAAGAGATCCATATATTGCACGACATAATTGAAACAGAAAACAGAAATGGGTAAATTTCAGTCCAAAACCAGAAACAGGGGAGAAAACGAAGAAGATGAGGTTCTGCAACATCTCGCGCGTGCGGACCGCTCGCGCGGACCTTCCCCCCCCTCGCTCGCGCGATCCGCTCGCGCGACCTGTCCAGCCCCTCGCGCGCGCGATCCGCTCGCGCGATCAGCTTTCCCCTTCGCGCGCGCGATCCGCTCGCGCGATCTACCCTCCCCCTCGCTCGCGCGGCCCGCTCGCGCGATCTGGCAGTTTTAGCAGTTTTTATGTTTCCTTAGTAGGGACTGTTTGGAAAATGTTTTAAAAGTTTTTAAAGAACTGTTTGACAAATACACTGTTTTAAAAGGCTCACTGTTAAACTTTGGACTTGTAAGAATGTTTAAGGCCGAAATTTATACTCGTACGATTATTCCGGCTTTGTGATTTATTAATGGTGTTATTTATGAAACATTGACATACATATTAGGGTTGAGGTTGTGTCAACATGCCTGTGTGTGAGAAAGTGTGAAAAGAGTAAAGAGTGGCGTTCTAGTTGTACGGCTTAGATATCGATCGGATAATATTCCTGGTATCTAAGGCGCGCGTTTCGGATATTGATCGGATAGTATTCCTGATATCCGAAGCGATGGTGGTAGTGTTGTGTACGGCTTAGATATCGATCGGATATTATTCCTGGTATCTAAGGCGCTTGTTTCGGATATTGATCGGATATTATTCCTGGTATCCGAAATGATGGTATTGAGTGTAGCTTAGATATTGATCGGATATTATTCCTGGTATCTGAAGCGATAGTTTGGTGTGCTGTTTTGGATATTGATCGGATAGTATTCCTGGTATCTGAGATAATGGTTCGTTTGTGTTGAGTTTTGTTGAGAGAAAAGAGTCAGAAAGATGAGATATTACATTGCTCATGCATGGTCACATATTTATTGCTTTCTTTATTTTCCCCCGTGGGTTATGTTGGAATTGGAACCTTGAATATTTTACTGTTAAGTTAAAATTGCACCGTTGTTTATATGCTTATATATACATTGCGAGCACTTGTTTATTTTGCTCACCAGCTTTCATAAGCTGACGGCGTTGATGCGTCCTGGACTGTATGTCCAGATTTTCAGGGTCAGGAGCAGCTAGGGTATTTTGACTATGCTACTTAGAGTCAGGAGACTTTCCAGGAGGCTGCTTTATATTTTCCTATGTCTTTTAAATTTGGGTTTTGTAATAAACTAGTTTAGACTTTTGAATAAGGCGTTTTGTGCCTAAGACTATGACTGCTGTAATAGTTTAGTAAGTTTTTTTTTTATTTCGGAGCTTATGTTCTGTTAGTATCCTTTGCTTTAGAAATGTTGTTAAGTTATTTGTTGCAGGGACAATTGGTCATACTCACTTGTCACGACCTACGAGTCCATAAAGGAAATTAAATGCTTTCCTGAATTATGCTACGTCGGGGCGTGACAGTGTCGTCCTTCACTTGTATTTGTGGCCTGAATACCAGATTCAGCCAAAGTTTCTAACGTTTGCCACTCTTTGACCATCAAAGAAGCTACTACTATCTTCTTGGGTTTCCGACTTAATGCATCGGCTACCACGTTCGCTTTCTTAGGGTGATACTATAACGTGAAATCGTAGTCCTTTAACAATTTCATCCATCATCGTTGCCTCATGTTTAGCTCTCTTTGAGAGAACAAGTATCTCAGACTCTTATGATGCGAAAACAGATCAAACTTCTCACCGTAGAGATAATGCCTCCAAATCTTGAGTGCAAAAACAATCACGGCTAGCTCAAGGTCATGTGTCGGGTAATTCAACTCATGAGGTTTCAACTGTCGTGACCCATATGCGATCACCTTCCCATCTTGCATCAAAACACATCCGAGTCCTTGGTGTGATGTGTCACTATACATAGTGAACTGTTCACCGCTCTTGGATATCGCAAGCACTGGCGCTGAGGTCAAACTTTCCTTCAATTCCTGGAATGCGCGTTCATGCTTGTTACCCCATTCAAACTTTAAATCCTTCTTCGTCAGTCCGGTAAGAAGAGCTGTAATTTTGGAGAATCCTTCTACAAATCTTTGATAGTATCCGGTTAGACCAAGAAAACTCCTGACTTCTATTGCAGTGGTTGGTATATTCCAATCCAAAACTAAGTCTGTCTTTGAAGAGTCTACAGCTATTCCATCTTGTGAGACAACATGTCCTAAGAACTTGACCTCTTTCAGCCAAAACTCACACTTACTGAACATCGCATACAGTTGATTATCTCGGAGGGTCTGTAGTGCGATCCTTACATGTTCCTCGTGTTCCTTCTTGGTCTTTGAGAATATTAGAATATCATCTATGAACACAATAATGAACTGGTCTAAGTAGGGTCTAAAGACTGTTCATTAGGTCCATGAATACCGCTGGAGCGTTGGTTAATCCAAAAGACATGACCAAGAATTCATAATGCCCGTACCTCGTCCTAAAAGCAGTCTTTGAAATATCCTCGGGTCAAACCAACAGTTGGTGGTATCCTCAACGTAGATCAATCTTTGAGAACGTCGTCGCTCCTTGCAGCTGATCAAACAGATCATCGATTCTAGGGAGTGGGTACTTATTCTTAATCGTAACCTTGTTGAGCTCCCTAGAATCGATACAAAGTCGCTGGTTCCGTCCTTCTTCTTAACAAATAGCACTGGTGCACCCCAAAGAGACGTGCTAGGTCGCACAAATTTGCACTACACCAAAATAGCAGATTTGTCACCCTTATTTTTGCTAGCTTTGTCACTGCTAAGAACAGTGACAAATTTTGTCACTGTCTATGACGGTGACAAATAGAATTGATGACAAAAGCAACACTTTGTCACTGCTTAGTAATACTTTGTCACTACTTATAACAGTGACAATGTTTATTATGAAATTAACACCATCTACAATAGTGACAAATATGGCCTTAAAAAACCCACCCCCCTTTCCCCCCAAATATTTCGTTTCCCCCTTCCCCCACCCCCCTAAAAAAAAAAAATTTTTATTTGACTGACCAAACATTTGACAATAGAGATGAGAGAGAGAGAGAGAGAGAGAGAGAGACCTAAACGCCGGCGCCTCTCTCTTCATCCTCCACCCCTCTTCCTCATCCTCCTCTCTTCCTCTCTGCTGCAGTCATCGTTTGAAACCTAACCGAGAGAGAAAGAGTAAAGAGAGAGAAAGGCAGACCTAATATAATATATAATATATACATATCTCCCTCTCTTCGTTTCTTGCATTTTTGTTGTGATTTCAAGGGGCTCTCATTTTTTAAAGTGGAGAGAAAGAGAAGTTGAGAGAAAGAGGAGCCCTAGATCAGCTCCGCCGACCACTCCTGCTGCTTCTTGCCGCCATCTGGTACCCCTCCTTTCTCCTCATCCTCTACTTCTTCTCTTCTTCTTCTTCTTCTTCTTCTTCTTCTTCTGTTTCTTCAAATTGAAACCCCCCTTCTTCTTTCTTCTTTAAATTGAAGCTCGTTCTTCTGATCTTCTTCTTCTTCTTCTCTTTCTCTCCTTTTCCCTAGACCCAGAACTCCACTGTGTGAGTTTCTCTCTCTCTCTCTCTCTCTCTCTCTCTCTCTCTCTCTCTCACACACACACACACACACACACACGCACACACACACACACACAGACTGTGTAAGAGTTCTAAACTGTGTCATACTCATACTCCCAATTGAAGTCTCATAGTCACGAACTCACAGACATGGTCACTGGTCAGTTCATTATTTCCCTTTTTTATAAATAAAGTTTCTTTTATTTTGGTTCTTGATGAAGACTCTTGAAGAATTGGTAGACAGGGTGGTGAAAGGGGTAGATGGGAAAGAAGGAGAAGATTCCCACAAAATCCAACACATTCCTTCCATCACAATTTACTGATTACCGCTCATCAGATTCGGTCCCTAAATTGAAGAACAAGGGGTCAGCCAATGTTTGTTGTTGGTAAAACTCTCTCTCTCTCTCTCTCTCTCTCTCTCTCTCTCATTCATTATCTTTACGAATTAAATTAGAATATCCCTCCTGAAGTTTGGCGTGGATGTTATTATGTTGGTTCATATTTCTCATTTATGAAAATCAATTCATGCATGTCCATATATATTTCAATTCGGCTCATTGAAATTGATCAACTTTTTCTGATAACTTGAACAAATCATTTCATATTGTCATGTGAAATTGAATAAAGTGAATCTAATGACATTGCTCCTAAGTTTTACTTAAATAGAGTTAGAATTTAAAAAAAAAAAAAAGGGGGGGGGGGGGGGGGGGGGGCAAAAAAATAAAAGGCTCTAATTTATGGCAGATCCTTAATTTCATTTCTTCTTATCATCTGTGTTTAGAAGAGGTGGTACTTTTAAAACTGTACATTGTTAGAAACACTAAACCCAATTTGGGTACTTTTTCTTTTACTTTTTCAAGGTGCTTTTGCATTTTATTTTTTCTTATATTATTATTTGTAAAACCCAATTTGAGCCGGTTGCCTTTGTCGGCTAAAGAAGAAAAATAGTGGCTGCTCTATATACTAGTGAAAATTGAGGGTATTTTTTGAGTCATTGAGTTTGAGTCTTGACTCATTACTTTATGAGATATAATCTAATATACTGATGTAAGAGTAAAAAACTCTGTGGTTTTCATTTTTTTTTTCTCTTTTTTTTTTTCAAATTGTTTCATTGCCCTAACATATCTCTTTTGTTTGTTTGCTTCTGATTGAAAGCTTGAAGGACTTGTATGGCTCGCATCTAGTTTCCTTGGCTCAAAGAAGGTATTCCTAATTCCTAATTAATTATCTAATTTATATTTGTCACTGTAATGGTCAATTGCTTATTTGCCTTGATTGGTTGATTTGGTGATGATATGATATTGTCAAGTTTGTATATGTATATCCCATTGCTTATTTTTACAACTGGGCTTAACAGTAGCAATTGGGGCCATCTCTATATTGGGTTGGAGTTGAAGTTCTATTATGTTGGTGAGTAATTTACCAATACTAGTAATCAGGAGAATAAACAAGCAAAGAACAAAGTAGGGAAGAGAAAACCCACGAACAGGGGCTAAGTTAAGGTATTCAAAATTAGGATTTATTGTATAAAATTAGGATCTGCAGAATCGGAGCTTGATAATGAATTAGTGTTCTAATTTGGAAATAGAGATTGATAATTGGTGAAGATTATCATCAACTTCTTGGCGTGGTGAATCTTATTGTTGGGGGCTACATTTTTTTTCTTCCCTTATATCGGTTGTATTTTCTTACTTGCATATAATTAAGGCCAACTGACCCTAATTTGAATCCTTATTCTCTCTCTCTCTCTCTCTCTCTCTCTCTCTCTCTCTCTCTCTCTGGCTCCTAAATCAATAATTGTCTTTATGAAAATTGAAAATTTTGATGCTTTCTTCGCTGAATTTACATTTTCTTACAGAATTTAGGCAAGCATTCTTATGCTCTCTATAGCCTCCTAACGCTATAATTGTCTTTGATCTTTGAACATTGGAGTTTGATGCTTAGTGCTTACTTTGTAGTAGCATTTACAAGCACCCAATTACTGAATTATGTTTTCTTGAAGAATTTAAGCAAGGGTTCTTTCAAATACCCAATTTAGGGCACGGTTAGGAAACCAGACTCATTTATCTTGCCTTTGTAATTCACCAATAAATTTGTTTCTTTCTGGTAATGGGAATATCTCATAAGGGCTGATGCAACTGCCCCTTCTTGGGTGGTTCTATGTGTTTGGGTGTTGATTCAAAGCAAGGATATGATATGTATAAGAGGTGGGGTTGGTAGGCCGAAAACAAAGCAGTGGTGGTGCAGAGATTGGTGACTATAGCAGCAGTGGTTTTATCCCAATCAACCACATTCCTTTGATCATTCTCTCCAACCATAGGTGAGACTCTATCCCAAACTTTATCTTTATACTCTAATCCTATTCCTAGACTTTATTTGAGTACTAAGTCAAGACCCCTAGTGTCACGCCCCGACGTAGCATAAATATGGAAAGCATTTAATTTCCTTTATGGACCGTAGGTCGCGACAGTTTGAAGGATCGATTCCGTCCCAAACGTCGAACAAAAAAAAACATATAATCAGAGTTGAGAAATAAAAGCTTACAAAATTATTCTAACTTATTACATATTACAGTAAGGGGTCTACTAAGGCACAAGCCACCTTAAAACAAAACAATATCTATCGTCTATTACAGTCATCCTTATTACAAACCAGTTCGTGAATTAGAGCATAGAATCTTAATAATAGTTTTATCTTCCAAAAGCAGCCATTCTCAATTTGCATAGTCATAAGGCCCCGCGTAGTCATAACCTGAAAAAACCTGAACACGAATGTCCAGGGCGCATCAACGCCATCAGCTTCAAGAAGCTAGTGAGTATTAAAAACATAACTTTGAATGTAATACATACTCATTTACCATTTTCCTTATTCTCATTTAATACAACCAGTTTACATTAAAGCAAGGAGTTCATTTTAGAAAACAAGCACAATATTATTTAAAAGATATAATTCACATATATGTGACCGTGTATGAGAACCATGCACTATCTTAACTTACCGACTCTTTTCTCTCGACAAAATTCAACAACCCACTATCACACACCAGTATCTTTGAAATACTCCGATAGCCACACTTTAGCACAGGAGTGCTAGGGAATGTCCAGTTTTCCTCACACTTTGGTCCGGGGTACCAGGGAGTGTCCATTGCCTCACACTTTAACTACCTAATCCTCCATGCAAATACCGGAGGAACCCTCACGCAGTATCCAGACTCGGGTATCAGGGAGTGTCCGTAGACCACACTTTAGCACTTCCATTGGTGCTAGGAAATGTCCAAGTTCGGCTTCACACACTTTGACACTACCATGGTCGTCAGGGAGAGTCCAGTTTTGCCACCGTCGCATTTCAAAGACACCCTCGCCGCAATCTCAATCGCAACACACTTTGGTACTCACTTACCAGGGAGTGTCCACAGCACAATCTCAACCGCACTCACTATGCCACACTGACCATTACTCTTTTCCATACTAACCAACATTCACACTCACCATACATGTACAACTG
Source organism: Hydrangea macrophylla (assembly GCA_033977485.1). Taxonomy (NCBI): domain Eukaryota; kingdom Viridiplantae; phylum Streptophyta; class Magnoliopsida; order Cornales; family Hydrangeaceae; genus Hydrangea; species Hydrangea macrophylla. Next base: position 758,153 of record CM066987.1, read on the forward strand.
ACTCCACATGTATGTCATGAAACTTTAAAACATGAGGCAATTCACTGAATTATATAAATGGCGTGCAGACGGGGATTGTTAAGTCACAATGCAACGTTCTAATCATCCAAACATACCCGAATAAGATTCTGATTTAATAAACTTCCCAAACAGAGCTTTAAAAATTCATAAAACATTACCCAAACAGTTCCTTAACACAAAATAAGCAAAAACTAGAAACTGCCCAAAGTCGCGCATGCGGGCTGCTCGCGCGAAGGGCCGCTCGTGCGATATGCCCATTTTTCGTTTTCTTTATTAAAACTTTTCTATCTACTAGAATACAGAAAGATCGCGCGCGCGGATCGCTTGCGCGGTCCGCTCGCGCGATTTGCCTAATTTTCATTTTCCTTTATAAAACTTTTCTGTCTGCCTGGGAACACAAACCTCGCGCGCGCGGGTCGCTCGCGCGATCGCGCGCGCGGGTCGCTCGCGCGCGCGAGTTTCAGCAGAGACTTCATCTTCCTCGTGAAATTGCTCTGTTTCAGCAATCAGGGGGTCTTTTGACCCATTTCCAATTTTGCAACTATATATGTCATACAATATATGAATCTCTTTTGTTTTTCACAAGGAATAAGAATCCACAACTAATTTAACACGATTTCAAACGTAACTCCCGATTTTTAGGAAAAACGAAAGGATGACAAATCTTAATTCTTAATATACTTTTCTATGTGAACGACTTAAGCTCTAATACTGAATATATAACGTCTAGGATAGGTGATCTTTCATTTTTATCTCTCAACACAGATTTTCATTGAGTTTGGAAAATCATGAATTTTTCAAGCCATGAAGTTCTTAAGGAATTTAACAATGGTGGTTTTTGAATTTTTACAACATATGCACAGTAACTAAGCATGAATTGCATTTGGAGTGAGTTAGAAATATTCACTGAGATAAGAGAGTAAAGAATTTGTTGAGAGAGAACTAAGAATATAAGGAACCCAATTCAAGCTTCAAGCTATGGATGATCAAGCTTCTACTCTTTCTCAATTTCTGAAATTAAACTCTCAAACTCTTTCTCTTTTCTCTCTGTGTATCACTCTTAATGATAAACTGCTGAAAATGTATGTATAAGTTGTGTATAAGTAGAGAAGTCAAAGGATGAGCTTGGGCTCCAAGTCTCTTGAAGTAGACTCAACAAATGGATTTGTTTGTCAATTTTTAATTACCATATAATACACGTATATACACAGATTATGCCTATAAGAGCTGATAAAGATTTTCTCAAATGGGGTTAAGTTAGTATAGGGGTTCATATAGGCTTGTAGGGTGCAAATTTGGTTGTTTGGGAATGAGAGCTTATGGCATAAACTAATACACTACATAGAGGCACAACCAAACAAGGCTTAACCAATCATTGCTTGCCTTAAATGGAAATAAAGTATATGTCATGTCCACTTTACGTCACTTCCAAAATCTGTGGAAGTTTAGCACAGCGTGGACAGTTTTAAACATAAACTGGTATTTTCGTGGCGCGGTGTCCGTCACAAAAATATAGAAAATTCATTTTAATGTAGGAAATGATTTTCCGGTATTATAAAAATACTGATTGAGTTAAAAGTAAACATTTCTACCGTTTTGAAATACAGTTTTGAAATCTAACACAGGTGTTGCTAAATTTTATAAAATCGCAGTTTGACCCCAACAAAATTTTAAGTATGAACTAAAGCAAGTCACAAGTTTCTAAAACATGAAGATTATAAATTAAAATAGCTCTATGAACACAGATTAAACATGAAATTTCAATTTGAGTTTAAATATGTCAAATGCAAATACAAATAATTACATGGAAATGTAGGTTGTTACACCTAGGACTTAGGATACTGCATAAAAAAAATAAATCAATTAGAATCACTTTCTTAAAATCACTCATGTTGAAACCAAATCATAGTAGGAGTCGGTGCCTATCTAGAATTACTCTTTAACTAGATTTCCGTCAAACCACGATCTTTACACCAACAAATATTCCTTTTATTTATATTTACCCTTAGGTTGCTTGATAATACATTTAGGCTCGTACGTTCATGGATATAGTGAAGAAAAGAATAAGAAAAACATTGAGGAAAACACTTTTATTTGGCACTCTTCAAATGAGCTCATGTCTTCAATTTCATGAACAGACCCTTCATTGCTTGACAAAAAATGAAAAGCCTCTATCAAGTCACCAAACACTTTTATTTAGTTTCGCTTTATCTTTTGACACCTATGAAAATTTAACCAAGTCATTTCTTTCTCAAAATCTCTAAATACCCACTTACCTGTCTTTATCTGATAACAAACATCATCCACCGTCCATCTAAAAATATCAAAATCACTGATCAAGATCAGTCGATTCACAAAAATTAGTTAGTTGTTGTTTCATCTTATTCTCAAGAGCATGAGACCCACTAGGACTCACTCCACTAAATAGGATTAGGATAGGATTATCACTCCACCCCATATTCTAGTCCTATTACAACTCATATACAAAGGGTATAAAAAGTACCATAGGTAAAAGCTTACACATACACTCTTCAATACTTGTTATTCATCTCCTACCTAGACTAATTTGATCATCGGAGGAGACTTTCGTTACTCATAGCTCAATGCAGATTTTGGCTACATCAGTTTTCATACACTTCTTCGTCTAAATTTCAAAATTTTGTTTGAAATTTTAATGGCGGGTTGTACAGAATTAAAGTTCTTAAGTACCAGTGGTGTTACACTAAAAAAATTATCAGTAATAACCACAAATCACAATGTGACATCGCAAGGCAACACCTATATTGAACTAAGTGTTGATGGGAAGAGTTTCATTTTCTTCTGTACTTTGTGTTTGATTCCTTGTGCTACCAATTCGAAGTTGTGTGATCACTTGAAGCATAAACTTCACAGATTAAAGTTAAATATTGCTAAACTCAATCCATGGCCTTTTAATGATGGTCTAAATTTATTTTACAACCCATTGCTAGTTTCAAAATTTGATCTTGGTATTGGGCATAAAGAATTGTACTCTATTGGGGTTGATGTGGATTCAGATAAAAGTTCTAATGATGGTGATTTTGATCGGGTTACCATGGGTGTTCTTAATAATGGTGAAAAATCATATTTGGAATTGAGGTTCATGGGTTTGAGGCAGATTGGTGCTAGGTTTCTTGAAAACGATGACGTTTTAAGTGGGATCAAAACAATATGGTGTGAATGGTTGGGGTAGATGGATGATCATGAAGAGAGTACCCTTACGGTTAAGGAGCATGAATTTGCTGTGATTGCCTTTAGTTACAATGACAATTTGGGTAAACATGTTTTACTTGATGACTTGAACTATTTTCTCTCTTTGATTCCAGAGAAAGCAAGTGAGGGCACAAGTAATGGTGTTCTAGAAAGAAAAGAAAGAAGACGTTTTTCGATTCAGAGTCTTTTATTTCTTCTGGGGAAAATTCTCAAGACTTGGATAGGAATGAGAATCAGCATTCAATATCAAGAATTATGCAGAAGTGTATGCGACATCATCGTGTTGCTGGACAAGGTACCTGCGATATCTGTTACCAAAAGATGCTTCCGGGGAAAGATGCGGCAACACTCGCCATTGCAAGGTCAGGAAGACTTTCTTGCAGCAGTAGAAATGTGAATGGGGTACGTAAATTTTTCAAAATTTTGGTAAAAAGAATCCCGCACGCGTTTTGGATTAAGTTTGTTTAAAGGATAACTTATTTTTAATTTTGGTCAAAAGACTCTGATTAGTGAAACTTAATGAAATCAAATCCTAAATTTCAGATAACTATTTTGAGGGACTTATTACTAAAATAAATGGGTTGGGCCTAAGACCAAAAAAAGGTCTACTTTAGCGGACTTTTGAATCAAATTCCCTAATATTTTCAATGCAACGTCTTGTAATTTTGACTCTTTGTTTAATCAACGTAGGTTCCTGATTTGCTTACATAATTTGTATTTGTATTTTTTTCATTTCAGGAATTCCATGTGTCTCATATTTCCTGCCTTTTACATTGTTATGTGTGAGTATGAGATATGGACAAAGGATTATAAGGAAAAAAAAAATAACATGCTCGTTCGGTGGAATAGGAGATAGCGGCGAATGGAAAGAAATTTACTGTGTGTCCTGTCTGGATTGTCGTGGAACTAGTATAGGCCTTGGAGGACTTAAATTACAGACACCAGTTGTCCCTCTTTTCGAGGTTTGTCCATAACTGGAAAATTCTTTTGAAAGTCTTTAAAAAAAAAAAATTTGTGGACAAAATTGAAGCCTTTGCTTGTGTAGTTCTCTTGTGGGCAAATTTAATTTGTTAGGCAAAGTTCTCAATTTTTATTTGCAGGTGATCCACTATACGATGAAAACTAAGGATGCGAGTAAAAGATGGATTGAAAGTCCTGAAGATTTGCAGAACTGCTCAACTGGGCTTCATTTTGCATCCAAGTCTGAAGAAAATTTTCAGGTAATTCAATTTCTCGTCAGTGTCTTTTTTCTGTTAAAGTTATGAAAATTAAAGTTTTTGAGTGTTGATTTTTCATCTCTTAATAACTTGTTTTCAGGAAAAGGTGTTTCCATTAAAATTTATTCGTTTCTATCATGCTAAAGAATAGAGCCGAAGTACCAGATTTCTCAGCACCGCATGAGTAACATTTTTTCGGTTGATAGCATATAAATAAATCTGACTGTAAATACTAAAATTCATGAAACCCATGATGAATAGGAAGAGGTGTAGTAGGATAGATATAGTTTTTGGATAAATTTCCCATGAAACCACATTGCTTATATTTCACTCTCTTCACTGATTGATTTTGGGCCTCATTCTTAACTTGAATGAAAATTTATCCCTTCGATCACACACTGATCAGTTATGATGTTCTTTTGTATCTCTGAAATTGTAATGGTAGTTATGAAACTTCTTGTGTAGATCTGAAAATTTAATAATTTTAAAAAAAGTAAATTCTAGATGCACCTAAAAAAGATAATTGCTGACATGGATAATTAGAGCTCTTCTTTAGGTTCAAAATAACTAACCCTCAGTTGTCCAAAATTAGTGAGAGAACTCTTCAGAGGTGATGATGATCTCTCACCCTCAATTGTCTTCATTGATGAAATTGATGCAATTAGCACAAAAAGGTGAGCCCTTGAACACTTGAACAATAGCAACTGAAAGTAATTGTGTAGGGGTTTGCTTTAACTTGATTTTCTCTACAAGTATGACGGGCATTTTGGTGGTCGTGAAATTCAGAGGACCATGTTGGAACTGCTAAACCAGTTAGATGGTTTTGATTCGAGAGGAGATGTGAAAGTGATTCTAGCAACGAACAAAATTGAAACCCTTGACCCTGCATTGCTCCGTCCTAGTAGGATAGATAGGAAGATTGAATTCCATCTTCCGGATGTTAAAACAAGGAGGCGCATTTTCCAGGTACTTGCATTACATTTGTAAATACAAACATGGCTGTGTTGGTTTAATTTTTAGAGGTCCCTTTTATTGTAATTGTGCACTAACGACACTAACACACATTTTCTATGCATGCAGATACACACATCGAGGATGACATCGGCTGATGATGTCAATTTGGAAGAATTTGTTATGACCAAGGATGAGTTTTCTGGAGCTGATATCAAGGCAATATGTACTGAAGCTGGTTTGCATGATTTAAGAGAGCGTCATATGAAGGTGAGACAATTTCATTACTAAATTAGCAGCTAATGGTTGTAAATGGTTTTAGCTGCTTCTACGTGTCATGACTAATTTTCAAATTACCTACCATCAAATTTATAAATGTTGTCATTTCGGCTGATTTGAATTTCAAATTGCATTGCAAGTTATAAAAATGAAAATTCTGCTAGGAGAGTAGATCTTGAATGTTTGATTTGATTTTGTAGAATCATGATCTGCTGCTAACCTCTCCCTCTCCTAACCCCAACCCTCAAGAAAACAAAAAAGAAAAGTAAAGAAAATAAGGAGCCTTGAAAAATTATTTTATCATTTACTAAAATTTGTGAAGTCAAGCATTTCAGATTCCCTTCTACTGGGACGGACACGGTGATACCTTTGCATATTCCTATAACTATTAGTTTTATGAATAGTTTCCACATAAAGGTGGGTAATAAGCGTAAACTAGAGCTATGACTAATTAAGCACTATGCTATATGCTTCAATTATTTTATTTATAAAATGATACTTTATCATCCACTATAATCAGTGGTTGAGAAAGGGAATTCAACATTTTCTATCATATTTATGTAATTCCTTGTGATAATAGCATGCAACGCAAACATATGATAAGACTATGTATGATTTAAATGATAGCCGCTTTATTATTAGATGATCATGGTCATGATCAGTTACTTGATCAAATATTTTAAATTTCTTCCTTAATTGACCAAACCACTTTCTCTACTATTTAAGTGTGCTAAGCACACAACTCGGAGTAAGAGTCAACAAGTTCGATAACAAATTTGTTCACCCAAATTTTGCTCACCCAAGCATCTCATTGGGTGAGCAAGTGGAATCCCCTACTTTATGTTTGGAAAACCTTTGAATCGACTTTGGCTCTAGCCTCTAAATTTGAAGAGTCATTATGCTTCCCAAATTTTGTAATCCAAATGGTTTTCAAACAAGCATCTGTATTATGTCATTTTCTACTCTTTTGTCTGTGCTAAAACTGAACACACACGTGCACACAACACAGCAGCCCACGTGCACAACAGCATGTGAACAACAACACATGTGCACATCAGCCCACGTGCACAGCACGAGTGTAATGTACACGCACAACACGTGCACAGGAAGGACAGGTCCACGCGCACAGGGAAAAAAGATATAGTTGAAGCAATCGAACTTTTAGTGCTGTTTTTGGTTTGTTGCAGTTGATTCAATACTAAGATTTTGTTGAGGCTATCTATTTCTGTTACTTATTTAGTTGTTTCTCATATAGTTTAATTATGAGGGTAACTTGATATCCATTCCCTAGAAAGTTGAAAATCAAGAAACTAGATTCTTGGACAATATTCTTGACATTGTGATCTTTCTTGAAAGATTTTTTTATTGGAACTTGAGTAGTTGGACAATCTAATTTTGGATTTAAAAATATGCATGTAATGTTTCTTTCTTTACATTTCCTTTTAAGAAATGTTATGTAAGAACTAGATATACCCTGATCGTGGGTTAGGCATACACTTGTCCATCTACTTGTCACCGTTGGTTGACAAGACATACTTATAACATCATTGGTTATTTCAATTATTTTACTTTACTCGTTTTAGCCATATAACCCTATTGATGTGAGTGTATGTATGATATGAAAATGGAAGGTTAAATGCAATACTCTGTGTATCCTATTGGCTAATGTTGGTGATCTTTGAACTGTTTTGTAGGTGCATCATTTACAAAAAGAACAATATATTCGAAGCAGCCGATAAAATAAATTTGAAGCAGCCCGAGAGAAAGTTGTTTTATTTTTTTATTTTTTTGTTTAAGATTTTGGGAATTGGGACATTCCAATATTGTAATAACTCTTGTGTACATTTTGATTGCTAATTTAATTTACCTGTAAATTAAATTTTGTTTATAAATATCCATGATTAATTTGCCTTTTACTTTTATTTTATTTTTAATTTTTTTGTCGGGGCAATTTGAGGGTAAATCGTATAGAATTGCGTAACAAGCTTTTTTTCAGTTTTTTTTTTCAATTTCTTTCAGAATTGTCACAGTTATCAATAGTGACAAAAAATGTTTTTTCCAATTTTTTTTTTCAGAATTGTCACCACTAAGAGCAGTGACAAAATTAAAATTATTGTCACCGCTAAAAGCAGTGAAAAATTTAAAATTATTGTCACGGTACTTAGCGGTGACAAAGGGAAGGAAATTAACCCTTTAAGGGGTCCTCAAATGGGCAGTGACAAACTCAATTGTCACTGCTATGAGCAGTGACAAAGGTTTTTTGTCACCCCCGGAATTGTCACAGTTTTGGGCAGTGACAAAGGCCCTTTGTCACCTCCCACAGCAGTGACAAATCGGCCATCCTGGTGCAGTGTTGAGATCTTCTTACTCCTGCACTTGCTTCTTCAGTTCTTGCATCTCCGTTGGTGCCATCCGATAAGGAGCCTTCGATTGTGGTAAAGTACCAAGCACCAACTCGATATAGAAGTCAATCTCCCATTTAGGTGGTAGTCCTAAAATATTTCAAAATACATCCTCAAAGTCTCGGACTAAAGGAATCTGTGCAACAGTGAGTTCTGAAGTCGAGCTCTCGATAGCTGCTAGACGGCTAGTAAGAAAAGCATCACTAGAGGAGTTGCATTGAAAATCAAAAGACTAATTTCCTTGTACCGAAAAGGTAATCCTCCTATTGGCATAGTCTAACTTAGCACTATACTTCGTGAGCCAATCAAATCCTAAGATGATGTCAAATTCCTTCATTGACAAAATGATTAGATCTGCGGAAAGAATCCTATCCTCTAGGGTTAAGGCACAGTCCTTGCACACTTTTTCTAATCTTACGGTTACTCCCAAAGGTGATACATCATTCAGGGCTACATCAAGCGTCTGGGGTACTAAACCCAAAAGTTTAACAATCCTGATTGCAATAAATGAATTCAAAGCAGCAATATCAAATAGAACTTTAACTCGAGTGTTGAATAACGTAAGAGTACCTTCCATGTTCTGCTGTTCAGTCTCATCAAATCCCGCGTTCTTGGGGAGGATAGCATTCATACGAGCCTGTCCAACTTGGCCCTGAGCAGCTGGTCCGTTGTATGCCCTACGGGGTGGTCTGCAATCCTTGCTGATGTGGCTATGCTTGTTGCAGTTGTAACAGAGAACGCTCGCCCTGTTGTAGTTCTTGGAAGCTCAGCAGTCCTTAGCCAAATGACCTGGCTTTCCGTAATTAAGGCATCCACCAGTATTGCCTCCAGTAACAACAGGAAGTCCTTGTGGAGGAGGAGCTGGGTTCACAGCATAACGTTTCTGGGAAACGCCAGTTGTGGTCTTCTCTCTCCATTCCAGCTACGCTTGTTCCCTTGAAATCGCATCGGAGGTCTAGGTCCTTGGTTACCTCTGGGTGGTAGCCGATTCCCAAAATGTCCTTACTCCCGTCCATTAATATCCTCATGACCGACTGTCATTCCTACCATGGCCTTGAAGGTTTGACCCTGATGATTCAGAGTCATCCATTGTAGTAGCAGTGAGAGGCCCTACTGATACTGCTTATTCTTCTTCTCTGGAGTATTGATCATATGAAGAGCAAAACGGGATAATCGTTCAAACTGCACCGTATATTCCCTCACAGTAAGGTTCCTTTGCCTTAGTTCGATGAATTCTCTCTCCTTCGTGTTCCTCTCGGTCTGAGAAAAGTACTTTTCAAGAAAGAGCCCTTTAAATGTGATCCAGGGCATCCTTCTGGCAGCATCCTCTCCTACGGCTGCCTTCTTCGATTCCCACCAATTGGCAGTCGCATAAGTCAATTGGAATGTCGCCAGTCGACGCTTCTCGATCTCATTACATCCCAGTGTATCGAAGATCGCTTCCATCTCTCGGAGCCACTATTCCGCTTGCCACGACTCAGTATTCCTGTCAAACTTCTCTGCACGAAAATGACGGAAGCGCTCTACTATGCGATCCTTAATTGGCCTTGGAGGTGATGCATGGTTATTTCCGTCATACATGTTAGGATTGTTGATTCGTTCCATCCTATGTATAAAGGCTTTAAACAATCCAGTCGGGTCAGCAACTTGGGGTGCTGGGGTTGTTAGGAAACTGCGTTCCCAGAATCCGTTGACAGTGGGTATAAGTTGGTACTGCAAAACATTTCATGAAATCTATAATAACCCTACAAGGGCGGAACTAGGGTTACCTTGAACTGCAAAATTGGATTGCTGTAGTAGACGAATTGAGAACACGGGCTCGATAACAGCTCACGATCTTCTAATGTATTCCTTTGCTGCCAGAATAACGAACTGAGTGTGGGCTCTTTCGAAATCCTTTTAGTTTTCTGCTCTTCCCTCTTTACGTTCTATTTTCTATTCCCAGTTATAACACTCTCTTTGATTGCTGTGACGATTCAATCCTGATCACATTGATCCGACAAAGATGTGTTCGTCAGGAGGATCAAACGATCTCTGATTTACTTGAATTTTTAACAGCAGCTCCGTCTCGACGTCAGGAACGTTGTGTCAAAAATTCAGTAACTTTCGATCAGTATCGAGCAGTCCGAAACTCTTTTAGTGAGCGTTGTCCGACGCTAGCGATCTACACTCCTATGTCTCTTGAATGCTCACAGAGACTAGGGTTTGGTGGAAACCCTTCTAGAAGAAAGCTAGGAGGTCAAGGGAAGCTTAGAATATGAAATCATGCAACCTGAGAGAAGAGCCAAGGCAGCATATATATAGGCTACGATAAGGACCATAAGAAGTCAATAAGGAATAGGCTTTCTTATGGAATTAGGAAACCCTAATTCGAACTGAATCAGATTCCTATTTCCATAAATTATAATTCATACCACTAAAGAATTATAATTGCACTCCTACCCTTATCTCAAAAATATATTTCGAGCTCCATGTTATTAAATGCTTATTATCTCCCCATGTTAAGATTACAGATATCCATTAATTAAATATAATTACTGACAATCACATTTAATTAATTTCTTAAAATTCCTTGAGATCCTCTGCTTAACTTATCTGATATGTCGGATACAAAATCCACCTGCAGGGTTTGACATAATCAAAACTTATAAGCTTTCTCAAGGGGATATCATCAATCCCAAAATTGAGACATGGAATCCATCATTAATTAATATCCACCACACAATTAATATTGCCACCCAATCCAATGAGATATTGACCCATTTAAGGATCTCACCCTTTTAGGGATCAAAGTATAAATATCAAATGTACGTGTCTATAAATTAAATTAGGATTTAGAGCATAAGCACTCATAATAGCCATGAGGTATTAATTATCTTATAAGTCAGTATAAAGATAATTACCCCAAGTCGGTCCTGTTTAATACACAAAATGTACCAGCATGGTGAGTTGAAACTATACCGTTTCCCGCAGTCAAGACAAACCTACTACAACACCATGCTGCAGTCCTACCGATGGTATGTCCAATCCCATCTAAGACTGTAAACCAAAATCTTACATTCTATAATATCTGATGACCTGATCTTCCGTGTATAAGCCGAACTCTACACACCAAACCACCTACTATATAGAATGAGAGACACACATTAAATAAATAATATAATACAAACATTGCCCACACAGATTCTCATAAAAAATGGATTAACTGATTTTATTAAATGAATAATAAATCAACTACATAAAGCATGGCTTTTAGTATATATCCCTAACAGGGGTTGCATCTTCGATCTGTGCAGGATGGTTCCGGGTAAGAGGTCTTCCTGCCATCGATGCAGTAGGATTGGGTACCTATACAGACATCTATCGGTTAGTCGTCGATCCCAAAAATAATCACAGAAAGTAATCTGCACTAAACATAATAATTATAACTATTATCACATTAATAGCAAGTAAACTTTATTATACGATCAACTCAAAAATTTTAACTTAGAGAGTCAACCCCTATCTCAAGGAATCTTAAGGTTCAAACTCAATAAATGTTGGATAATTGGTGAACACGACTACAAAATCTAGGCTCTGATACCAAAAATCCTGTCACGCCCCGCAGTAGCAAAAATAGAGAAAATAAATTCCTTTTTGGACCCGTAGAGCATGATAGTTGAAAGTCACCATATTGTCCATAACCAAAGTCAAACTATCAGAGTAATGATTCAAACCACGCATTGGAAAGTTCTAAGGTTGATATATATAATCAGAGTTCAATACTAACTATTATAGCATCATTAAAAGGATCAATAGATGGCAGCATATATAAACAGCATCATTAAAAGGATCATCTCATCGTTCGCATGCATGCATGCACTAACTCAATATCTAACAACGGACATCATCCCAATCTCCCAATACATAACATAGACTCTTGGGTCCACATTAATTAGACATATAGTCCCATACCTACGGTCTGTCAAGCCAGACACATACTCCCATATAATCTAGCCAAATGCCCCGATATGCTTTGGCCAATACTCCCCTGATACATCCTGGCCAACAAGCCCAATACTTTACGGCCAACACGCCCAGCCAATATGCTGAATACATTACGGCCAATAAGCCCAGCCAATATGCTCGATACATTACGGCCAATACGCCCAGCTAATACGCTCGATACATTATGGCCAATATGCCCAGCCAATACGCTCATTACATTACGGCCAATACTGTGACACCCGCTCCCACGGTTTATATTTAATACTGTTTTAGCATGCATAATCATGAGTTAATGTTAATTAATGTGTTATGTGACACTTATTGGAGTGGGATTGATCCACTAAGTTGATTATGGGTGTCCAGTTGGGAACCCAGTTTTGGCTAGTATGGCAATCCCAAGTTGGGATGTGCGTTGATGGGTCCCAGTTGAGATGGGATATTATATGTGGAATACCCTATGTGCCTAAACATTTATTAAGGCTTAAATGATATATTTATTGTTTTATTGTTAATAATATCATGTTATTAGGTAGTGACCACTTTTGGGTCAATTAGGGATACCTTTGTGAGCACGAATTGAACACGTTATATAATTAGTAGGCTAATTAGCAACTTCATATAATTATATGGGACCACTTATGGGACCCATGCGAGACATAGACAAACACCCATTTAGATTTGTGATAGTTTTAATACAGTTCCATAATTAGTAGGGGTGTAAGTGCAAAACTAGTAAACTACTGGGGGTGTTATAATAAAATGAAAAAAAATCATATAACAAGCCACATACATGATGAGTAGAACTCATCATCTTTATTTAGATATAGGTTTATAGAGACACGAACGTGACGGAAATTTTGACGGTGACTTTTCGACGACGGTTGACGAGCCGAACGACGTTGGTTTTTAATTCTGATCACATATTCGGACTCCTGGGGGTGAGTCTAATCTATTGGTACTAATTTTATTGAGCTTTGTGATAGTTTTTTCGCGACCTATTTTAGGGTTTAAGCTCATAACTCGTAATTTATGTATAGGATTTGTACCTGGTTCATAGTAGGACTCTAATCTTGTGATTAGGAGCGAAACCCAAGAGGTGAGTGATGTTAATTTTAATATTTGGATGATTTTCATGTTGAGTTCAATTGTGATGCCAAAGCATGCCTAATTTGTTTAATTTAATTTATTTAGATTATAATTGGGCAAAATTCATGTGGCTAAATTAGGCCTAATTTATTTATGAAAGCATGATGCAATGATTAAATGAGCATGTTGAGTTGCCTATTTGGGTCAATGGAAATTGCTAGTTCTATACCACCATGAGGTAATCTTTGTGGTGACGACCACGGCCGCCAGAGGCCTATGGGACCGCACGTGTGAGGGCGTGGGTCATGACTAGTCACGTGGGCTTGGGGAGTGGAGCCGCAGGCTAGCCGGTAGTGGTGAGAGTGAACTAGTAATTGCCAGAGACTATAGTTATTTGTAATATGTTGAATTGAGCGTGTTTATTATCCATGTTCATGATTAGCATTACTCACTAAGCATATAACTTATATATTGTAGTGGTTATTGAATAACCATCGTAGGTGATCGCGGCGAGGAATCGGGGAAGTGAGCTGGGAAGTGGCTGGCTAGTGCATGGGTTTTGGGGGTTGTTGTAACCTTGTTAATAGTTACTTGCTTTTTAGTTTAAAGCTTGCAATATAGTTGTAATTAATCGGTTTAATATGGATTGTAGTACGAGTCATATTTTGGCTGGTTTAAGACTTATGTAATATTTCTAGGCAAACTTTATATTTTAGTTGGGCCATAATCTCATGTAGTAATCTGCTTGTATAATTTGGACACTTGCTTTATAAGAGTCTTAAGTATTCCAGGTGTTGGATGCGGTTGATTGTAAATGGTTATTTTTAGTATTTTTATTTAAGGTATTTAAAAACTCTTGCTTGTACTTTGGAGCTCATGTTTATGACTTTGGTTTGACTTTAAATGATTTAAATCGTCAGTGCTGGTTTTGACTTGTGATTTGGTAATATTATTTGTGAATTTACTATTTGCTAAAACAGGGTTTTTGGCTAATTGCAAAGACGGGATTTTGTTTTTTTTTTTTTAATTATTGTTGAGTTTCTTTGGTTTAAGTTATTTTAAACTTATTTTGAAACTTTAATGATTGGGGTTAAGCCTTGGTGGCGTGCCACGTGTCCTAGGATCATCTGAGTGGTTCCGGGGCGTGACAAATACGCCCATTACATTACGGCCAATACGCTCGATACATTACGGCCAATACGCCCAGCCAATACGCTCATTAAATTACAGCCAATACGCCCATTACATTACTACTGGCCACACCGTCCTATATCGTACGATCTTCGTAACCGCATTTACACGTACCAATCATAAATAGTATCGACCATTGTGGTCGACAGACCCACTACTATGCACGTCGACTTTTCAATCTCATTATTATCTCAACAGTAATCAAAGGATTCCACTTTTCAATGCATTAAGTCCATTATTCCATGTATGTATTATTCCCATACAGTTCTCCAACATCAACATATGATAATAAACAAGTTAACAGTTCATTAGATATAAAACAACTAAACAATTAACATTCTATTAAGTTCGATCGATTGAACTAAGTTTGATCGATTGAAAGCAGTAATATTCCAGAATTGAACTGGACCTTTCCCGTACGTTCGGGGTCCGTTAATTCTTTCATGCCAAAACATATATAAACATACATATCTACGCTACTAAGTGAGTATAGGCACTCACCGGTAAAGACGGTGACATCGGCGAGTTCGGGGTGGTCGTGGGTGGTCTCGAGGTGTCTCTCTCTCCTCTTTTTCTTCTCCTTTCTCTCCTTCTGCACCTCGTAGGTTCGGGGTTGCGGTGTGGTTTGGGATTTCTTCCTTTCCTTTCTTTTATTTTCTTTCTCATTCACTCTCTCGGCTAACTCTCTATCATTATTTTTCCCTTCCTTTTCAACAACTAATGGGAGGGGTTTTTATAGGAAAAGGGGGAAGGCCACCAATATGTATATATATTATACACAACACCTCACAAGACACCTCATAGGACACCTCAGAACCACTCAAGCACACAAGACACTTCATAGGACACCTCACAAGCACACAAGACACCTCATAGGACACCTCACAGGGGTTGTTTGGGGGTTGGTTTAGGGTATAAGTATGATTTGGGGAATCATAGGTATAATTACGGGTTCCGAAATAATATTAATTATAGTGGAAATCTAGTTAGGTAATTATTATCTTTCATTATAATTATTATTCATGTAATTATATTATTAATTAATATAATTAAAAAGTCGAATAAATACAGAAAAAGTTGTATGAATACAAAAACGGATATTTTCTCAAAATGACTAAAATTGAGATATCTTACAAATAGATATCGAAGACTCTTAACTTCCAATACGAATAGCGAATCATTTAACCTTACGCAACTTTTTCCAAAAATTATATTTTCAGTTCATGACTTACAAAATTAGAAAAATGACCAAAATACCTCTGTTGTCAATTTCCACTAAAATTGCACACGAAGTCTAAATCATTAATTTAAATATAAAAATACGAGTTACTGTACAAGTACATAAATATCTCTACCCCTAATTATATCTAGTTATAATAACATAAATAAAAATAATTTTTTTTTTTTTTCATATCCAGTCTAAGCTGCCCCTAGTTTCCAGACCGTCGAAACAATGGACCAACGTGAAAGGGGGTTTGGAAAATTTGTGTGCCATTCGTCAACATGACTTAACTCATATTACTCATCATTCTTGCGTCCCTTGTCAAAAGAATGGCATTAATTATATACTAAGCCTTATTTTTTAACTTGAAAGGGTCTTGCAATTAGTTAAGATTATATATCAACCAAAAGAATTCGAAACTATATCCATTTAATTGGTAACCATTTTCTGAGATTATTAAAAAAAAAAAAAAAAAAAGTTGAGCCTTATTGACAACCAATTTTTTAACAGCCTTTTTAAAAAATTAGATTTTTCAAAAAGCTACAAAAATAGATAAATTAGAAGTAGCAAATTGAATTAAGCTTTTTTTTTTTTTTTTTTTTTTTTAAACACTGAAAATCTCTAAGGGTATGTTCGGAATGACAACTTCAGAATGCATTCTTATTGACTATAATTATATAATCATCTTAATTTATTAGCAACTTATTTTAAAGATGTATAATTATTTACTCTTTTACAAAAGCAAATCTTACTTGATTCTACTTTTAAGTCGGATATGGTGTTTTGCACATGTTCAGGACATGACTTAAAAGTTGACAGAACTCTGTGCTTCTCACATTCTAAACCAAATTAATCTTGGTCTATGAATTATCTCCATCTATAATCTTCTTTTGGCTTTTCTCTCCAGACCTCTACATATAAAACATCCCAATATTGGTGCATATACTAGTGAAAAAAGTCACTTTTGTGCCAAACAACCACAACAATATTGAACGCTAAACATTTATTTTAAAAAATTACTCCAGAATTTTTTGTTTTATTTTTAATCTCAAATTCTCACTAAGATCCCCAAAAAGGAGCCCTAAATAGAGTCTAAATGATCCTTAACAAGCTATCATATATATATATATATATGTATATATATGGGTAAGGTGCTAATAGGAGTAGTACTGATGTCATCTACTTGAAAATCAACTTCAATGTTACAAACAATGTGGAATTTAAGGCCCTCTTTTGTCCTTCAATCCCTAAATTTCGACATAAATTAGAATTTGACTCTTGCAAGATTAGTCAATTCAAAGAAGAAATCACCACTGCATACACATTTATTCATAATTGCAAGCAGGAAGAAGCAATGTGAAAATTGTCCTTAATTCTTTAGACATAAAATGATTCTCTCGTGATTGGAATTTATAATGCTGATATATAGGATGTTTGAAATTAATTACTTTTAAAACAAACACACACACATATATATAAATATATATATATATGCAAAACAAATATATAGTAGTACTATATATATATTAGTCTGTTTGGAAAATTTTTAGTAAACTCTTTAATTAATTAGAGCTTCAACTTTTCACATGCAAGACAGATCATTAGTTATACGTGAGGAAGGATGTTTCATGTTTGGAATTAATCATTCTCTAATTAATTACACTAACAGCATAAGATTTTAGATCAGTACGTACTAGATGTTTGAAAACATGTAGTATAATAAAATAGTCTTATTCATGGGAACTTGTACATACACTGTTCTATCTTATACGCGCACTTCCTTTGCTGAGTTGGCGGCGGAGAAAGACAATAAGAAGTAAAATACAAATAAGAGTTACCTCACCCCAAAGACATCCACAGGGCTTGTGCCTTATTGAGTATATCCTCTAAATATTAGAGGCAACACAATTTTTGCCTATTTTTGCCAAGATGACAAACAGCAAAAAGTCCATGTTGTAATATTGTTTTCTTTGAAAATCATAAGGAAGTGTGTAATAAGTTTATACTCCGGTCTTGTCTTTATCAATGCGACAATGCTGACATAGTCGCCAATTAGGATTCTCTCTCTCTCTCTCTCTCTCTCTCTCTCTCTCTGCTTATATAAAGATAGTCCAACAGCGTGGACTATGAACAGTTGTAGCTTTACACTGTCCGCATCCATTGAATTAATCCTTGACGTCACAAATACAGATTAGTATATAAACCATCATTAATATAATTAATACAAAGTCAGAAATTTGAACAAGGAAAAACTTAGGCGTTTCTTCTTTAGTATATAAACCAAGGATGTTTCATGTTTGGAATTAATCATTCTCTAATTAATTACACTAACAGCATAAGATTTTAGATCAGTACTAGATGTTTGAAAACATGTAGTATAATAAAATAGTCCTAAGTTTGAAAACATGGATATAAGGCGTTTCTTTGTTTTTTTTTTTTTTTTTTTTTAAGATTTTTGCTGGGTTTTGTTTGTTAATTTGTGGCTTAGTGCTAAATCTGTTTTAGACTTCATCTTTGGCTTTGGTCATTTTTTGTGTGGCTTCTCTTATCACAGTTCTTATGTTCTGAGTTTATTATTATATCCTAGGTATGCCCCTAGTACATTTATGTACATTCCTTTTTAGAATAGATTTATTATTTTCGCAAAAAAAAAAAAAAAAAAAAAAAATCGTGACATGATGAAAAGTTGTTAGAAATAATTAAAGCAATTGGGTTGGAGAGCTATAGCCAGATTGTACATGAGTATATCATTTGGCTGTTTCTTTGACTGGTGATGTCCAAGACTCTATGTTCTAAACGCGTAATTAATAATTTCCACCCAGATTTTTATTTTATAGTAACAGAAATTTCCTCACCGTTTGATTTGAATCATGAATAATCTCCTATGATCCCATCATTTTAGTTGATTCTTCTCCCTCGATCCCCCTCTCTCTCAAAAGCTCCATAAGTACACTTACAACATTTGGTGTAAATGCCCCCAAAATGGCCATGTACGTGTGTGTGTGTGTTTTGATTCAGCTTAATTCTCTTGAGTGAAAAATAAATAAATGAATAAGAATTAGGTTATTGAGTCAGTGACTCATTTGGGCAGTCTCAGTCTGGTATTGATATTTGATGGATCACGTGAGCAAGCACGCCATAAGATTCAACCTCAACTACTGGGCCACTCTGTACATGATAGCTATATATATGTACGAACATGGGTTTACCTTTACACACACACATATATATATATATATATAAATGTACCTCATAATTTGTCTAGTTCCCAAGCTGTTGCTAATTGACTGCCATCCCTCTGGTTTGACCCTCAAATCCATTGAGTTAACTCATTCGTGTCAAGCACATCTAACTCTTTTGCACAATTTCCTTCTTCTTCTTTTTTTTTTTTTAAAAAAAATAAATAAATAACTATGTTAACACTTAATTTGCTTTTCAAAATTAGTAATGTTATGTTTCCTAAATTTAAATCTCAAAAGCACATCTCAAATGATGTGGTATTGAGCCCACTAAATTGGATTAGAGAATGTTGAAGTGACCCCACACTAGTTTTCAGTCAAAATTCATTGGTTCTACTATCACATCATTTGAGATGGATTTTTGGAATTTGAATTTGGGAAGAATAGTATTACTGTTCCAAAATTATGGATAAAACTTCAATAAAGTTGCTTCAGTATATTTCGTTAAGGGACACTGCCCCCAAATCCCCGAATATATAAGCGTGCCCTTACGGGGTCCCCCTCCCCCACCCCCACCCCCACCCCCACCCCCACCCCCCACATGTTGGATCCACCCCTGCTTGCAGGGTTATTAATGCACAACTAGCTAGTTGAATGATTTTGAGAAGAAGGAAAAAAAAAAAAAAAAAAAAACTATAGGTGAACAAAACATCTTTTAGTTTTTATGTAGCTTTTACTCCATAAAAAGTAAAAAAAAAAAAATTAGCATAATATTTGAATAGAGTATTTCTCAATTTTAATTGTTGCTACTAAACATTTTAAAATTAGTTAATTCGAAATAAAACAATTTTTCTATGACCAAATGCACAAATTTCAAATGAACGGATTTAAAATAGAATATTCCAAAAATTAGACAATTTATGCAACCAGACAGGCCCTAAAGGTGTATATATATATATATATATAAATATATATCAATATTTATTCCTGTTACAAGAACTCATAGCTCAAGTAGCAAAGATGTGACATTTATTGTATATCCAAATTAATTATATGTTCGAACGTTCCCCCTCTCCAATCCCCATACAATCAAAAAACAACTATGATAGGGATACACACCAAATGACACCAAATGACACACTGTACTTTAAATGCATGTATTCTGTGCTGTTTGAATTTTTCACACTTTTTTGTGCATCACTTATACAGCACAGAGTTTAAAGCTGGTGTGTCGTTCAGTGTGTCGTTTGGTGTGTATCCTTATATTTTTTGAGTTTTGTTAACATGTGCCCTTAAGGCAGATGTTAAGGTTCCAAAAGTAGAAATAAATAAGGGGTATAGTGTGAGTATCAGTGTCCGGTGTGAGATTCAATGTTTGTCTCCCTTATTTATTTTCATTTTTGAAACCTTAACATCTGCCCTAAAGACACATGTTAACATAACCCATATTTTTTATCAAAAAAATATCTTTTGCTGTTAAGTAACTGTAATCAAGTTCCGAGTGAACTCGATCGAGTTGTTAAGAGAATCTGAGAATGATTTGCCCGATAAAACAAATCAATTTGTATGCACGTGCTTTGACCGACCAATTAAGTAGCCCCAAGGTTGGGTAGGTTGCTTAGAATATGGTGCGCTCGTGGCGCTATCGTAAATGACCTAACATTAAAATTAGACTAACTCTTTGGGCAAATAAAAGTTACACAAAAAGAATATACATATATTTTTAAACAATGTTAGGGTACTAATAAATCTCACTAATATTCACACCCACACTCTATCTCTCTCTTATTGGCACTGTGTGATCTATTGCGGGCCCCACAATACCACTAGGAGAGATAGAGTGTAGGTGTGAGTGTTAGTGCAATTTGCCCAAATATTACTCTAAACTTTTTGTGTCTATCTTTCTTTTGATGGGGTCCACTGACACTCTGGGATCCACTGACACAGTGAGATCCACAGAGGAAAGAGATAAACACGTTGTGGTTTATGTATACTCTTTTTGTGTAATTATTATGCGCCCAAAGAGTTACTCTTAAAATTAGGATAAATATCACCTAGATTTCCTAAGGTTTGCTTTAAACACACTAAAACCCCCTTATATTTTAGTAATAGCACCTACACCCCCTGAGGTTTGAAGCGCGTATCAACTAGACCTCTTCCGTCAACTTACTGTTAAAAAAGTGACGGATTGATATAAATAAATACAAAAAACAACCCCAGAAAAGTTTGGTCCTTGTGTCATTTTAGTCCCTGTAGTTTCAATTTGGTCAATTTGGGCCTTGAAGTTTTAAATTGAAGCAATTTGATCCAAATGTTCAATTTTGTGAGAAAAATTGACAAAATTTACTCACGTACTATGTATATATTGTCACACTTTTTAAGGGAAAAAATAGAACACCACCAATCGCTCAACTCGCGTATTAGCTTAATTGTGCATAACAGTGGATAGATTTTGTCAAATTTTCACACAAAAGATAGCATTTGGATCAAATTGCTTCAATTTAAAACTGTAGTGACCAAATTGACCCAATTGAAACTATAGGGACTAAAATGACACAGGGACCAAACTTTCAGGGGTATGCTTTGTATTTATTTATGTCAGTCTATCACTCTTTTAACGGTGAATTGACAGAGGGGGGTCTAAGTGATACGCGCTTCAAACGTTAGGAGGGTGTAGGCCAGGTGGTATTATTGAAACGTGAGAGGATTTAAGTATTTAAGTGTGATTAGTGCAAACCTCAAGGAATCTGAGTGATATTTATCCTTAAAATTATGGTTAAGGCACATTTAACACACATAGATGATCACCTTATCTTAAATATAAAAATATCGACCCAGTCTACTCAAAATTTTTAATCTTTTTTGATCAATCAACATAATGTTTAAGCTATGATCCTAAATCACTCTTTATCTACAAACTACATGCGCAATATAAATTTAGTCAAAATCACAGTAGAATTAAGACCATATACATATATGCCCACAAAAATGAAACGTATTTTCATTGAATTAAATTCAATTATACTTTGATTTTTTAAAATTAAAGTACGATATTTCTTTAAAATTTCTAACAGGCCCATATTCTCCACGAATCTTCTATATCATCCTTAGCCTTATCTATTTTCTGGGCTTTAGATACCGGCATTACCTGCATCTAAAACCAAGCCGGGAAAGTGTAACAACCTGTATTTTTATAATATTAATAAATAAAAATACTTCATATTTTGAAAGAAACATTATTAATTTCAGATTATGAACTATATTGTTTACCTGTATGTGTGTGTAGGGGTGTGAGCCTACCACACCGGATAATTCTTAAAAAACTAACTTTGACCCAAATCAATGCTTGTGCTGTGTGTGCCTGTGCATGAGCTTTATGCGTGTGTGTTGTGTGGAGCATGTGTGCGCGTGTGTTTATCTATGCTTGGGGTGTGTGTGTTTGAGGGACTTGGTCCCCAAGAAAAGCTAAGACTATAAATATGTATATGTGCATATGTATTTCATGTTCATTCCGAGTCTCATAAAAGTATATAGAGGAGAAAGAGACAAAACTTGAAGCCATAGCCAGACTCTGCCCTCTTAATTATTGTCTTGAGAATTAACTTCATTTTTAGGTATGGGGTTGTGTACAATATGCTCTTAAATCTCCGGAGTATTTTTCTTTATCGTCCCTATTTGTACTCTCTTTGCTTATATTGTCTTTCTATTGGAATCCATGTATTTTTGGTCAAATGTTATTAAAATATTATATTGGCTAAATACCATGGAACTAAAGGGTACATGAGCAAGGAGCACCTGCCAATAGCCAATAGCTCTGAGAGGGGTCCGATGTGGCTTGCTAAAGGGTGAGGTGAGGAGGTGGCTCTTGTTATGTTACCAAGAGGAACCTGGTATGATGCTCTGGGGGTGAGCGGTTAATTGTGAGATGGTATTAATTATATAAAATCCCTGTTATTTGCTGTGTTTTTGAGATGGCTATTATTCTTGTCGTATTGTATACTTCCCCGTGTGTTATTGTAGATGCAGGTAGCACCAGTAGCAGAGGAAAATTAAAGAAATAGAATAAAGACAAATTGAGGCACCGGTTAAAGTACCGTGAGGGTTCGGGTTATTTGGCTCTTATCTTGTAAAGAAAGTGTTGTAACGAAATTCAAATGTAATTATTTTATTTTGAGGACTCAAGTGTAATTATTTTTGTTACTTTGAAATACACTTGATTATTTACAATTTCAATTCAATTATTTATATTTTTTTTTTGTAAGTGAAAATCGGGACGTGACAATTTGGTATCAGAGCCTGTCCCCAGCCGGAAGTGTAGGACTGAGTTCCGATAATATACTTAGTTCCACATCGCCTGGGGGTGTTGGTAAGGGTTGTACTATAATTGTTTAGTACTTGTATTTAAAAAAATTACAAATAAAATATTTGGATTTTTTTTTTACAAAAGTTTTATATTCTGATTTCGGGGACGAAATCATTTTTTTAAGGAGGGTAGAGTGTAACAACCTGTATTTTTATAATATTAATAAATAAAAATACTTCATATTTTGAAAGAAACATTATTAATTTCAGATTATGAACTATATTGTTTACCTGTATGTGTGTGTAGGGGTGTGAGCCTACCACACCGGATAATTCTTAAAAAACTAACTTTGACCCAAATCAATGCTTGTGCTGTGTGTGCCTGTGCATGAGCTTTATGCGTGTGTGTTGTGTGGAGCATGTGTGCGCGTGTGTTTATCTATGCTTGGGGTGTGTGTGTTTGAGGGACTTGGTCCCCAAGAAAAGCTAAGACTATAAATATGTATATGTGCATATGTATTTCATGTTCATTCCGAGTCTCATAAAAGTATATAGAGGAGAAAGAGACAAAACTTGAAGCCATAGCCAGACTCTGCCCTCTTAATTATTGTCTTGAGAATTAACTTCATTTTTAGGTATGGGGTTGTGTACAATATGCTCTTAAATCTCCGGAGTATTTTTCTTTATCGTCCCTATTTGTACTCTCTTTGCTTATATTGTCTTTCTATTGGAATCCATGTATTTTTGGTCAAATGTTATTAAAATATTATATTGGCTAAATACCATGGAACTAAAGGGTACATGAGCAAGGAGCACCTGCCAATAGCCAATAGCTCTGAGAGGGGTCCGATGTGGCTTGCTAAAGGGTGAGGTGAGGAGGTGGCTCTTGTTATGTTACCAAGAGGAACCTGGTATGATGCTCTGGGGGTGAGCGGTTAATTGTGAGATGGTATTAATTATATAAAATCCCTGTTATTTGCTGTGTTTTTGAGATGGCTATTATTCTTGTCGTATTGTATACTTCCCCGTGTGTTATTGTAGATGCAGGTAGCACCAGTAGCAGAGGAAAATTAAAGAAATAGAATAAAGACAAATTGAGGCACCGGTTAAAGTACCGTGAGGGTTCGGGTTATTTGGCTCTTATCTTGTAAAGAAAGTGTTGTAACGAAATTCAAATGTAATTATTTTATTTTGAGGACTCAAGTGTAATTATTTTTGTTACTTTGAAATACACTTGATTATTTACAATTTCAATTCAATTATTTATATTTTTTTTTTTGTAAGTGAAAATCGGGACGTGACAGAAGTATACAATATGACAGGAATATTAAAGGCTCAAAAGGTAGAACGAAATCAAATAAATAGAACAATCACACAATCCAACCGGTCACTCGAACTAACTGCTCACACAAAGAGTATCATATCAGGTTCCTTTTGGTCACATAGCAAAAGTCACCTCACCTCACCTCATCCGTCTCTAGTACGTCGGTCCCTGAGACCTATTGGACTGTTGGTAGGTGCTCTTTGCTCATGACCCTTTAGTCCCATAGCACTTAGCAATAAACATATACTCTTTGATTCCAAATGAAAGTATAATATAACAGCAAAAAGAGTACAAGTAGAGATAACAAAGAAATACTCCCGAGAATTTAGAAAGCATATTGTACACAACCCCGTACCTATAAATGATATCCTCCACACTTCACTTCTTCTTCTTCCACTAATCCGAGGTGTCTATATATACGAAAAGGAGAGAGAGAGAGAGAGAGAGAGAGAGAGAGAGAGAAAGAGAGAGAGTTGAGGTGAGGAAGTTATGAAACGTAGCATACTTATATATAGTTTTTCAAAAGGGAACATGCTATAGAATATTCTTTAAGATATTGTTTAAAAGGAATATGCTATGTAATATCTTTTAAGATTTTTTTTCAAAATGACTAAAATTGAGATATCTTCTAAACAGAGATCGAAAACTCTTAACTTCCAACACGAATACCAAATCATTTAACCTTACGCAACTTTTCCCAAAAATTATATTTTCAATTCATTACTAACAAAATTGGAAAATGACCAAAATTCCCCTATGACCAATTTTTGCTAAAATTACACTAGAAGTTTAAATCGTCAATTTAAACATGAAAATACAGGTTACTACAATATCCTTCAGGCTTTAAAATGCACTAGGTATTTGCATTGGTATTTAAGCCTAAAAAAATCGCAGGCCACCCCACTAACCCGCGCCCCATCTCGTCGCCCGCTAGCCTGTGATTTTTTTAAGCTAAAAATTCTAGTGCGCAAACCCGATGCGCATACCCAATGCGTATACCCAATGCGCTTTAAAGCCTGACTGATATATACATATATATAAAAATATATAGATGTATATATATAATGTGTTGTAATACCCTGTATTTTTGTAATATATTATGTGAATAAGACTCTGTATGCTTCTTTTAAAACTTGTTTGAGCCTGGCCTTACCCTTGGTATAATTTGGATACCAATCGATTGACAAGTTTTCCAATCGATTGCCTTATTTTGGGTACCAATCGATTGGCAAGTATACCAATCGATTGCTTATGTCAATCGATTGACACTTATACCAATTGATTGGAGGCAGCTGGGTAGATTCTTTTGCTCTGGCTGGGGTTTGTCCACGTGAACACTTTCTCCCTATATATATCAGCTCATTTCTGCGTTTTTGGGGTTCCAAGAAATCAGAGGGAGTGTTTGTGTGTGTTTATATATATATAAACACTCATATATATATATATATATACACACATATATACATATATTTATACACCCACACACACATCCAGGGATTGAGAGAAGAGAAGAAGACCAAAGAAGAAAGAAGAAGAAGAAGAAGAAAGAAGAAGACAAAGGAGAGACAGAGCAGAGGAGAGAGAGAAGAGCCACCATTGAAGCTCCAAGCTTCAATACTCATTCCCACACACACCCTAGACACCTAGGTGAGTTCTAAACTCACTGAGTAACTTGTCATTGATGTTAGGACTCGTTTAAATGAAGAAATGGAGAAGAAACTATGTATTCCCGTTTATATGTTGTTGGACAGTCTTCACTGTGAAGAAGACGAAGTATCAATCGATTGGTACTCTTACCAATCGATTGACATCTTTCAGGTCCCAATCGATTGACACTTTGTACAATCGATTAGCATGGATTGTGATCCAATCGATTGAACCTTTTATCAATCGATTGACACTACTTCTATGCCAATCAATTGAATCTTTTTCCAATCGATTGATGCCACTTTTATACCAATCGATTGGAAGCTTCAGAATACTGTTTTCTTATAATAACTGTTTAGTTGTTTATTTACTGTTTAGTATTTCCCAGCATGCTTTATTATTGTAATACATACATGATAATGAGTTTATGCAGCGTAGGATCGTAGTAACAACAAAATTAACGGATAATGTTTATGATGTTAGATAACGGAATAGTCGTGAATCCTTTGGAGTTAACGTTCATTTCATTCAGAGTAGTCGGGCCACAATGGGATTGTCATGTATCGGTGATAGAGTTGAACTTAAGTAGGTTTGCTAAGATTCGGGAACCTTGCGTGGGCGGGCTTTGGTCGATCATATGTTCTTAAAAGCGGTAGACAGACGAAGGTGTCTATGACTTGCGGTGAACCGGACCATTTGCCCTAAGATAGCCAGATGATCTAATCATATGTTCTTAAAAACGGTAGACAAACGAAGGTGTCTATGACATGCGGTGGACCGTGATCACTGGTAGACGTCGCTAAGTCGTGGCATAGAATGATGTACTGTTGCTTAAAGCGTTATATCCCTGACATGCGGTGAACTGTGCATATGTTCTTAAAGGCGGGGGATGGACTAACGTGGTATCCATGACATGCGGTGAACTGTGCATATGTTCTTAAAAGCGGTGGATGAGCAATGGTGTATTTATAGAGTTGAACTATTGTCGAGTCTGTTCCCCCCTCAAGATGTGTTATCAGTCTTAAAATGAGTAAGACGTTAGTAATCGGATAATCGGTTTGATGTAAAGGAGTTACCCTCACTGAACTCTAATTTGGTTACGGTTTATAACTTGTAATAACTTCAATACTTGATACCCTGTTAGTATCTAACTCACTCAACTTTCATTAAGCTGACGGCGTTTATGCCGCTGGACATTTCTATGTTCCAGCGCACCTTGGTTATGACTATACAGGTGAAGGGCTCGCAAGAGAAGACTACCATGCTAGTGACGACGTCCCCGTGGAGAATTTCCCCGACGGAGGTCAGACCGAAGAAGACTACTACCCCGAGGACTACCCTTACGCCAACTGAAGATTAGACTAGAATTGTAGCTAATTGTCGTTACCCTTTTTGTAGTCAGGCATATGTTGTCTTGACATTTGTACTTCCGCTGTCTTATATTTGATTCGAGACTCTGATGTGTAATAGTTAGTAACTTCTGTTGACTTTATGTTACGTTGCGATCAGAACCTAGACTTCATTCTTGTTACACTATTACTTCTTGTTGCTTAGTACTGCGTGGTGTGGACAATCATGTGACTTCACCCGTCGCTGCCTTTGGACCCAAAAAGGAAATTTATTTTTCTCTATTTTTGCCGTTCCGGGGCATGACATGTGTAAAGGGAGGATCACTAAATGTAATTTTAACTAACTCTAATGAATTAATTCAAACTACCAAAACTAAAATAAAAACAAATTTACCCACTACTCTAAGTTTTTCCGCCTTTGCCCCACTCTCTCTCTCTCCTACTTGTACTCATGGACGAAGTGTCACCCTCTAGTACCTATATATACGTCAGTTAGGCTCTAAAGAGGGCTCTCTTTCTCTTTATTAGAGAGAAGGCCTCTATTTTGGCCGTCAGATCCAGTTTTTAAACACGATCCGACGGTCAAAACAAAGGCTCCATCTTTAATAAAGAGAGGGCACCCTCCTTGGAGAATTTTCGATATATACATAGAATCATACACTTATATTTTATGCATATATATATATACAGCCAGGCTCTAAAGAGTCCTCTTTTTATTAAAGAGAGGGCCTCTGTTTTGACTGTCGGATCATGTTTTCATTAATGGTAGTTTTGTCATTTCACAGTTTTTAAACACGATCCAACGGCCAAAACAGAGACCCTTTATTTAATAAAAAGGGGGCGCCCTCTTTAGAGATTTTTCGTATATATATATATATATATATTTACATACAGTTAGGTTATAAAGAGTCCGCCTCATTATTAAAGAGAGGGCTTCTGTTTTGGCCGTCAGATCCTGTTTTCATTAAGGATAGTTTTGTCATTTCACAATTTTTAAACACGATCCAATGGCCAAAATATATATACAGTCAGGCTCTAAAGAGGGCGTCCTCTTTTTATTAAAGAGATGGCCTCTATTTTGACTGTCGGATCATGTTTTCATTAATGACAGTTTTGTCATTTCACAGTTTTTAAACACGATTCTACGGCCAAAACAGAGACCCTCTCTTTAATAAAAAGATGGCGCCTCTTTAGAGATTTTTCTATATATATATATATATATATTTGTTGTAAATATTACATATTTATGTGTGGCTGTCCACATTTTGTATTAGGTTAGGGATCTAATTGTAAAGTGATATTTATTCACACACCCCTACCTTACCCTATAAATAGGGAGCATATCAATGAGAAAAACTTACTTGATTTTAGTATTGCTTTTCTTCTTTTCTTATTCTCTCTTTATTATAACACGTTATCAGCACGATAGCCTCTCAAAACCCTAGGTATTGAAAAGAGATGTCAAGTCTTACAAAACTTGAATTTAATGCTCTTGCTGTCAATGGAGGGAACTATTTGTCTTGGCAGCTTGATGCCAAACTTCATCTACAGTCTAAAAAGTTGGGTGACGCTATAAATGAAGGAAATAAAATGTCTCCTGAAGAGAAAGCATCTGCACTTATTTTCTTGCGTCACCATATTCATGATGACCTCAAGAATGAATACTTAACTGAGGAAGATCCCTTGAGTCTATGGCAGTCCCTGAAGGACAGGTATAACCACCAGAAGATGGTCATACTTCCCAATGCACATAGCGAGTTTTTGAACTTGAGGTATCAAGATTTTAAGACGGTTTCAGAATATAACTCCACATTATTCAATATTGTTTCTCGTCTTAAATTATGTGGTGAAAAAGTGACAGATGCTCAAATGATCGAAAAGACACTCTCAACCTTCCATGCCTCGAATGTGCTCCTGCAGCAGCAATATCGAGAGCGTAACTTTGCCAAGTATTCCGAATTAGTTACTTGTCTCCTTGTTGCAGAGGAAAATAGTAAGGTTCTAATGAAAAATCATAATGCTAGACCAACTGGAGCCGTGGCATTTCCTGAAGCAAATGCAAACTTTGGCTACCAAAGAGGCCGAGGCAGGGGACGTGGTAGAAATATTAACTTTGGAAGAGGTGGCAACCCCAGAAGAGGTGGTCATAATAATCATTCCAAGAGAGGTGGTTACAATAATTTTGGTCCACAAAAGAATATTACTTTCAAGAACCACAAGAAATGGTTTGCAACTCCTGCCAAAGGTAACAAGGGCACACCTAATATTACAAATGAGCCCAATGATGTTTGTTACAGATGTGGAAAAAGTGGACATTGGTCGTGCAATTGTCGTGCGTCCAAGCAAGAGGTGGAGCAGTACCAAGCATCTATTAGAACCGCGGAGACAAACTTATTGGAAGAATGGGAAAATAGTGATATCCCATCTGGATACACAATTGGCAACACCCACTTGGATTGTTCAGATTTTTTTCAGGATGAAGATGGAGAGCCTGTCACTAATGAGGCATTCAATATAATGTTAGGAGATCCACCAGCCTCAGTCTAGCTAGCTGGATAATTTCTTTAGTTGGAACTATTTTTATTTTACTTATTTGCATGAGATGAATTTTGGGATATTTGAATAATTATGCGTTGAATAATATTTAATATAGTTCATTGCTTAGTTAAATATTTTTTTTTCCTTTACTTTATTTTTTCAAGGTATGGATCTTGGGATGCAAAAATGCGAGGATGATATATGCCTGGTCGATAGTGGGACAACCCACACCATACTTAAATGTCAAAAGTTCTTCTCTACACTAAAACTTAACAAACAAAACGTGTCCACTATAGCTGGATCTGCACAAATTATTGAAGGCTCCGGAAGAGCCCATATTTTGTTACCAAATGGTACTCACCTATTTATTCCAAATGCGTTATATTCAAGCAGTTCCCGAAGAAACTTGCTAAGTTTTAAAGATATACGCATGAATGGGTATCATATTGAAACTAAAAATGAAGGCAATAAAGAATTTTTATGCATAATTTCTTATGTTGGAAGCCAGAAGCTTACATTAGAAAAATTCTCTATTCTCTCATTGGGATTATATTACACAACAATTGCGATTGTTGAATCACATGTCATTATGAGCCAGAAGCTTAAAGGGAGCCAGAAGCTCAAAGACCCAAGTAATTTAATTCTTTGGCATGATCGTTTGGGTCATCCTGGATCTACAATGTTGAAAAAGATAGTGGATAACTCAAATGGGCATACTTTAGCAAACCAACATTTGATTTTGCCTAGTGGACACCTTTATATTCCTTGTTCACAAGGAAAACTTATTACTAGACCTTCATTTCTTAAAATTGCTTTTGAGTCACCATCCTTCTTACAAAGGATACAAGGTGACATTTGTGGTCCAATTCAACCTGCTAGTGGCCCATTTAGATATTACATGGTCTTATTAGATGCTTCTACTAGATGGTCACATGTATGCCTACTCTCTACACGTAATCTCGCATTTGCCAGATTACTTAGTCAAATTATCAAACTTAAGGCACACTTTCCGGACCAACCAATTAAGTCTATTCGACTTGACAATGCAGCCGAATTTACCTCTCAAGTTTTTGATGACTATTGTTCATCTATAGGAATTGATGTTGAACATCCTGTCCCACATGTACACACACAAAATGGTTTAGCAGAATCTCTAATTAAACGCCTTCAACTTGTTGCAAGGCCTTTACTTATGCAATCTAGACTCCCTGTTAGTGCATGGGGACATGCTATCTTGCATGCTGAAATGTTACTTAGACTTAGACCCACTTCTTATAATCAGTTATCACCCGCACAACTTGTGACAGGTTGTCAGCCTAACATTTCACACTTGAGAAAATTTGGTTGTGCAGTACATGTTCCTATACCACCCCCAAAACGTACTAAAATGGGCCCCCAAAGGCGTTTGGGAATTTATGTTGGTTTTGACTCACCTTCTATTATTCGTTATCTAGAACCATTAACAGGTGATGTATTTACTGCCAGGTTTGCAGATTGCCAATTTGATGAGACAATCTTCCCGCCGTTAGGGGGAGAAAATGAAATTAATATCAAACAACTTGTTCTTGAAGAACGGCGTGAATTATCATGGACTACATCCACTTTGTCTCATCTAGATCCAAGAACTTCTCAATGTGATTATGAGGTAAGGAGAATATTGCATTTACAAGAAATTGCAAACCAATTACCTGATTCATTTAATGATGCAGCTAAGGTGACAAAGTCATATGTGCCAGCAATGAATGCACCTGCTCGAATTAGTGTCCCTGTAGGACGAACTTTGAATACGGCAACAAATGAATCTGTTGTACGCCAAAGGCGTGGCAGACCTATAGGTTCCAAAGATTCAGCTCCCCGGAAGCGGAGAGTGAATGAGAAATCATGCCCTAGTATAGCTCCAGAAGAAGATGTTCATAGCACTCCAGAAGAAGTTATGTACCAAAAGCCCACTTTCCCTGAAATCTCCGCGGAAGATAATGTCTTAGACAAGGCACTAGTCACTGAAGAGACTATGACTCAGGTACCTGATAATAGTGAGATCTCAATATTCCATATATTTTCAGGAGAAATGTGGGAGCGAAAGAAATTCGTCATCGATGACATATTTACTTATGCAGTAGCTACTGAAATATCCAAGGGCAATGATGAAAATGATGATACCGAACCACGTAGTATAAATGAATGTCGACAAAGAAATGATTGGCCAAAATGGAAAGAAGCAATTCAAGTAGAATTAGAATCTCTTGACAAACGTGGTGTATTTGGACCTATAACACAAACACCGAAGAATGTAAACCCGGTAGGTTTTAAATGGGTGTTTGTGAGAAAAAGGAATGAGAAAAATGATATTGCAAGATATAAGGCACGTCTTGTAGCACAAGGTTTCCTGCAGAAACCTGGGATTGATTATGAAGAAACATACTCCCCGGTTATGGATGCAATCACATTCAGATATTTAATAAGTCTCGCAGTTTCTGAAAAACTAGACATGAGACTCATGGATGTAGTAACTGCATACCTATATGGGGACTTAGACACAGATATTTACATGAAGATCCCTGAAGGATTGGCTTTGCCTGAAGCAAAACCAAGAAGTACGTACTCGATCAAACTAAGACGTGCATTGTACGGTTTGAAACAATCCGGAAGAATGTGGTACAACCGTCTTAGTGAATATCTGTCTAAGCAAGGGTATGAAAATAATCCCATTTGTCCATGTGTCTTCATAAAGAAATTTGCAAATGGATTTGCCATAGTAGCAGTTTATGTGGATGATATAAATCTAATTGGGTCTCCAGAAGAGCTTGAGAAAACTGCTAGCTATTTAAAGAAAGAGTTTGAAATGAAGGACCTTGGGGAAACAAAATTTTGTCTCGGCCTGCAGCTCGAGAGAAGTACTAGTGGAATATTAGTTCATCAATCAAACTATACTGAAAAGATGTTGAAACGCTTTAATATGGACAAATCTCATCCACTAAGTACACCCATGGTCGTCAGGTCCCTAGATGTCAAGAAAGATCCATATCGACCAAAAGAAGAAAACGAAGAAATCCTTGGTCCTGAAGTACCATACATGAGTGCTATTGGTGCACTATTGTACTTGGCTCAAAGTACAAGACCAGACATTGCATTTTCTGTGAATCTGCTTGCAAGATTTAGTTCTGCACCCACCTATAGGCATTGGACTGGAATAAAACACATTTTTAGATACCTTCGTGGGACCATTGATATGGGTTTGTTTTATTCATCTGATTTATCTAATCATTCCCATTTAGTTGGTTATGCAGATTCAGGTTATCTGTCCGACCCTCATAAGGGTCGCTCACAAACAGGTTATGTATTTTTGAACAATAATGCAGCTATTTCTTGGCGCTCTACTAAACAAACTTTAGTAGCTACATCCTCCAACCATTCTGAAATTCTAGCACTCCATGAAGCAAGCCGAGAGTGTGTCTGGCTAAGATGATTAGTCCAGCATATACGAAGTAGTTGTCAATTAACTCCAGTCGTTGATGAGCCGACTACAATCTATGAAGATAATGCTGCATGTATTGCTCAAATTCAAGGAGGTTTCATCAAGGGAGATCGGATCAAGCACATTTCACCCAAATTTTTCTTCACACATGAACTTCAAGAGAATCGTGAAATTGAAGTCAAACAAATTCAATCAAACGATAACCTTGCTGATCTCTTTACTAAAGCATTACCCAAGTCAATTTTTCAGAAATTGGTGTATGGAATTGGCATGCGACGTCTTAATTATCAGACCAACTGAAGTTTTCTCTAAATGAGGGGGAGTGATCATAAACTAAGCATCCTGAAGTATGCAATGAATTTTAGGCGCTCTGCACTCTTTTTCCTTCGATTAGAGTTTTTCCCATAGGGTTTTCTCTTATCAAGGTTTTAATGAGGCAGCATTATGCGCATCCACCAAGTTCCTGAAGAACGTTGTACTCTTTTTCCTTAGCTTCGGTTTTTCCCACTGGGTTTTCCTTAGTAAGGTTTTAATGAGGCAACAATCATTTAATGGTGGACATCCAAGGGGGAGTGTTGTAAATATTACATATTTATGTGTGGCTGTCCACATTTTGTATTAGGTTAGGGATCTAATTGTAAAGTGATATTTATTCACACACCCCTACCTTACCCTATAAATAGGGAGCATATCAATGAGAAAAACTTACTTGATTTTAGTATTGCTTTTCTTCTTTTCTTATTCTCTCTTTATTATAACAATATATTTTTTTTATATACAGTTAGGTTATAAAGAGGTCGCCTCTTTATTAAAGAGGGGGCCTTTGTTTTGGCCGTCAGATCGTATTTTTATTAAAGATAGTTTTGTCATTTCATAATTTTTAAACACGATCCAACGGCTAAAACAGATACCCTCTCTTTAATAAAGAGAGGGCGCCATCTTTAAAGAATCTTCGTGTATATATATATACACATTTGTTTTGAAAAGTTACCTAATTTGTTTACCAGCTATAAAGTAAGTATATTTTGTTGAGTAATGATAGATGCACAAAAAAAGTGCACAACGAAATGCACAACCTGCTTTAATTTGTTGGATCTCGTGCTGAAAAAGCTGTACACTCATTTTTTTGTCTTTTTATGTGTACAGACTTTTCAGCATGAAGTCCAACAATTTTAAACTGTTTGTGCATTTCGTTGTGCACATTTTTTGTGCATCTAACATTTCCGTATTTTGTTTGTAAAGATACATCTGTTGCATAGACGGAGTGTTAGACCGAGTGTTCGAAGCTCATCTATTTCACTTTTAAAAAAAAATACTTATTCATATACTATATGTGCGTTATTGGCTATTTTGAAATTAAATGTAAATTTCATGGTATTTTCTTTTAAGTAAATAAGAGTCATAGTTACTCGGGTCATTAGATGTTTTTTAATAAAATTTTTAGGTGCATTTAGCAGTCTTCAATATATTTTAAATAAAATTTTTAGGTGCATTTAGCAGTTTTTCATATATTTTATATAAACAGATGGGGGGGGGGGGGGGGGGGGGGATCGCCCCCTCTTGCTCCTATGTGCACATGAGTAGAGATAAATATAAATTATTTGAATCAACAAAACATGGTGTTAAATTGGATTTAATTAGAATACTAAATTGAGTGTAGTTTTTGCTCACACCAAAATTGCTTACCCTTATTTCCCATTGGTTAGTACAGTGGATTACAGTACTTAACACTATTAATTAATTCTCATTTAATCCTGGATTCCACTACATTAGCCAATGAGATAGCAGAGTGAGCAAAGGTGAGCAATATTGTGGTGAGCAAAAATGTATTCTACTAATTAAATGAGAATAGACATAATAAAGTTTGGTGTCAAAGTGATATAAGGATACATGGTCTTAATTAGGTTAGAATATCACATGAGCTATTATTTATAATGTTAAATATTATGTGGGTTGGACAATAATTCGAATTTAGAACACTAAATTGGGTTGAGGTTGAATGAAAATGGACGGAATAAGATATTGTATCAAATTTTAGGATGGGCTTTTTGGTTAAAATATCACATAGACAATTATTATTAGAGGAGTACTGCTGCACTCATACCAAATTTCATACTAAATTCCACCCAACAATCATGATCGTTGATTTCAGTAGACCCCATATGGGTTCTACATGAGACCTATAGAAATTAAGGGTCAGAATGTGTTGGTGTGAAATTTGGTGTGAGTGTAGCATTTTTATTATTAGAGTGAACTGAACTACATAGGAACTAAAAAAATCACATGTACTAAAAAATTTCTCAAACTTTAATGTGCGCTAGACAATATTTGGATTAAAAAAAATCACATATACTAAAAAAAAAATTTCTCAAACTTTAGAGAGCTATAACCGGTCTCAGGTCAGTCTACATGTTACATCGATCCGCCCTTGAACAAAAAATCTATGAGAAAAAAACTATCATTCCAAATTATTTTACCTAATTACGTGTTGTTCACGACAATCAACACGGGATAAACTAAGTTAATTGTTGACAAGCCGCCTCACTATTCCATTTCCATCATATATATATATATATAATATATATATATCCCCACACCTTTATATATAATTAATACTTAATTGTCACATATATTCTTCTTCTGAATCTTCTCTCTCTCTCTCTCTCTGTCTCTCTCTCTCTGATGGACAACTACCCAATAATCTTCCCGATCAGTTCATCGATAACATCTCATGACTTGGCATTGAATGTGGTAAATTCTCATGATGTTTATAGTAGTCGTGAATTAATTCAAGGTGGTAACAAGCGGCGGCCAAATGATAATGATGATGATGATGAGTTGTTGGGAATATTTATGACTAACAATATGAATGTGGCCGGTGGAGTTCCAATTAGTCCAGACGACGACGTTAATGATCATCAAAGGCACAGCGTCTCAGCCGGGACTGGAACTGGGACTGCTACAGAGATTGAGAGTAGTAATACAGGTACTGATCATCATCAGCAGCAGCAGCAGCAGCAGCATGAGGTTGAATTAGTGGGGAAGAAAAAAGGAGAGAAGAAAATCAAAAAGCCTAAATATGCTTTCCAAACAAGGAGCCAAGTGGATATTCTCGACGACGGTTATCGATGGAGGAAATATGGACAAAAAGCTGTCAAAAACAACAAGTTCCCAAGGTACTTACTTACTTACTCAAACATTTACTCTCTCAAACATTTACTCTCTCTCTCTCTCTCTCTCTCTCTCTCTCTCTCTATATATATATATATATATATTCATTAACTAATGGAGTAACAAATTAATGTAATTAGCTAGGGGGGAGCTAGCTTATGAGGTATTCTTATAATTAAACATATATATATATATATATGTATGTATCAACAAAATATAGTTTTCCAATAATGCAAGGCGTACATGAGTGCTGTTATATTACATATATATACATGTGTGTGTGTGTGTGTGAGAGAGAGAGAGAGAGAGAGAGTTGCTAATGGATATCTAGCTAGAGAGCTCTTCTTGTATGCCAATTCATATGAGGATAGGAAAAAGGATCCCCAATTAACTTGTTAAGAGTTAAAATGGATGATTTTCTCCAAAACAAAATGTTATACTATAATTTTAAAGCTTGTTAATTAATTAATACATACTCAAATTAACAGGGATAAGAATATCCTGCTCATCGATCAGTTCCAATTTTCTTACATGAATGCCTATTGCCTACGATGAAATTAAACATGTACTCCATATATGAGATGGAGGATAGACACAGCAACGTCTGTTCTCAATGTTATCGATAAACTAGTCAAACGTGACCAAAGGGTTGCCAATTCTATTATACTCCCTCCGTACCATTTTGAGAGTCTATTATTTCATTTTGGGATGTCCCAAAATAGTGTCCACTTTCCTGAAATTGATGTACAATTTTTACTTACTTTCCAAAATTATCCCTCCTTGAAATCTACACCAAGACAAAACTAAAAAAATTGTTGTAATGATTAGGGGCAATTGTGGAAAGTAGGTGTAGATTCTTTTTGTCCCCTTAATAAGTTGAGTTCCCAAAGATGGACTCTCAAAATGGGACGGAGGGAGTACTCAGTTTTTTAGGGATTTTTCGGCACCCCTAAGGCACCACGTTGTAACGACCCTGGTGCTGAGTGTTGTAGGGAGATTTCGTCCCACATTGGCCGGGGAAGGAAGGGTAATATACTATATATGTGTGGTTTCAAATCTGTCTAGTAAGAGGCCTTTTGGGTAGTGGCCTAACAATAAATCCGTGCGGGCTTGGGCCCAAAACAGATAATATCTTACTGAGCATAAACAATTACTTCTCCAGTTTTTTGGGGTGTTTTCTTTCGTGGTTTGGTTTCTTTTTGAGCTGTTAAATATACAGATATATCTGTACGTGTTAGTTAATAGATGTGCCCGTCTGATCTTGGAAAGTATATATATATATATATATATATTACTATCCAATGTTGTAAAGTAGTATTTTACTTAATTACCCAATAATATATATATATATATATATAAAAAAAAAAAGTTGGAAACTACAACCATATCTTCCAATATTTATAAATGAACAATCCTAGGAACACCTTAAAAACTACTGATGTGGCGATGACAGTTTTGAAATTAAGTCTATCTATATATATATATATATATGTTGGTTCATATATTTGGGCTTAGTTTGGCTCCCATGTGGCTTTTTAAAAGGAGCTTATGAAATTTATTACTAAGTTCTTTGATAATTTTATACAAGTGACACACTACTCTTCAAAAAGACATCATGAAACTAAAAAGCTTTTAAAAGCTCCATTCTAAAGCTTTTAAAAGCTCCCTCCAAAAAAACCCTAAGTTCAATTTTTGCAAAGCTCATAAACTAGTTACCAAATGAATTAACATGAAATTGGGCTTTAAAAAAGGAGAAGCACCACGTGGGGGCCAAACTAAGCCTTGGTAACTTATTAAGGAGTATTTTTAGTGATTCAGGCGAATTTCTTAGGTGTACGTACCTAACTAGCCTCACTCCATAATTATAAATACACTGAGTATGCGCGTAGTAGTACTAATTCTTACGAGAAGTACTCCACAAAATATTTGTTATATATTCATTGTATGAGTTTCACACAGTACTGCAAAGTCTCTTTGGCGCATATAATATAATTTTTTACAAATATATATGTAATAGATCATGATGATATGTAACTAATTACATTAATTAATTAAGTTACATATAAAATTTATTGTTTGTAGAAGCTACTACAGATGTACACATCAAGGGTGCAATGTAAAGAAGCAAGTTCAGCGACTATCCAGAGATGAAGGAGTAGTTGTGACAACTTATGAAGGAATGCATTCACATACAATTGATCAGAAGTCTACCGATAACTTTGAGAACATCTTGAGCCAGATGCAAATTTACACTTCCTTTTAATTAATTAAAACAAAAGTTCGATCTCTGATCAAATTTAATTTACACAGATATTTATCACTTTAAATATTTATGTATACTCTGTAAAATAAATATCTATATATACAGTACCTTTGGATCGAGAACATTAATATTAGTCCTCAAAATAAAATATGCACCGGTGAATTCTTCGATAATTAGGTCTATCTTAATTAATTTGTACAACTGAACAAAAGGTTATGGGTGGCTCTATTGCCAGAGCAAAGAAGACTAATGCCAGAGCAACCCATGATGAATGGACAAAATTGCCCTCCTCTTGGGATCTCTCTCTTTTCATTCTCTCTCTTCTATCTTTTCTCTCACATCGCACCCAACACCAGACCACCGCCGCCATTGCCGCCACCACGGGACACCACCGGCACAACCCAAACCCCAAAACCAAAGCAAACATGACTGTGTCCTCATCATTTCCATACCCGACCCTTCATACCACTTCCATTTTCATCTCTAAATCCCCAAATAACAACACCCAAAACCCCATCAGTCATCACCACCAAAAAAAAAAAAAAACACATCCAAATCAACACAAATTTCTTTTGTTCTTCTGACTTTAATCTCGTCTTCTTTGATTAAGCTTCAAATTGAGTTCTAGAGAGAGAAAATGAGTTGATGGCATTAAACCCAAATCAAAGCTTCTGTCCAATTTTTAATTTTTTCCCCATGTAACCCAAATTAAGCTTCTTCAGCACACTTGTAAGGTTTATCCAATGGACACCTTAACCTCACTGAGTCACTAATATATATATATATACAGGCATGTATATTCAATCAATATCTACATACAATAGACAAACCACAATGTTCTGCAATACTGTGATTGAAGACGAAGCTCAGGCACGTGACCTCCACAATACACACTCACCCACCTCTCATCGCCATCGCCAATCAATTCTAGGGTTAAGGTTTCAGGAGCGGCTCAAATGGGACGGAAGCTCGTGAACATTGTCTTCTCCAACCGGCCGGTGTCG
This sequence comes from Hydrangea macrophylla, assembly GCA_033977485.1. Taxonomy (NCBI): domain Eukaryota; kingdom Viridiplantae; phylum Streptophyta; class Magnoliopsida; order Cornales; family Hydrangeaceae; genus Hydrangea; species Hydrangea macrophylla. The sequence continues at coordinate 797,992 of CM066987.1, forward strand.
ATAACCGACGGCGAGACTGGTCTTTGGTTGACAGGGTAGAGAGAGATGAAACTGAAGAGATGAGAGAAGACAGAGATGAGAGAAGAGGAAGGAGAAGGTGGTGGGTTGCGCCGGTGGCGGTGATCTGGTGTTGGGTAGGAGCTGGTTGGGTGAGATGAGAGAGAGAGAAAAGATAAGATTAGAGACAGAGAATGAGAAGAGAAAGATCCTAAGAGGAGGGCAATTTCGTCCATTTACCATGGGTTGCTCTGGCATTAGGCTTCTTTGCTCTGGCAATAGAGCCACCCAAGGTTATAAGTGTCAATCATCCTGTTAATATATACACCCACGTACGTACGTACGTATATATATAGTAAGTAAATAGCTAGCAATTTATAATATATAGATTGAAGTTAATTTGGTACCTCAATGAGCTTTTAGCTTACAATCTGTAAGGACAATCATATATGCATGGACATAAATATATACAGTCAGGCTATAAAAAGGGCGCCTCTCTTTATTAAAGAGAGGACCTCTGTTTTGGCCGTCGGATCGTGTTTTCATTAATGGCAGTTTTGTCATTTCACAGTTTTTAAACACAATCCAACGGCCAAAATAGAAGTCCTCTCTTTAATAAAAAGAGGTGACCCTCTTTAGAGAATCTTTGTAAATATATCTATACATATATAGATAGTAATGTATTTGCTCTGCCACGTGGACATTGTTATGGGCTGCTATGCCACGTGGAGTGTATAGATGATAGAGATATATACAATGTATATCTATTTATGTCACATGAATTGAATAAAACTAAATTCCAAAAACAATTAAAATTTTAATGTCATCCCATGTTCCACTAATTTCTCTGTTTGTAACTGTCTTTCTCACCCATCTCTCTCCCCCAATTACAAACCGTCACCTAGCACAGCAGTAACTCCCAAATTCAGTTTTCTTTTGATTTCTTCAGTTTTCTCAATCACACTTTCTATTCATGTCATACTCATATGTAAACCCCATTGTAGACACAAATTGACATGCTCATATGACAGAAAGTTATAGAGACAAAAGGAGAGAATGGAGTTTGAACTTAGATCATCAATCCAAGCCGTTCAAAATTCACAAAGCATTGTCCATTTTAAATTACTGCACAGGTTGGGTACATCATTTAACTCTCTAGATCTATTATGTTTTTTTTCCATACTGACACATACATACTGTAACATACATACAGACTGCTTTGATCATTGCTGGGATGAAAACAGACTACAAGATTGATGAATTCTTCTTCATAAACAGACTGCTTTGTTTAACATCAGTTTTCTCAATCACACTTTCTATTCATGTCATACTCATATGTAAACCCCATTGTAGACACAAATTGACATGCTCATATGACAGAAAGTTATAGAGACAAAAGGAGAGAATGGAGTTTGAACTTAGATCATCAATCCAAGCCGTTCAAAATTCACAAAGCATTGTCCATTTTAAATTGCTGCACAGGTTGGGTACATCATTTAACTCTCTAGATCTATTATGTTTTTTTTCCATACTGACACATACATACTGTAACATACATACAGACTGCTTTGATCATTGCTGGGATGAAAACAGACTACAAGATTGATGAATTCTTCTTCATAAACAGACTGCTTTGTTTAACATCCGTGCATAGCACGGGCCAACGCTAGTATATATATATATATAGGTGTGGTTAATTTGCTTAATTTGTTCTTTAATTAATATTTCATGTTTCAATTATTATTTTGACTGAGAAAAAGGCATAAGTGCTGGCACTACTAAGGCACGGTTTTAGCGTCAATTAGCCGAGCGATATCATTAGTGTAACCTCACCTAGCTACCCTACAGCCACAGGAATAGAAAGGTTTGAACTCAAGCATTAATTAGCAAAAGCTAATTAAGTGACCATTGTCTCTTCAATCTTGGGTTAAATGGTGGGTGAACTGTGATATATATATATATATATTTATTGTAAGAGAGCTATGCATGATATGTTCCTTGTAACATATATGATGTCTATTCATTACAACAATTTTTTATTATTTTTTTTAAATAATACTCCCTCCGTCCCATAATAAGTGTCCACATTTCCTTTTTTGGATGTCCCACAATAAGTGTCCACTTTCCTATATTGGTATATAGCTTTTACTTGCTTTCCAAAACTACCCTTATAATAAAGACAAAGTAGCATTTATTTGTGGCCCCAAAACAAGCAAAAAGTCAAACACCCATCAAATCTAAGGGTAAAATTGGAAAGTGGCTCTTTAATGAATCAAAAAAATTAATATAATACAACTTTCTTAAACATTGTGCAAAATAGAAGTGGACACTTATTATGGGACGGAGGGAGTAATAATAACTAGTATTATCAATTTAATTTGTTCGATAAAGGAGTAGTATTTTTCTAATTCTAAAACATCAAATTCAATAAATAAGTGAAAAGCCATAAAACTAAATCTATTGCATTTTGTAGTTACGAAAATATATTTATGTTGGTTAAAAAAAAAAAAAAAAAAGCGAGAGACATAGTATTTTATTTATTCACTCATCAGTTTTTTGTAATTGGGATTGGGTCAGAGTCCGAGCAGTTAATGTAGTATTGGATTGGACCTACTCCGAAGATATAATTGGGCTTTGGGGTCAGAATTGAAACCGACCCGCTTCGAAGGAAAGTGTGACCATTGCATTTCCCACCATTCTTCCCCCCCTCCCCCTCCCAATTGTTTCCCCCTCATAGCATTTCTCTTATCATTATTCAGAGTTTTGATAAAATTGAAATTTCAATTTTATACTGTATAAATAAATGGAAATCGCCCTATATCTCGGAAGAAACATTTTACTGCCGATCCGTTAAGTCTCAAAGATTTCGAGCGCTTTTTCACCATAGAGATCGCCTCCGAGGTAATTCACAATTCAGTAGTGCTGCTAGTTTCTTCCTATCTCAGATTCATAATTCTCATTTCTCATTGCTATCCTTAGTACTGTTTAATTGTTTGAGAGATTGTTGTAAACTAATTAGAAAGGAAATTATGAATAGATTTAATTCTAATTTGTGTCGATTTAGGATCAGTTTATTATTCCCCACTATTGAGCTAGCAAGTTTTTAAGTATGATATATATGAACAACTGGTTTTGGTTCAAGCTTCATGTCAGATCAATCTGTTTGGTTCTTAAATTTGTGACATACACAAATATCAGCCTTAAAATTGTGTCAATACACATAATATTTCTAGGTCAACAATGTCTTTAGTATCCAATTTAGCATGCGCTCCATTAGCATCCCGACGCTAATAGGACTGTTATGTGTCTGTCGTATAACGTATCTTTCTCACCTATTTGTCAAGGAGAGTATTTTTTTTTTCTCACTCCGAAATTGTTCATCCAGGTCTCCACTGGGTGACATGTGTCACATTCCATTCCTATTTTGCCCCTGTATCATGATCAACATAATTAGTGGAATATTGTGACATGTGTCATCCAGTGATGGCTTGGATGACTATTTTTGGGTGAGCAAACATGCTCTCATTTGTCGAGTGGCTTATTTGTAACGTGACGATATATGTTACCATGATACTTTGGAATTTCTTCATGCCATCAAGTTAGGTTCAGCCCAAGTGAACCTACCCTTTTGGGCAAAAACTTACCTTTATGCTTTCGGGAACATTTCAAGGGTCTAACTTATAGGCCCAAGGATCCTTGGCGGTTAGCCATTGTGGACAGCACCCACGTGTCACTTACAGGACTATACATTTAAAAACTAAAAAATAAAAAATAAAATGTGTAGTGCTACAAATGTCACGTGGGTGCTGCCCAACTTGTAGACACTCTTTACTTATTAACTCACTAAACCTTCCCTTCCTTTTCAATGTGAAAAAACTAGCCTCCCTACTAACTCTTCTTTTGTCCCTTACTACAAAAATTGTCCAACATGTTCGTATCCCCCTACATAAGTGGAAGTGTGTTATGTACTGTATGCCAGAGAATTAAGCATTTAGCTAGTTTTCATTTAGGTTGATTTACAGTGAATTAGACTGGAGAGACATGTTCAATTACTCCACTTAGTGTTTTATGTAAACATTTGAAGTATTTTTCAGCAAAAAAGGAAATAGGAGTCACAATTTATAGAAGTTCATCAAGGCCACATTCAAATAGGGCCAAGATACTTTTGCCTACTTTTGTCCCAATCACCTCCTGCTTACCTAACCATGTTTGTTCCAAAATTCCTTGTGTGTCATTTGTGAAGCTGGTCATGTTCACAGTCCCACTCTTGTGAGATCAAATTCACTTTTCATCGTCATCAATTTTGATTCCTATATGTAAGGCGTTAAGGCTTTGTTTCGTTTGCGGATACAGAGAACAAAAAGGCAGGGAAAAAAAATGAGAGAAAATTCTCTATGTTTTTCCTTGCAATAATGTTAGGGGCACAAGCATATTTCACAAATATTTACACTCACAGTCTATCTATCTTCTGGGTGGCACTGTAGGGCCCACTGAAATTATTCAGACCCCACATTGCCACCCTGGAGAGAGATAGACTATGGGTGTAAGTGTTTGTAAGATTTATTTGTTCTCTAAATATATATTACCCTTTTCCTTATGTGCTCCTCCATACATGATTGGCATTTTAAATTGAGAACTTTCCAAACATAACAGGAATTAAAGAAAAGGAAGGAAGTGACTTACAAAATTCAAATTTTATGATTTCCGTTTTCACCCTATTTGCTTCCCCTTTTTATTTTTCTTGCTATATTCCTTCTTTTCCTTGTTCACGCTAAAACCATTAAGCTTTAGAAGTTCGTCTTTGGTTCCTTTTCTTTTCATGATTATTATCATGAAAAACATGTTTATTTTTCATGAAGTTATTGTTGGAAAATTGGACTTCATGTAACTAGTTTTATGTAAACTTTGGCTCCAATCTAAGGTGGGTCCTACACATATTTTGGGGCGGGACCACATTGGAATGCGTTCTCCTCCGTGAGAAGATGAACGCCGTATATTTACATGTTGAAATCCAATAAGGGATGAATGAGAAATTGTCATGCAAAGTGACCTATGTGAAAAATTGGTGAAGGAGGAAAATGTGGAAAACCTTGGTTGTCCCACATAGGAAAAACAACAAAGAACTTAAGGATATATTTAAGAGGGAAGTCTCCTAAGGGGCATGCCCCTTTGGGGTACCCACTTTTGTTAAGGGGAAGGACCTAGGCCTTTGAGGGATTTATCCCACGCGCGCGCCGCTGACCGGCTAGGCTTGGGCGCGGGCCGTGGGTCCTGGGCTTGGGCTTATTTGAAATTAATTAATCTTTTTGGAGAAAATTCATTTGAATTTCCCTCCAGATTTTTTTAATAGTCATGTCCTTCCAAAATAATAAGGCCCTATTTGGTTGTGTTGTTTTCGTACAGTCACCATTATCAACAGTTGCAATGCTCTGTACAATCACCATTTTCAACAGTTGCAATACTCTGTTTAGATGTGTTGATTCGTACAGTCACCAGACTGTCTATATATTTTCCTCTAGTTTCATTTCATAAGCAATAAATAAATTTCTCTCTCTGCATATCATATCATTGTGTTCGAGTATTATACTAGTTTGTGTTCGCTGTATTCTGGACATTGAAGTGCAACTTCTGCAAAATTGAAAAATCCGTTCTATCTTGGGAGACGATTGTTCATCAACCTTGTGCACCAAGAGGGAGCAAATTCGTCTTAAGGAAACAGTTCACTGGGCTCGGATTCTTTCTCAAATTTGTTTCTGTTCATCTTAATTACTGTGAGTTTTATTTAATTACAATTTTGTTTACACAGATTGCCTTGTAGTAATAACAATCTTAAGACGAAGTTGATTTTCCTTTCTTTGGTAATCTGAACAAAACTGATATAATAATTCTGTTCGAATAATTGTGAAATATTTTTGTTAACTGTTTCTGTACTGTTAATATAATCTATTTTTTTTAACTGATTTATTATTGTTTATAAAAACTGTAATCTGTTTACTGTTTATTTAAATCTGTTTTATAAAATTGCTTTATAAATTATAAACTATTTAATAAAACTATCTTATAAACTGGAGATTGTTTTCAGTTTCCAAATTAGTTATTAAATAAGTTTTTATTAATTTTGTGATAATAAAGAAAAGAAAATTTTAATTTTTTTTTTCCCAGAATGGCAACTACTTCATCTATTCCTGTTCCTACTGTGAATCTGTCTCATGGGGAAAAACCGAAAAAGTTCAATGGAACTGATTTCAAACGTTAGCAACAAAAAAATGCTCTTTTATCTAACTACATTGCATTTTGCTAAGTTTTTTCGTGAGGATCCTCTAGAACTCGTAGAAGGAGGAACCATTAGTGCCGTTGTTGATTCATGGAAGAATTCTGATTTCTTGTGTCGAAACTATATTTTAAATGGATTAGACAATACTCTTTACAATGTATATTGTAAAATGGAATCAACAAAAGCACTATGGGACTCTTTAGACAAGAAAAATAAAACTGAGGATGCCAGCATGAAGAAATTCATAGTTGGTAAATTTATTGACTATAAGATGATAGATGCAAAATCTATTATTAGCCAAATTCAAGATCTTCAAGTAATCCTACATGATATTCATGTCGAAGGGATGTCTCTAAGTGATTCTTTCCAAGTGGCTGCAATTATTGAAAAATTACCACCTACTTGGAAAGACTTCAACAATTATCTCAAGCATAAATGCAAAGAAATGAATCTTGAAGAGTTAATTGTGAGACTAAGGATTGAAGAAGATAATCGTGGTTCCGAAAAGAAGAGTGTAAATTCTTCTCTTGGAGCAAAGGTCAATTCCTTTCTTGAAGCAAAGGCCAATGTTGTGGAACAAGGTCCAAAGAAAAGGAAGCATGATGGCGGATGTCCAAGCCAAGGAACTCATGGTCCTAAAAAGTTCAAAGGCAAGTGCTATGAATGTGGCAAAAATGGACATCGTGCAAAGGACTGTCATAAGCCAAAGAGGAAGCCAAATAAACAAGCTAATGTGGCTGAGGTGGAGACACTTTCCAACGATGTTTCCGACATTGACCTCTTCGCGGTTATTTCTGAATGCAATTTAGTTGGTAATACCAAAGAATGGAGGGTGGATACTGGGGCTACGTGTCACATTTGTTCAAATAAATGGATGTTCTCTACTTACAAGCCTGTGACTCACGAAGAACAACTCTATATGGGTAATGCTTCAAGTTCTAAGGTGGAAGGACATGGGAAAGTGATTCTCAAAATGACCTCGGGCAAAGAACTAACTCTTAATGATGTGCTTCATGTGCCCGACATTCGCAAGAATTTGGTTTCGGGGTCGTTGCTTAGCAAGAATGGTTTTAAATTGGTATTTGTTTCCGACAAGTTTGTACTCACTAAGAATGAGATGTATGTAAGAAAGGGCTACCTTAGTGATGTGCTCTTTAAGATGAATGCAATGACTATTGTACCTAATGCAATTAATAATAATAATGCTTCTTCTTACTTGCTTGAGTCTTCTAATATTTGACATGCTAGATTAGGCCATGTTAATTATGATACTTTGCGTAGATTAAGTAATCTAGATTTTTTGCCAAAATTTGATATTGACAATAAATATAAATTTGAGATATGTGTTGAATCTAAAATGACAAGACCTTCTTTTAAATCTGTTGATCGTGATACTGAACCTTTAGATTTTATATAACGTGACATTTGTGATTTAAAGTTTGTACAAACTAGAAGGGGTAAAAAAAATTTTTATAACTTTTGTGGATGATTGCACTAGATATAGTTATGTATATTTGTTAAGAAGCAAAGATGAAGCAATAGAAATGTTTAAACATTATAAAAATGAAGTTGAGAATCAACTTAGCAAAAATATTAAGGCAATAAGAAGCGATAGAGGTGGTGAATATGAATCACCCTTTGAGGAGTTCTGTGGAGAACATAGAATCATTCATCAAACTACCGCTCCTTATTCACATCAATCTAATGGTATTGTTGAACGCAAGAACCGAACATTGAAAGAAATGATGAATGCTATGTTGTTAAGTTCTGGATTACCCCAGAATTTGTGGGGAGGGGGGAGGCGATACTCTCCGTAAATTATATTCTCAACAAAGTGCTTCACAAGAAAACCCGAAAGACACCTTATGAATTATGGAAAGGTCATAGACCATGTTATAAATTCTTAAAAGTGTGGGGGTGCTTAGCAAAAGTGGCGGTCCCTAAACCTAAAAGGGTGAAAATAGGACCCAAAACCATTGACTGTGTATTCATTGGTTATGCCAATAACAGTAGTGCATATCGCTTCTTGGTGTACAAATCTGACATTCCTGATATTCATGTCAATACGTTTATAAAATCAAGGGATGTCACATTCTTTGAGGATATATTTCCTTATAAGAATGCACCAGACTCGAGAGTGTCCAAAAGACCTCTAAATAGTACAAATGATACTCCGATAGATCAAGACCCTTCGGACTTGGAACCTAGACGGAGTAAGAGGGCAAGAGTGGCAACATCCTTTGGCCCTGATTTTCTAACAAATCTGGTAGAAGATGAACCTCGAACGTTCAAGGAAGCAATGTCCTCTCCAGAAGCTTCATGTTGGAAAGAAGCTATCAATAGTGAAATTGAATCTATTATGCAAAACCATACTTGGGAATTGGTGGATCTTCCATCTGGCTCAAAACCTCAGGGTTATAAATGGATCTCCAAAAAGAAGATAAAAGCAGATGGATCAATAGATAAGTATAAAGCTAGACTTGTAGTCAAGGGCTATACGCAAAAGGAAGGACTGGATTATTTCGATACTTATTCTCCAGTTACAAGAATAACATCTATTCGGATGCTCATTGCTATAGCATCACTGAATAATCTTGAAATCCACCAAATGGATGTAAAGACAACATTCTTGAACGGCGAATTAGAAGAAGAAATATATATGGAACAACCCGAAGGGTTTGTAGCTCCTGGACAAGAGCATAAAGTGTGCAAACTTAGTAAGTCCTTGTATGGCTTAAAACAATCACCGAAACAATGACATGAAAAATTTGACAATGCAATATTATCAAATGGATTCAAAATCAATGAGTGACAAATGTGTGTACGTGAAGAGCACTCCAAAAGGATATGTCATTGTAGGCCTCTACGTTGATGATATGCTAATTATAGGTAGCAATACCGAGATGATAAGAATTACTAAATAATTCTTGTCTAATAGGTTTGACATGAAAGACATGGGTGTCGCAGATGTTATATTAGGAATTAAAATTTCTAAAACATCTGAAGGACTAATATTGTCCCAATCTCATTACATTGAAAAGGTACTGGAAAAATTTAAGAAGTATGAGATCAAACCTAAGAAGACACCAATCGATGTGAGTCTTCACTTAGCTAAGAATAAAGGAATAAGCATTTTCAACTAGAATACTCACGTATCATAGGCAGTCTAATGTACATTATGAACTGCACTCGAGCAAATATAGCCTACTCAGTGAGTAAATTAAGTCGATTTACAAGTAATCCTGGAGAAGCTCACTGGAAGGCTATATTAAGAGTTTTGGGATATTTAAAGGAGACTCAAAACTATGGACTACACTTTACCAGATATCCACATGTACTCGAAGGTTACTGTGACGTAAACTGGATATATGATTCTAAAGACTTAAAGTCCACAAGTGGATATGTCTTTACACTTGGAGGTACAGCCATATCTTGGAAATCCTCAAAACAATCGTGTATTGCAAGATCTACAATGGAATCCAAATTCATTGCCTTAGATAAAGCTGGGGAAGAGGCCGAATGGCTTCGTAACTTCTTAGAGGATATTCCAAATTGGTCATGACCTGTGCCTGCTGTATGTATACATTGTGATAGCCAATCTGCGATTGGTAGAGCACAGAGTCACATGTATAACGGTAAGTCTCGTCATATTCGTCGACGACATAATACCGTTCAACAATTGCTCTCAAATGGGATCATATTCATTGACTATGTAAAGTCAAAGGAAAACATAGCGGATCCACTTACAAAAGACCTAACGAGAGAGCAAGTGGAAAGTTCATCGAGGAGAATGGGTTTAAAGCCTATGGATTAAACAAGAGTCGTCATGGTGGCAACCCAACCTAGTTGACTGGAGATCCCAAGATCTAGGTTCAATGGGAAAACCGAACTATGTAGTACTCAGAATACACTGAGAAGAATAAAATCTTCCATCTCCCATTTTAAAGATGAGTCAGTGTCTATCTGCCGCGAGAAACAGGATAAGATATGCTTTTCATGGTCTCTATACCTTGTGTTGGCCCCAAAAAGGAAACCTTAGAGGGGGGTGAATAAGGTTTTAAAAACTAATTTAATAATTTGTTCAAATTGATTTCCCAAATAAAAAAAATTGCAAAAGAAAAGTAAAGTACAAGAGAAGATATACTATGCAAACCAATTTTTAGGTGGTTCGGGAAACCGCACGCCGCGCCCTACTTCCACCCCTCAAGAACACCTCTTGAGGATTTCACTATCACAATCTCCTTTGGGTGAAGATTAAACCCTTACAATCTCTTCAAGGAAGAAAATCCTCTTCACTTGAACTAGGGTTACACCAACCCTTAATACACACTACCTTTATAAATAGGATTTGATACAAGAATTGAAGACTCTCTCAATAGAGTGGATGAATACAAGATTTAAGCTCCACAACAAATTGCTCTTAAGATATACAAATGAAGACTAGAGCAATAGAATTTATGATCTCACCAAACTAGGGCTCAAGGAATAAATGTGATAAAGTTTTTTTGGTTGGATTTTAAAAAAAAAGTGTCTTAAATGAAGTTCAAATAAATGTATTTATAGCTTCCTTTGGATTTCCAACCGTTGGAAGTAGTTGGGGGAAATTATTACTTCATTAAATGCAGCTAACTAGCCGTTACTGTGTTTATCGCAGTCATTCAGTCGACTGACTTCACAGGGCAGTCGACTGATTTTCAAAAGGGTATAGTAAAATACAAAGCTCAGTCGACTGCGTCGCGAGGGCAGTCGACTGGATTATACACATATAATATCTCTGTGTACCCAGGTCGACTATTCAGTCGACTGGATGATCAGTCGGCTGAAACGACATCACAGTCGCTGCTCTTTGCAGATTTTCAAGGATAGGATGGGTTAACTATGTGAAACTTTTTTCCAATCAAATTTGAGCCCTTAAGTAAGATGTTCACATAAATGAATTGCTTACATAGAGTCCTAAAACAATGATTAAAACAAGATTCTTCAACTTGTAAAGCTCCGTTTGGCTTGCAACTATTTGAGCACAAATCACCAAGACTTTATGTAGTGAGAAGATATACGATCAAGTGAACATATATTGAGGTCTGATGTTTCCTGTGACTTAATCAACTTAAGATCATTAGAAAATACAACTAAGTAGTTTGTTAATCATCAAAATTATTCATTTAATCTAGTGGATCAGCACTTTGGGGCTAACAATCTCCCCCTTTTTGATGATGACAAACTACTTGTTGCCCATGAAAAACAGCAACATAGACAATTAATCATAGACAACATAGGATATTAATAATCTCATTGTTTGCAACTTTTCTCCCCCTTTGGCATCAACAAAAACAGATAAGGAGGCAGAGCTCCCCCCAGGATGATGCAAGAAACAATATATAAAGAGCAACAAACAACACTAGAGATTGTATTAACATAGAAGTTTGTCATATAAACACTTAAATTTCCAAGAGAAAAACTATACAGTCAAAAGAGAGTTACAGAACAAACTAGTTATGTCAAGATCCAAAAAGAATTGTAAGATCAGTAAATTTGCAAAATCACAATGACCATTTATCTATCCAAAATCTTGTCCAAACACACCAGGAAAGACACAATCAAAAGTGTAAGCGAGTCCGGATAATACGAATCTCCTCACAAGCATCATCAACAGAAGCCTGAAGAGACGATAGACGACGATCAAGAAGCTCTTGAGTAGCAGCAGTAGAAGTGCGCAAAGTATCCAAAGAGCCACCAATCTCAAAAACATCGGCTCGTAAGGATGCGATAGCACGCTGATGAAGCTCAACTGCCTCCTGTTGAGAAGAAGATAAGGAAGCCTGCATAGTCTCAAGGGACTGGGTGTGAGAGACAGAAAGAGAAGAGATGGAGGTAGAAAGCCTCAAAACCTGAGCGGAAAGAATGGATAGCTGCTCCAAGATGTCAGGAGCGGGTGTATCAACAGCAGGAGGAGGTGGAGGAGTGGAAGATGAAGATGGATGAGAAGAAGGAGTAGGAATGGAAGGGGTAGAAGCAGTAAGTGTTGTGGGATCAGCAGAGACCTTGGAAACAAAAGCATTTCCCACGAGTTTGTATCCCATTAGGGATAGTATAGTGGAAGAGTAGAAGTCAGTGGAAATAGGGTCATGACGATCAAATTCATCCTCCAAGGGAACCTTGAAGTGCCGAAAAACAGTAGTCAAAGCAAAGCCATAAGGTAAAGAACTGGTTTTGGACTTCTTTTGACATTCACAAATGTGGCGGCAAAAGAGATACGGCAAATCATAAGATTTATTTTCAAGAAGGCACCAAATTAAAAAGACATCCAAGAAAGAGACAGAATCTCGACCGCCAGCACGGGGCAGAAGGGTATAGGTGAGAAGATGGTGAATAAGACGTGCCTCAAAGGTTAGGGCAGAAGCCTTGGGCTTCACGGGATATGACAACTCATTGTTGTCGGTGATAAGATGGCAAGCAATGAGAGGGTCGAATCCGTGCCCTTGATTCCAAGTATTAATATTATATTCAGTAATATCTCCACGACGGATATGAAAAATAGAAGAAACAGAGTCTGGATTCAAATGAATTTTAACACCACGAACGAAAGAGTTAAGGGAGTCTGCACGATGTCCAAAAGTCATATTACAATAAAATTCCTTAACAAGTGTGGGATAGCAAGATTGGCTAAGACTAGTAAAGAGATGCCATCCTACACGTTCCAGTATAAATCCTAGTCGAAGATTAGCGGATTTAGAGAAGGGAATGGGAAGAATCTTACCAAAAACTATGTTCCTGTGTGAGAAGACTTCATCAAAGCTTTCTTGCTCCTCTTGAGTGGGGAAGCGCTTGGCTTTGGTTGCCTGAGGAGCAGAGGATGGACCACTTGCAGGGGTCTTCCTTTTGAGCTTGGGAGCCATGAGATACCAAAAAGGAAGGTTTAGAGGGAGAGAGAGCGAGAGAACAGAGATGATGAGTTACAGAGGAAGGAGATGAAGGAGTTGAGGTCTAAGGAGTTCAGATGAGAGGAAGAAGGAGAAGAGTAAAGGAAAGGATAGAGAGGATATGGAGGATTTAGGATGGGAAAGAAAAAGAAAACAAGAAAGGGAATTGCCGGAAGAAGAAGAAGTGAAGGAAAAAAAATGAAGGCGCGATATATATAGAATATAGAGAAGCAGTCGACTACATCGCATAAGCAGTCGACTGAATATCAAATTAGGGCACAGAATATTGGGGCTAACAATGTCTCAGTCGACGCTGTAGTCGACTTAAGTGGGCAGGGATTAGATATGCTAAAAACAGTCGACGCCTCAGTCGACGAGAGTAGGCAGGGATTTAGTGCGCAAAAACAGTCGACGCCACGGTCGACACCTCAGTCGACTGTGTTGGTTAGAATGACACAGAAAGAGATCATGAGTCTAGAAATAGAATTTTATAGCACATCACTCAAATAGGACAAGCCTAATTCTCTTCTAATAACACAAAGACGTTCTTCGGGAAGAGGTTTTGTGAAAATATCAGCCCATTGACGATCGGTGTTGATGAAAACAAGATCAACATCCCCTTTTTGAACATGATCGCGAATAAAGTGATGACGAATCTCAATGTGTTTAGTCCTTGAGTGTTGGATAGGATTTTTGGATAAACATATGGCACTAGTATTATCACAATTTATGAGAATATGATCATAATAAAGTCTGAAATCTTCTAATTGTTGTTTCATATAAAGTGTTTGAGCACAACAACTTCCAGCAACTATATATTCGGCTTCGGCCGTGGATAGAGCTACCGAATTTTGTTTCTTGCTAAACCATGAGACAAGTGAGTGTCCTAAGAAATGACATGTGCCACTAGTACTTTTACGATGAATTTTACAATCGGCAAAATCCGCATCCGAAAAACTTGTTAATTCAAAAGAAGTATTTTTAGGATACCAAAGACCTAAGTCTATAGAACCTAGAAGATAACGAAAAATACGTTTAATCGCAATGACATGTGATTCCTTGGGTGAAGCTTCAAATCTAGCACAGAGGCATACGCTAAACATGATATCCGGTCTACTTGCGGTGAGATACAATAGACTACCAATCATTCCCCGAAAAAGCTTACAATCCACCAGCTTGCCGGTTTCATCTTTATCAAGTTTTAAAGTAGAACTCATAGGGGTTTGAAAAAACTTTGCTTCCTTCTAATCCAAATCTTTTTAAAAGATCTTTAATATACTTGGATTGATTTATGAAAATGCCATCTTTATGTTGCTTTATTTGAAATCCAAGAAAGAAGTTTAGCTCCCCCATCAAACTCATTTCAAATTCATTTTGCATACATGATGCAAATTCTTCACACATCTTCTCATTTGTAGCTCCAAAGATAATATCGTCCACGTAAATTTGAACAAGCAAGATATCTTCATTTGAGGTATTAACAAAAAGAGTAGTATCAATTTTTCCTCGATTAAAACCAAGATCAATAAGATATTTACTTAATCTATCATACCAAGCACGTGGAGCTTGTTTTAAACCATATAAAGCTTTTGTGAGTTTAAAAACATGATCTAGAAGATGTGGATTTTCAAAACCGGGGGGTTGTTTAACATAGACTTCCTCGGAGATAAAGCCATTTAGAAAGGCACTTTTCACATCCATTTGAAAAAGTTTGAAATTTTTATAACAAGCAAAGGCAAGAAGCGTCCTAATGGCTTCGAGTTTAGCTACGGGAGCATAGGTCTCCTCGTAGTCTATACCTTCTTCTTGATTGTAGCCTTGGGCAACTAATCTAGCCTTGTTTCTCACAACAATGCCGGATTCATCCTTTTTGTTTCGAAAAACCCATTTTGTTCCAATAATAGTGTGATCATTTGGTTTAGGAACAAGGGTCCAAACTTCATTTCTCTCAAATTGATTGAGCTCTTCTTGCATAGCCAATAACCAATATTCATCGTTCTCGGCTTCATCGAAATTTTTGGGTTCAATTTGAGATAGAAATGCTAAATTATTACAAATATTTTTGAGAGATGATCTAGTAGCTACACCTTGACTAGGATCTCCTAGGATTTGATCAATAGGATGATTAGGCACATTTTTTTCATTCAAAAGGAAGATCACTTCTAGATTCCACTCTAGGTGGTTCAATGGAAAGAGAATCTTCTTTCTTAGAGTTTTCAAGAGGTAAAGAGTTTGAGCTATTGTTTTCAACATTATTTGAAATATCTTTGGGAGTGTCAATGTCATCGTCTAAAACTTTCTTAAAAGGATTTGCTTCATCAAAAACTACGTGCATTGATTCTTCTACAATCAACGTTCTTTTATTAAAAACTCTATAGGCTTTGCTAGTTTGAGAATATCCAAGAAAAATGCCTTCATCCGATTTAGCATCAAATTTTCCCAAGTTATCCTTAGTATTCAAGATAAAACACTTACACCCAAAAACTTTGAAATAACTTATGTTTGGCTTTCTTCCTTTCCAAAGCTCATATGGGGTCTTATTAAGCTTGTTTCTAATGACCACGCGATTGATAACATAGCAAGAAGTGCTAGTGGCCTCAGCCCAAAAATATTTTGGTAAAGAGAATTCATTTAACATGGTTCTTGCCATTTCTTGAAGAGATCTATTTTTTCTCTCAACAACCCCATTTTGTTGAGGGGTTCTCGGTGCCGAAAAATTGTGACCAAAACCATTTTCTTCACAAAAAGAAGTAATCTCATTATTATCAAATTCTCGGCCTCTATCACTTCTTATGTTGTTAATCGCATACCCTTTTTTCATTTTGAACACGTTTACAAAAGTTAACAAAGAGTGTAAAAGCTTCGTCCTTATGTGCAAGAAAGAACACCCAAGTGAATCTAGAGAAGTCATCAACAATGACAAAGGCATAGATTTTGCCACTCATGCTAGCAACTCGATTTGGACCAAATAAATCCATATGAAGTAACTCTAGAGGTCTACAAGTTGATATTTCCATTTTCTTTTTAAAAGATGTTTTGATTTGCTTTCCAAGTTGACAAGCATCACAAACTTTATCTTTAGCAAATTTTGTTTTTGGCAAACCTTTGACCAATTCATTTTTAGATAAATTTGAAAGTAAGTCAATGCTAGCATGACCCAATCTTCTATGCCAAAGCCAACTAGTTTCATTCAAAGCGGCAAAACACTTAACATCTTGAGAAGAAATATCATCAAAATCAATTGTATACACATTGTCTTCTCTATAAGCAATAAACAATGTTTTATTACAACTAGCATA
Source organism: Hydrangea macrophylla (assembly GCA_033977485.1). NCBI lineage: Eukaryota > Viridiplantae > Streptophyta > Magnoliopsida > Cornales > Hydrangeaceae > Hydrangea > Hydrangea macrophylla. The sequence goes on from CM066987.1 coordinate 814,482, forward strand.
TTTAATCATGCAATAATTTGATTCAAATATAACTTGAAAACCTTTATCACACAATTAACTAATGCTAAGCAAGTTGTGTTTTAGACCTTCAACCAAGAGTACATTTTCAATAGTTAATGAGGAATTCTTACCAATATTACCTATACCGATGATTCTTCCTTTAGAGTTGTCTCCAAAAGTGACATTCCCTCCATCCTTTGGAGAGAGAGATGAGAACTTGGATTTGTCTCCGGTCATATGTCTCGAGCAACCACTGTCCAAGAACCATCTATCCTTGCTAGAAGATTTGAGACAAACCTACAAGACAAGCTTAAGTGATCCTCTTTGGTACCCAATATTCGTTGGGTCCAACTTTGTTAGCAAAGGGAGGTGTTGTTCCCTTTTTAATCCACACCATTTTGAGTTTTCTTTTGTTTGGACATTTGTAGTTTACATGTCCTTTTCTCAAGCAATAATGACATGTAATATTAGGATTGGACATACTTGAGAAGACTTCTTTTACAAAGAGATTTTGATGAGAATTTTTTACTTGATTTGTGTTAGAGCTAGTGGAAGTACCTTTTGAAAAGAAGTTATTGAATTTCTTTTCTTTAAAGGTAGGATTGAATCCTAGACCGGCTTTTTCAAAAACACACCTTTGTTTTCCCAAAAGCCTATTTAGATTTTGTTCCCCAAGAGTGAATTTTGTTATTGTTTTGGTTAAGTCTTCCACTTGCTTATTCAAATCTTCATTTTCTTTCTTTAAAATACTTGAAGAAAAATTGTTTAATGAAAGCTCTTCCTTTTCTTTTCTCAATAAATCGTTTTGAGATTTTAGGTCAATTAGAGCTTCATTTTCCTTTCTCAAAAGATCATTTTGAATTTTCAAATCACTTAGTTCATTTGAAAGTAATGAAAAATTCTTTTTAAGAGAAACATACTTTGCTCCCAAGTTTTTCAATTCTTGATGTAATTCCTCAAAAGCATTTTGGAGTTCATCATATTTTTGAGAATCAAAACAAGCATCGGGAGTAGGATCATTTACCTCATTCAAGTGAGCCATAAGACAAATATTTGCCATTTCTTCATCACTTGAGTCATCTTTTGATGAATCACTATCGGAATCATCCCAAGTAGCCTTCATTGCCCTTTTCTTGGTTTTCTTGTAGTTATTCTTCATTAAAGGACAATCGGCCTTGACATGGCCCGACTTCTTGCATTTGAAGCATATAATTGGCTCCTTTTTAGCCTCTATCGCCTTAGGAGTTCTCCTAGTAAAGTTCTTATCCTTCTTCAAGAATCTTTTGAACTTCCTAGTGATCATAGCCATCTCATCATCTTCATTGCTATCACTATCCTCTTCATTGTCATGAGATGTTTTGAGAGCAATGTTCTTTTTCTTGTCTTCCTTATCAAATACCGCCAATTCCATTTCGTGAGTGACGAGAGAGCCCAAGAGTTGCTCCAATGAGAGTGTTGAGAGTTCCTTGGCTTCTCGGATTGCCGTCACTTTAGGTTGCCAATGCTTTGAAAGAGACCTAAGCAATTTCTCAATCATCTCCTCATTAGTATATGTTTTACCAAGACTTTTTAAACTATTGATAATAATTGTGAAACGAGTGAACATTTCACTAATAGTTTCATTAGAAGACATTTTAAACATCTCATATGATTGAATAAGTAGATTTATTTTTGATTTCTTTACTTGATTAGTACCTTCATGAGCAACCTCAAGTTTATCCCAAATTTCCTTTACGGATTCGCAAGAAGAAATTCTATTATACTCATTTGGGTCTAATCCACAATATAAAATGTTCATAGCATTTGCATTCATTTTGATAAGCCTTTTATCAATGTCATTGTATTCCTCAATAGTTTTCTCAATTTCAACACCGTCTACAATCTTGATGGGAATGTGAGGCCCATTCACAACAAGTTGCCAAAGATCAAAATCTTGAGCAATCATGTAGATTCTCATTCGATTTTTCCAATAGGCATAATTTGAACCATTAAAACAAAGAGGTCTATTTGAGGATTGTCCCTCACTATAGATGATAGTAGTAGAGGTGGTTTCCATTTGATCTTTAACTCAAAAGCGTTAGAAATTTGAGCCGAAGCTCTGATACCAATTGTTGGCCCCAAAAAGGAAACCTTAGAGGGGGGGTGAATAAGGTTTTAAAAACTAATTTAATAATTTGTTCAAATTGATTGCCCAAATAAAAAAAATCGCAAAAGCAAAGTAAAGTACAAGAGAAGAGATACTATGCAAACAGATTTTTAGGTGGTTCGGGAAACCGCACGCCGCGCCCTACTTCCACCCCTCAAGAACACCTCTTGAGGATTTCACTATCACAATCTCCTTTGGGTGAAGATTAAACCCTTACAATCTCTTCAAGGAAGAAAATCCTCTTCACTTGAACTAGGGTTACACCAACCCTTAATACACACTACCTTTATAAATAGGATTTGATACAAGAATTGAAGACTCTCTCAATAGAGTGGATGAATACAAGATTTAAGCTCCACAACAAATTGCTCTTAAGATATACAAATGAAGACTAGAGCAATAGAATTTATGATCTCACCAAACTAGGGCTCAAGGAATAAATGTGATGAAGTTTTTTTGGTTGGATTTTTCAAAAAAAAAAAGTGTCTTAAATGAAGTTCAAATAAATGTATTTATAGCTTCCTTTGGATTTCAAACCGTTGTAAGTAGTTGGGGGAAATTAATACTTCATTAAATGCAGCTAACTAGCCGTTACTGTGTTTATCGCAGTCATTCAGTCGACTGACTTCACAGGGCAGTCGACTGATTTTCAAAAGGGTATAGTAAAATACAAAGCTCAGTCGACTGCGTCGCGAGGGCAGTCGACAGGATTGTACACATATAATATCTCTGTGTACCCAGGTCGACTATTCAGTCGACTGGATGATCAGTCGGCTGAAACGACATCACAGTCGACTGCTCTTTGTAGATTTTCAAGGATAGGATGGGTTAACTATGTGAAACTTTTTTCCAATCAAATTTGAGCCCTTAAGTAAGATGTTCACATAAATGAATTGCTTACATAGAGTCCTAAAACAATTATTAAAACAAGATTCTTCAACTTGTAAAGCTCCGTTTGGCTTGCAACTATTTGAGCACAAATCACCAAGACTTTATGTAGTGAGAAGATATACGATCAAGTGAACATATATTGAGGTCTGATGTTTCCTGCGACTTAATCAACTTAAGATCATTAGAAAATACAACTAAGTAGTTTGTTAATCATCAAAATTATTCATTTAATCTAGTGGATCAGCACTTTGGGGCTAACACCTTGGATAATGTCCAAGTGGGGTATTAAAGGATACTCTTCATAGATACCACCTACGTGAGTAAGAATGGGCCGCTTCTATGAGAATTTGAAAGCTGAATTCTCTAAAACACTCACGGAACCAAGAGGTGTTCAAGGCCAAAATGAACACAAACGTGATAACCAAATCTGTAAGAAGAATTGCAGTGTGAATTCTATTGTCTAGGTTTACACAAATGGTTAGGAGTTCAAAGATAATCTCATCTATTCACTAGCTAGTAAATCCGATAGTTTTACACTAGGGCAAGTTCAAAGCCACTAGGCTACTTAGTCTGAAGCAGTAATTCTTCGACAATACTCGAACTGTGTAAGCATTTTCATTTACATTGTTAGGTCTTCAATTTCATTCATGTGGGGGATTGTTGGAAAATTGGACTTCATGTAACTAGTTTTATGTAAACTTTGGCTCCAATCTAAGGTGGGTCCTACACATATTTTGGGGCAGGACCACATTGGAATGCGTTTTCCTCCGTGAAGAGATGAACGCCGTATATTTACATGTTGAAATTCAATAAGGGATGAATGAGAAATTGTCATCCAAAGTGACCCATGTGAAACATTGGTGAAGGAGGAAAATGTAGGAAACCTTGGTTATCCCACATAGGAAAAACAACAAGGAACTTAAGGGTATATTTAAGAGGGAAGTCTCCTAAGGGGCATGTTTTTTGGGGTATCCACTTTTGTTAAGGGGGGAGGACCTAGGCCTTTGTGGGATTTATCCCACGCGCACACACACACACATGCGCGCGCCGTCGCCGTCGACCGACTGACTGGGCTTGGGTGCAGGCCGTGGGTCTGTGGTCCTGGGCTTGGCCTTGGGCTTATTTGAAATTAATTAATCTTTTTGGAGAAAAATCATTTGAATTTCCCTCCAGTTTTTTTTAATAGTCATGTCCTTCCAGAAAAATAAGGCCCTGTTTGGTTGTGTTGTTTTCGTACAGTCACCATTATCAATAGTTGCAATGCTCTGTACAGTCACCATTTTCAACAGTTGCAATGCTCTATTTGGATGTGTTGATTTGTACAGTCACCAGACTGTCTATATATTTTCCTCTAGTTTCATTTCATAAGCACGAAATAAATTTCTCTCTCTGCATGTCATATCATTGTGTTTGAGTATTATACTGGTTTGTGTTCGCTATATTCTGGAGATTGAAGTGCAACTTCCGTTGAATTGAAAAATCCGTTCTATCTTGGGAGACAATTGTTCATCAACCTTGTGCACCGAGAGGATTTGTCGTCCTTTGACCACACCATATTTTGGGAGCAAATTCGTCTTAAGGAAACAGTTCACTGGGCTCGGATTCTTTCTCAAATTTGTTTTTGTTCATCTTAATTACTGTGAGTTTTATTTAATTACAGTTTTGTTTACACAGATTGTCTTGTAGTAATAACAGTTATCAATGCTGGAACGTTTGTTATCATCATTTTATTGTTGGAAATAAACATGTTTTTTTTATTATTTTATTATTTTTTTAATGTTATACTCGTAGTATTTAAGTAATTTTGGAATAAATGTACTAGTGCATGTGTAGGAAATTAGAAAGGGTTGTTTGGTATGTATGTGACACTCATGCAATTATGCTAGGCATGAATGATCTTGTTAGACCATCCAGAGTGGGATTTGTTTGTACACGAACTTAGAACAACTTAGCTTAAAAGACGTCGTAGTGGTGCGTAGGTGGTACAATAGCCTAGTATAATGAAACTTAACGAAACCTAAGTTGATGGTACGCTTAAGTTTAGTTATTGTACAGTGAAACGACACAATGTGAGTCGTGTGGGAGGCAAGTGGCACATTGAAAGCCGTTAGATAGAAATCAAACGATGCTCACAATGCTGTATCACTTCCAACGGCATTGTGAGTACCGTTTGGTTACAAAGTTGTTGTTGTTGTTGCTGTTGTTGTTGTTGTTGTTATTGTTGTTGGTTTTTAGGTTCTAAAGATTTATTTCCTCCTAAACAGTTTTGGGAGTGCTGTTTTCCTCTCATACGGCTTTGTGTGCATTGTTTGGTTATTACACCACTGTGAGGGGCACAAATCCTATACAACAACTTAGTTTAAATTTAAGCTAAATTTTAGTCCACCACTATGGATGCTCTTAGTGGGTGTGTTATTGGGTTAGTGGTTAATTAGTTTCTATGATGACCAAGAGCCAATACTCCTGAGGTAGGAAGGCCAAGGCGGATAAGGTGAGGTCAGGTGTGGGGCCTTGTCCCACATCCCCTGGGGTGAAGTTCCTGGACTAGTTTATAAGGATTAATCGCCACTCCATATGCAACAAGGCCTCCTTACCCGAGTGGTGAAAGAATAAAAGTTGAGGGCAGACATCAATGTTCGAAACCTGGTAGGCACCCAAAGAGGACAATATTGGAGAGGGGTTGGCTACGCAAGCTTTGATACCTTAACAAGGCCTTTTAAAACTGTGAGGGAGCTAAACATGAAAGAACTTCACAGTTAAGCGTGCTGCTGTCAGAGCAGTCCCAAGGATGGGTGACTCCCTGGGAAGTTCTTTGTGTTTAGACCCAAAGCGGACAATATTGTTGCTAGACGGGAAGGTGGGTCATTACATAGATAGAAGAGGATCTTAATAGGGAATCTTGTAGAGAATGTGGTTATTACAGAGAGTTGTAGTGCGGATAACCTTGAACCTGAATTCCAATAGTTGCATGGTTCAATGAGTTTTCAATATTTTCAAGCACTTATTGGTGCTTCTAAAGTGGTTGGGAAGTAGCCTCAAATGCCTTGTGAGTTTGGAGACTTTTAAGGATGTTAAATAGGAGAAAATATGGTCCAGAGGGTACTTGAACCGGTCTAAAGGGGCAGTTTGACTAGTCGAACATCCCTCTACTCAAAACAGTGATTTCGGAAATATTTTTCGTCGACTTTTACGAAAACAAGCATAACTCTTTCTAAAAAATTCGAATTTGCGTGCCCTTTTTTTTTTACATTGGAATCGGGACTCAATAACCACTTTTGATATAAAATTTAATCATATTTTTTAAATGACCATTTTGCCTTTGAGCTGTTTTGTCACAGAAAAGTTCTTTTAGGATGTCTAATCCATGCTTTCTTTGCTAATTATCATATTTCAAATAAAATGAAAGATCTATTAATGTTTTTAACACATCGTTGAGTGTTTGAAGCGAGTTATGGTCAACGGGAAGTTGGAGTATGATAATATTATGATAGTGAACAAGAACGGTAGTGGAAATGGATAGAGGTGTAAAGAGACTTTAGGTAAGTCAAGTTAGAAGGGTGAAAATTAAGGGTATCATTTGGAATGGAAATTCCGATTCCGATAAATTCCGATCCGAAAATTTCCGATTTTGGCACCAAAAATTAAATTCCGAATTTCAAAAATTCTGAAAAAAATTGGAACGGAATCGGAATTGTTTTGAGTATTCTGAAAATTCCAAAAATATTCCAAAAATATGTTTTCCGAAAACTTTCTGAAAATATTTTTGAAAAAATCTGAATTTTTTTTGAAAATTGGAAGAATGTGGACTTGTTTGTCCTACATCGAATAAGAAGAGAAAGGATAAAGTAGGAGACTCTCTATAAATGCATAATTTACCCTTTCAATAGTATTTGTATTCCAAAAATTCCAAAAATTATTAAAATTTTCGATTCCAATTCCGAAAATTCCAAAAATTTCCGAAGAATTATGATTCCGAAAATTTCAAAAATTTCGAAATTCCAACATCGGAAAGGAAAATGAAATTTTGAAAAAATCTGAACTGAAATTGGAACACCTATTTAATTTTCGAAATTTTTGGAATTTTATTTATTTTTTCCGAAAGAGGGTATTCCGATCCATTCCGGCTGAAACACACCCCTAGTGAAAATATAAATTGGAAAGATGAGGCATCGATGAGTAAGTGAACATGAACAGTAAGAGTGGGATGGAGACTTGGTAATACATTGTGAACATTATCAGATATGATAGTAGGAATGTGAACGGTTAGAAGACAATGGTGGATGCAGTGGAATACTATCTCGGTTGTCCTGGATTTCAACGAGGTTGAATAGTTTTGAGAATGTCGTATTTCATTCCAAGAAAATTGTAAAGTTCTTAAAATGTTTTAAAATAAAAATTTTGTTGAGTAACAAAAGTGGTAATAGGTGTTGGTGATAAGGTATCTGTCACGTCCCGGAGTAGCCAAAAATAGGAAAAATTTAAAATTTCTTTTCTGGACCCATAGGGAATGATGAGTTACATAAAGCTGACCTGTCCGTGCAACATTCTGACATAGATATATCTGAGTAAGAAACTTCATAAAGTCTAATGGTATTTATGGGGGAACTTGAAATGTTTTGCTACTTAAGCTATTACAGAAGTTCCAAATGAAAACCACAAAAGATAAGTTGGGCGATCGACGCCACTTAATTTATTACATCAACAAAAGATAGTTCTTAAAACATAAAGGAAGACTTAACACGGAAGTAGGCCAAAGTCTTCTTCTTAACTGGCATACCCATGCACTTCGTAATCATACACTTCCTGATAGTCTGTCTCAGGATCACCTTCCTGATAGTTCCCGTCTTGAGGATAATTATATTCATCTTCAGGGTCACCTTGATAATTCTCCTCATCATAACCTAGACGTAAATTGTCCAAGGCAGGAAAGGAGCTGTTAGCTTTTGAAGCTAAGTGAGGTTGTCTTAATTCCAATCACTCCTAATATAGGTAATAATATGCAAACACAACAATTATCTTGGAAATAGACAATGAATGAGCATATGGCATGGCAGCATGATGACACAATACAATATCGATATATTCGATTTTACTCAACTACTCGTGACCCTAACTCCGACTTACCCCTTGACCTCTTTCGTGGGCCAAAGCAGCATCCATGATACAATATTTTCTTCTTACGAACGATGTACGCCTTGACCTCTCTCATGGACCAAGGCGGTAGCATCGATATTACTTCCTTAGATGTATCCCTTAGCCTCTCTCATGGACTAAAGCGATATCATCGGTATTACTTCCTTAGATGTATCCCTTAGCCTCTCTCGTGGACTAAAGCGATATCATCAATGTTACTTCCTTAGATGTATCCCTTAGCCTCTCTCGTGGACTAAAGCGATATCATCTTCTTTAGATGTATCCCTTAGCCTTTCTCATGGACTAAAGCGATATCATCAACATACTTTCTTAGATATATCCCTTAGCCTCTCTCATGGACTAAAGCGACATTATCAACATACTTTTTTAGATATATCCCTTAGCTCTCTCATGGACTAAAGTGATATTATCAACATATGCCTTGACCTCTCTCGTGGACCAAGGCAGCGTAACCTTATCTACCAACTCAAATCCTTTCGACTCTTGGACCTCCACGGTCCACCCAACATGTATGACATACTGACGGGGTTAGTACCCTTGACTAACCATGCAGACATCAACGTTGACATCATGACTCGTTTATGTTCATATGAATGTCTATATGATTGTATAATTGTGAATCATAATGAGCATGTATAACCAAAGTTAAAAACTAAGCATGGAGTTCAGATATTTAGACATGTGTTCATCATATAAACAGTAATTTCGAACGTAAATATAAATAATACTTATCAGATATGTCCACACAGGACACACTGGATATTTACAAATTGCTCAAAGAGTAATTCTATAATATACCAACTAAGTTAGGACGACTCACCTCGATGCAGGTGCGTAAAAGTAAGTGTAGAGGTGGTTCCTACAAAGTATATGAATTCATAGAACGTTGATCAATATGTGCACTAATATCAAGGGCATAATGGTAATTGTGCCGGATGGGTTCCTAGACCTCAACATGATGATCTAGACATCATTCTGAGTCTAGACTCAAATCGAAGTCCGTCGCATAAAAGGTTGGATTTTCTATACCAGTGTGGGCCCTAAAGATAAGATGTATTTTTGACCATGTCGAAAGGTCACCAAACTTTACGGGGATGTTCTAGGCATTATTCTAAGACTCTGGGAACTGACCGCGTATTTTTCTGAGCTACAGTTTATTTATTATGAATTTATGAAGTTTAATGGTCTAATAATAGACTTAAGAACGCCTAATAATAAGGTATATTTAAGGAAGACATTTGACCCTTGTAAATATTTTTATTAAATACTAGGCCTTAAAATAGGCTAGTGGTGTTTTTCTCGTAATTTTTAGAGTTCGTTTGGTATTTAAAATAATTTAATACAACCAAACGGGTCCTTAATTAATAATTATTAGAATTATTAAAGTATGGGTTTTATAATTAATAATTTATGACATAAAGGCATTTATACCATAGGAAAATTTACATAATTTTCCTATTCTTGAAATTGGTCATTAGGTATTTATTACCTAATTAGTTTTATTTAAAACAATTTCTTATTATATATTTAAACTAATAAATAACAATTATATTATATACGAAATAACCCATAATAATTTATTTTTAGAATATAAGAATATTATTTTATTTAAAATAATATTCCAAAATATGTATAATTCATTTATAGTATTTAAAACCATTTTTCAAAATAATTAGCCATTTAAACTATTTATATATACTATTTATAACTATTTATTATACATGATATATATAATAAATAATACATATAAACACTAATCCTAATTCATTGAATAATATGGTAACTAATTATTACTAAAACAGATTATTAAAATCTTAATCAAGATTAACAGGTTAATTAGTAATATAAAATAACTAATAATAGCTAAAGACAAATACTCGCGGGTCAACCCAGATCCTGCCCGTACCCACGGGTCGCCCATTAACACACTTAGCTTGATCCAACTTAAAAAGATCGTACCCGACCTGTTCCTATTTAATATGACCCAAGCCCACGACCGCTTATACACAAACAATTCCGTACCCACACCCACTACCCGACCCGTATTAATTAATACGGGTAAATGATATAACCCGGACCCTATTCGGGTCATGTCTTCTCTGGCCAAACCGAGCCGCCGCCGGCGGGACGGAAAACTTCAAACGGCCATAACTTGGTCGTTTCTCTATAAAAACAGTTCAAACCAACGCCAAAATGATCGAAATAGGGCCCTCTATAACATAGTGTGAGCCCGGGTCTGGGCTTATTCATTTAAGGTCCCTACGGTTGGATTATTCTTTTTGGGTTTTAAAAGAATAATGCTATGCATGGCTTACCAAACAAGCCTTAAACCAAAAGCTACTTATGGGGGAGTATATGGGGGTCCTAAGGGTCAGTTTGGTTGCATTTTTAGGGCCTATAGTTGAGTTTGGATTTTCAAGCTTCTTTAGTGAGCTTTAATGGCCGCCGGAGGTCTCAAGAAGCCTCAGGCCCTGTTTGGTTCGAGAATGGAGGTCCGGGTGTGTGCGTGAGAGGTCCAAGGAGATGTGTAAAAGTGTGTGATTGTACAAAAGTTAACAGGGTGGGAGTTTACCTATAGGAGTCTCGGATCTTCTCTCTTTCTTCTCTTTTCTGGCGAGCTTTCTCTCTCTCTGTGCGTCTCCGGTCAGTTTCTGTGTGTGTGTATGGGGTAGGGAGAAGGTGAGGCAGTTTGTGGGTTTGTTTTCTATACTCCTAACTCTCGGTTATACTCTCTCTCTCTCTCTCTCTCTCTCTCTCTCTCTCTCTCTCTCAACCTATCATATAAACACCAACCCACATGTATACACACATATCTATATACACATATATACACAGAGATTTGTATATCTTTTGGACGGGATAGAAAGGATGGAGGAAAATTGATTGAGCAGGGTGGTGGGGAAAAGAGCCGACAGTTTGGCTGTGTGGGAATGAATCCGGCTGGTATGGGAGGGTTTTGTTTGGGTAATGCTTTTGACCAAAAGATATGGATATGTTAGGTAGTACAATGCCATTTAGGGAGATTCTCATGGTACTAGCATTCCAAAATTGTTTGGCTAGTCGTCGCTAGGAACGCGTGCCATCCAGTCTAATTTTTACACAGATTTTATGGGTTCATGTGCAAAGTCAGCCCGGAACGAAACTACAGTTTAAGTAAATAATAATATAAATACGCACGCGTATATGATCGGGTTCTGGGATTACAAAATTAAAATACTGAAATTACGAACACAAAATGTGGGGACTAATTTATTATTCATAGAAATTTGCAGGTATTACAGTATCAAGTGGACTTTGGAAGTCGGGGTATCGTAAAATGATATGGTATGCTTAGTGATGGGGACGCATCGATGTCTGTTGAACGAGTGGCTCTTATGTGAATTAGAAGTTGATAAGAAATTTATCGAAAATAGTGAGACTATAGTACCTTATGGGAAGATTTAATTACCGGATTATCTTCAAATGGCATACGAGAATAGTATGAATACTTGAGCAATAGGTTATTCAGGAACAGTGGATTTGAGATCCTAATAGCAACAATAAAGGACTTGAGAGTTCGAATTGGAGTTAAGTCAGGTTGTCTAGAGTTATGAAATATTAAATTGTTGGATAAGGTATGGTGCCTTGCAATGTTCTACGAAGAGCGTACACTTAGTGTAAAAGGGTTGTCAGGAACTCAGTAAGAGTTGAGATACATGGACGTGATTAGTATGGGCTTGTGTAAGGGTAAAAGTGAAACACCTGAGACTTATGGAGTTGTATAACTGCGTAAATGGTAGTGGATCTTCCTGGACTGATGGACTTAAGGATAGTTAACGAGCAGGATATGATATGAGAATGGATTACATTGCAATTTAGATCTCTGATAGAAAAGTAATTGACCCAGGGTATGTATGCACTACGTGAATAGGTCGGACTGTGAATGTCATACCCGCTCCCGCGGTATTTAATTATATTACTCTAGCAAGCATGGTATGCTCACTGTTGTGTTAATTAACACGTGTGAAGGTGAATGATGACTCAATAGTTGTTTGAGGTGTCTTTTGAGAACTCAGTATTTGGCTTTGGAAACAGTCCAGAAGTTGGGCATGTGAGAATTCCCTACGGTTGGAAAAATGAGTAATAACTCATAATTATGTGCTTAAATATTTATTTAAGAATATGTGAATACATTTGATTATTATATTATTGATAGCGACTCTTTGGGGGTCATTAGATACTTGGAAAAGACGAAATTGGACACGTTACATAATTAGTAGGCTAATTAGTAACTTCGTGAAATTTGTATATGGGACCACGTGTGAGACCCACACGGGACTTAGATGAATACTCAAATACTTTTTGGTAGTTAACTAGTTAGTTTAATAACTAGTGGAGGTGTAATTAAAATGAATCAAAACTAGTGGGGGTTTTACTAGAAATACCCATAATAGGGTTTAGATATTATATAGAGGAGAGAGAAAGAGAAGACTCATTCTTCTCTTCTTCAATATATCTTATAGAGAGAGAGAGAGTTTGAGAGTTATTGTACTTTGGCGGTTTTCTCGACGATTCGAGTAGCAAACGATCTTCAATCTTCAATACGAGACCGTGTCACACCCGTTCCAAAAATTTATAGTTTTATCATGCATAATTGTAGATTGAGAGGTTATCAATGTTAATTGATAATGGTGGATTGAGGTTGACTGTGAGTCAACGGTAAGGTGTCAATGAGAACACAGGAACATGGCAGTTCATATTGCATAATCATGAGTAAATGACATTTATGTGATTTAAATGTTATTTGACTTTATCTGGTAATTGTTGAATAGTAATTATACCTGTGTAGTATAATTCTGGTAATTTGGATATGATAGTATCATTTTGAGAACTGTGGTGAGAACGTGAGAGATGCGTTAATTAAAAAGGTAGGTTGTGTAGAGATTTCACAGAATATAGTTTTCGGACGTTATTTTGGACCCAAACGAAACTTAGTCGAAAACTTTTGAAATTTATAGTTTTCACTCGTAAAGGCATAAAATGGACGCGTGCGAAGTTTCGAGAGGTAATTAGAAGTTTGAGAAACTTGTGGGGAGGTAAACGTAAACTCCAAAGAGTTTTTCTATATATAGTGAGGATGTGGGGGTATTTGTAAAATACAACCGCGCTAAAAGGAAGAATTGTATTAGTTTTTATCACAACTTCCCGTGTTATCCGCAATTTGCATTACATGGCTAATTTTTATACAGTATGATTAATCTATGATAAGTTGTATTGTTTTAGCTGTTGTTTATGCAGATCACTGCTGTGCGGACTAAATAGATGAACATCAGAATAAATGGAATGCTGGAATGCAAACAAAAGAAGTCAAAGCTGAAAAGTGGAGTTCGATCGCTTTAAGACGGTTCGATCGATCGAGTGTTCGATCGCTTGAAGAATGTTGAAGCGCTTGAAGATCAAGGGTTCGATCGATCGAGATCCGTTCGATCGATCGAACGGGGTATTTCCAGAAACATTTGCGTGCGCAGCAGAATGCGGGTTTAACCCTAGTGCTTTAGGTTTTTCTATATATATGCGTTTTGTACACGTCCATAAGGACGCCCACTTTTGTTTTCAACAGTTTTATAGAGAGAGATAGAGAGTTTGTTTGTTTTTTGTAGGTTTTTCCTTGAATTTTCATAGTGTGGTTTGGATTTTTTGAAGTTCATACGAGTATCGTCTATTCCAGGTTATTTACATACTGCTTATTTATATTCTGCACGTGTTAGTCATAGTTTGCTTGATCATCTTGTGATATTGCATGCTAAATAATTACAAAACTATAGTTTTTAGATTTCTTATGAATAACTCACAATCAAATATAGCATTAATGTTTTCTTACGTTAAAAACCAATCCTCGACACTCCAGACGATGTCTGAGTAGTCCCAGGTTGGGAGATCACGATGAAACAGTGATCTCCAGCCTCTGCCATGCAGCAGAATAATCGCTGTGTTCGATCGATCGAAGTCAGTTCGATCGATCGAACCAGAGACAGTCAAGCGATCGAAGTTAGTTCGATCGATTGAGGGATGAAGGTCTTCGATCGATCGAAGGCGCGTCGATCGATCGAACTCTCGGATTCTTGAGGATGTTACCTGCAGTATTCCAGGACTTTTTGTTTTAGGACTTGTTATCATTCTGTCCCAAATAAATGCTCAGTCTGTCAAAACAGTTTTAAAACTAAGGCCCTAAGGCATTTTCTTTCAATACATTTTGCAAACCATCTTCAATGCTAACACCATTGAGGATGCAAGTCTTAACTATTGAATTAAACCGCTTTTGTGTATTTCAATTTAACTGTGATAATATGGTCCCGGTCATGAAAGGGCCATAGAATCTTTATTTCTTTTGAGGAATACGGAAAACTGTAGGTAATATGCTCCATTGTGCTTCAAGGTAAATGCATGGTAGATGGCTAGGTTACTGCGGATTCGTGTAATCCCAACACTTACTTTTTAAAGTTAAACTCCTTAATTCTAAGTACTGTTTAATTAGCTAGTTAGATTGCTTAGTTAATTTTAATTACTTTCATTAGTAATCCTAGTTTGTGGAACTTCGTGTTCTGCACCTTCATTCAAACTTAGTTATTTAATTTTGTTTTCTTTAGAGGTTAGTCTAATTCAATAGGTCAACACCTTCCCTGTGGGATCGACCTGGTCTTACCAGATATTACTTGCACGTCTACCTACACTTGGGTACTGCACAAGAGCGCACAAGAAAATTCTCGTGTCAAGTTTTTGGCGCCGTTGCCGGGGAAGGCGACGATCAATTCCTTAGATTACCTCAGTCTCTCTTCATCTCTTTCTATTTTTTATTTTTCTCTTCTTTTCAGTTCTTTTGGGTAAGTTCTCACCCTAGGGACCCTCTCAGTTCATGTCCGAGAATTCCATTGAAGGAATTTTTGGAAATCCTTTCTATCTGTCTGACTCTGAAAGCTCCATCAACCCCATAGCCACTCCAACTGCATCAATGGATGATCATCAGAGTGAAAACGGTGACAATGTTTTGGTACCAATCGATGAGGCACTCCGTCCTCTTTGCGATCTCATGCAACCAGAACATGCACCTACGCCCTCTTGCATTCAAATCCCACCGCACAATGGCGAATTTCAGTTTCGCAATGGGATGATTCAACTGCTTCCCACTTTTCATGGGATGGAAAGCGAGAAGGCGTATTTACATGTCACCGATTTCGAGGATGTTTGCAAAACATTCTCGCAAACTTGTCCTAGGGAGGTGGCGCATTTAATGCTATTCCCCTTCACTTTGAAAGATAAAGCGAAGGCGTGGCTCCACTCCCTAAAACCTAATTCAATTTTCACCTGGCATGCGATGCGCACCGCATTTTTAAAGAAATTCTATCCTACTCGCATGACCACAGACCTTCAGCGTCAAATCAATTCCTATAAACAAAAGAGCAATGAAACCTTCACAGAAGCGTGGGAGCGGTTCAAAGATTTGCTTCTCTCATGCCCACATCATGGATTTGAGAAATGGCGAACAATCAGCTTCTTTTATCGGGGATTGAATGGTGAAACAAAGAAGTTGGTGGAAACGATGAGCTCGGGACCATTTCTGCGTAAAAACACTGAAGAGGCCGAAGCCCATTTCGAATGGTTAGCTGAATACGCTCATGAATGGTCAAATTCTGACAATATCTCACGCTCACAGATATCCTGTGTAGAGGAGAAAAGCTTATACCAGCTAACCAATGAAGATCACCTCATGACTAAGTATGCAGAGCTGGCAAAGAAAGTAGAGGAGTTAAGTATGAAAGGAGAGAGCTCTAAGCAAGTCTTGCCTGAAGAACCATGTGGCACATGCAACATGTTGGGACATCCAACTCAATATTGTCCTAATGTGCCACATTTTCAAGAGCAAGCCCCTATAGAGATGAATGCCATGCAAGGTTTTCGAGGGGCGGGGAATTCCAATAATAATTTTCAAAATAACAATAGATGGAATCACCCCGGTTTTGATTGGAGAAATAATGCTGGGGCCCAAAATCAATATCAACAGCAGCCCTACAACAATAATCAATATCAAGGGCAAAACAATAGGCCAGCCCAGCATTACAATCAAAACAGAACTAACAATTACAATCAAGCTCAACCCTCTAATGCGCCACAAACCAATGCCTATGTGCCCCCGCACAAGAAGGTACAAGAGGAGGAGCCACTTGCTAATGCCAATCTAACGCAGCAACTCATCCAAATGATGAGTAGAATGTCTGCTACACTAGAGAGGATAGATGCACGGCAAGAGAGCTCAGGAGGAACATTCCCTGCTCAACCACTTCAGAACCCCAAGGGACATAACAATGGTCCTAACAATCAAGAGCATGCTAAAGCTGTGACTACACTGAGAAGTGGAAAAATCATAGAGAAAGGCATGCCTCTGTCCACTCCTGAAGTGTACGATGAGGAGGAAGTGGTGGATAAGGATGTTGAGCTACCATCGATTCAAGAGGAGGAGCAGTCTACCAATGACGATCCTATCAAGGCAAACATTGCAGCTCCTGGAGTAGAGGAAGAAGTTGAGCGAAGGCCTGGGAAGGAGTCTGTTAAGGAGGAATCACCAAAATGCCCCTTCCCTGCACCTTATCCTCAACGGTTGAAGAAACCCAAGAATGAGACGAAGAATCAGGAGTTTTTGGAACTGTTTAAGCAAGTTAAGATTAACCTTCCACTCCTAGATGCTATCAAGCAAGTGCCGGCCTATGCTAAGTATCTTAAAGATCTATGCACGGTCAAGAGGAGGCAAAGCGTGAAGAAACATGCTTATGTCGCATGTCAAGCCAGTGCGATCATTCAAAATGAGTTGCCCCCAAAACTCAAAGATCCCGGTACACCTACGGTCTCATGTAGAATTGGGAATCAAAAGATAGACAACGCACTCCTCGATTTAGGAGCAAGCGTGAACCTGCTGCCATACTCAGTCTATAAACAGCTAGGGTTGGGTGAACTCAAACCCACCCGAGTTGCTTTGCAATTGGCAGACAGATCTGTAAAGTACCCTAGAGGGGTATTGGAGGACGTCCTTGTCCAAATAGACACTTTTGTATTTCCGGTTGATTTCGTGATATTGGACACAGAACCTGTGTCTAATCCTGGTGCACATATCCCGGTTATTTTTGGACGTCCATTCCTCAACACCATTGATGCCACAATCAAGATTAGAACTGGTATCATGACTATCGTATTCGGGAACATGACGTTGAATATCAAGATCTTCTCTAATCCCCGACCTGAAGAATACGATGATGAGGAAGACATCCATTATATAGACACGGTCATTGAAGATGAAGTTGACTTGGTCGACTATAAAGATCCTTTGGAAGTTGTGATGACTCAATTTGGCGATATTTATCAGCCTGCAGAGTCCACCCCATTGGATGCTGACTTGAATCAGACGTGTCTTATGATGGATACGAAAGAGGAGGATAGAGCTGATTGCATGTGGATACAGCCATATGAACAACTGCCTCCGAAAACCAAGTTGGTAATGCCCTCTAGTTTCCAGTTCCCGGAATTAGAATTGAAGGAGCTCCCCAAAGAGCTAAAATACGCATTCCTAGGGACTGGAAAAACTTATCCTGTGATCATTTCATCTGTTTTAACTCATGAACAGGAAAGTAAGCTAGTGGAAATGCTTACCAAGCATAAGGACGCTATGGGATGGACAATTGCTGACCTCAAAGGCATAAGCCCATCCATATGCACACATAAGATATATCTGGAGGAAGACGCCAAACCCTCAAGGCAAATGCAAAGGCGTCTGAACCCCAACATGCAAGAAGTAGTTAAAAAGGAAGTGCTTAAACTACTTGATGTTGGGATGATATATCCTATATCTGATAGTCCTTGGGTTAGTCCTACCCAAGTAGTTCCAAAGAAAGCAGGCATAACGGTCATCCCAAATAAAGAGGGTGAATTAGTACCGACACGTGTCCCCACTGGTTGGAGGATGTGTATTGATTACAGGAAGTTAAATACTGTGACCCGAAAGGACCATTTTCCTTTGCCATTTATGGATCAAATGCTAGAACGCGTGGCGGGTCATAAGTATTACTGCTTCTTGGATGGATACAGTGGGTATAATCAAATTGAGATTGCTCCTGAAGATCAGGAGAAAACCACGTTCACGTGTCCATTCGATACTTTCGCCTACCGACGAATGCCATTTGGCTTATGTAATGCACCGGCTACCTTTCAGCGGTGCATGCTAAGCATCTTTAGTGACATGGTCAAAAACATCCTTGAAGTTTTCATGGATGACTTTTCAGTATTCGGCCATAGCTTCGAGGATTGCCTCAGCAATCTCGAACAGGTTTTAATGAGGTGTGAGGACAAACACCTAGTCTTGAATTGGGAGAAGTGTCACTTTATGGTGACCAAGGGTATAGTTCTAGGCCACATAATATCCGATGAAGGAATCCAAGTGGATAAGGCTAAAATCGACATAATCTCGAATCTACCTGTCCCCCGTACAGTGCGAGACATTCGTTCATTTTTGGGACATGCAGGTTTTTATCGTCGATTTATCCAGAATTTCAGTGCAATCTCTCGACCCCTTTGTCAACTTCTTGTCAAAGATGCACCTTTCGAGTGGTCAGAGAGTTGCCAAAAGTCCTTTGAGGAGCTAAAAGATCTCCTCACCTCCGCACCTATAATACAGGCACCCGACTGGAGTTTGCCTTTTGAATTAATGTGCGATGCTAGTGATTACGCCATTGGCGCAGTCCTAGGCCAGAGAAAGGACAATAAGCCACATGTGATATACTACGCCAGCCGAACCTTGAATGACGCTCAAATGAATTACACTACCACCGAGAAGGAGCTGCTGGCTGTAGTATTCGCTCTGGACAAGTTTAGGTCTTACCTGATAGGGTCGCCAATCGTCTGTTTTACAGATCATTCGGCCCTCAAGTATCTTTTGTCAAAGAAAGACGCTAAACAACGGCTTATTCGCTGGATACTCTTACTCCAAGAGTTTGATTTAACAATCAAAGATAAGAAAGGAGTAGAGAATGTGGTTGCGGATCATTTATCCCGGTTGACTTTTACCGATAACACTGAATCCCAATCCATTAAAGATGAGTTTCCAGATGAACAGCTACTGGCAGTAAGTAGTCTGCCTTGGTACGCTGATGTGGTAAACTACCTCATCACGGGTGAGACACCGACTCATTGGTCGAACCAGGACAAAAAACGGTTCCTCTCGTTCGCACGCCATTTTTTCTTTGATGACCCATACCTTTTCAAATACTGTGCTGATCAGGTCATCAGGCGTTGCGTACCCAACGAGGATATAACTGTCATATTAGCGTCATGCCATTCTGAGGCATGCGGTGGCCATTTTGCGTCACAGAAGACCGCACAAAAAGTGTTGCAAAGTGGTTTTTACTGGCCTACAGTCTTCAAAGATGCTTTTTCCTTTTGCAAGACATGCCAACGCTGTCAAAAGCTTGGAACCATTTCTAAAAGGAATTCTATGCCTTTAACCCCTATCATCACAATTGAGATATTCGATTGTTGGGGCATAGATTTTATGGGCCCATTTCCCAAGTCGAATAACTGTGAGTACATACTCCTTGCTGTGGAGTATGTATCCAAATGGGTAGAAGCGATACCAACGAGACGAAATGACCACAGAACGGTCATGTCATTTCTAAGAGAGCATATTTTGTCTCGTTTTGGTACTCCGAAAGCTTTACTAAGTGACCAAGGCAAGCATTTCTGCAATAGGCCTTTGGAGTCACTTCTCAAGAAATACGGAGTTCATCATAAAATCGCTCTTGCCTATCATCCACAGTCTAATGGGCAAGCAGAATTGGCTAACCGAGAAATCAAGCATATTCTCGAGAAAACGGTTAGTTCCAATCGAAAAGACTGGGCATACAAATTGACTGACGCATTATGGGCATACCGCACTGCCTATAAGACGAATCTTGGTATGTCCCCGTACAGATTGGTTTACGGGAAAGCTTGCCACCTTCCTGTTGAAATTGAACATAAAGCTTATTGGGCGACACGCTCATTGAACTTTGATATTCAAGAGGGAGGTCAGCTACGCAAGCTCCAACTTGCAGAGCTAGAGGAAATACGACGAGATGCGTATGACTCTGCAAAGTTACATAAGGAAAAGTTGAAGGCTCGACACGATCGTACGATTTTTCGTAAATCATTTGAACCGGGGCAGAAAGTCTTGTTGTATGACTCTCGCCTCCATCTTTTCCCGGGAAAACTCCGTTCCCGGTGGACAGGCCCGTTCATCGTAAAAACCGTTTTTCCACATGGGGCGGTCGAGATTGTTAATCCCAAGAACGATGATTGTTTCAAGGTCAATGGCCAAAGATTGAAGCCGTTTTTGGAGAATTTCCAAACTGAGGTTGAGCACATCCAGCTGGATGAGCCCAGCTATTCTCATGATTAAAAATCCAAAGTGGAATTCCACATTGTTGTTGTATTCCTTTTTCTTTCCTTGCATTTTAGTTTCTCTCTCTTTTGTTTCTTTTTGGTGTTCGTTCTTTATTTCGTGTTTGTGATTTAGTTCTAATCCATTATTCCTTAAACCACTCTGTTGCAGGTGCGTAGATGCGAGGTGATGATGTTCACTCTGTCGGTTCTTGGGCGGATTCAGAATGTCGCTGTGGCACCTGGATTGAGGGTGAACTCATACCCTGCCCCTTGCTTCATCAGGACCCTGAAGCTCATTCTCTTATTGATGCTGCTCAAGGGTACATTCCATATCCACCAGCCCTCCTGGATATCAACCCATACGAAAATATGGGATTTCAGGATGATGATGATGTGGAGGAGGATGATGACCTGTACATGGGACGCATGGTGGATGACGCACTCATGGCGCAGTGGGAAAACGATGACATGTGGGAGCCATGGGAGGATCATGTCCTTCAGGATGTCGTCCCAGAACGCCACAATGCTGTTTTTGTTTTCGTGGACGATTTCCTCATACTTGAGTTGGTCCCATACCGCTACGTGCACCTGAGCTACTTGCTATTCAGGCTCCAATGCCCCTTACCAGCTAGTGCACTTTGGGAACCAATGCCAATAGTGAGGTTGGAACTTGTCACATTTCTTTGTATTCTTGTTTCTATTCTTTGTTTTTCTTTTTTTGTGTTAATTCGTGTTTCTTGTGTTCTGTTGTTTTAATTTCAATTTGTGGTCTTTTGTCCAGGATTGTCACTATGTTCCTAAATGGCATCCCGGTATTCCTTCCACATCAACTGATTCATGGTCTTGGGCCCTACATAAGGCCCCCACTCACTCCGCCGCAAGAGGAGGGTCCGTTGCGCAATCACACTCCGTTATCCTTGTCTCCATCCGGATCACCTCTTGCATGGGCTTTCCATTCCTTGGAGACTCCAGACTTGGTTGATGATGTCCTTGCTGCGTTTCGATTGTTCTGGGAAAGGGAATCATCGAGTTTGGACTTCACGTCTGAAGATTCGGCGGATTATGAAGAGATCGTGGAAGAGGAAATTTTTATACTCGAAGACTAGTGCTACATTTCAGTTGTTTCTGTTCAATTTCAATTCTTGTTTAGCAACTGGAATGTAATCCTTGACAATTTGTTTTCAGATTTAGTTTTAGTCTTAGTTTTGGTTTTCTAGTTCAATAAGGTTTTAACCACAGTTGGGGATGATAATGGTGCAATTTGGATGCAATAATAAAGTTTTTTTTTTTTTTTTTTATATATAAATTGCGATTTTCTATTCTGGGGATGAATTTCTGTCATACATGCTTGTTCTTCACCTGTTATTTCAGTCTATCTGCATGTCCAGATTTGTTTATGATAGTTGGGGGTGATGTAGTTCATATCCCATTGAATTCTGGAATTTTTGTGTTCGATCGATCGAACTCAGTTCGATCGATCGAAACCTGAATGTTCAAGCGCTTGTAGTTTATGTTCAATCGATTGAAGGATTTATGTTCGATCGATCGAACATAGTTCGATCGATCGAACGAGGCATTTAAACGAGGCGTCTTCAGGACATTTCTTCATTTCCTTCATTCTCACCCTCAATCGCTCGAAGACAGAGGAGTAGGCGACTCGGAACATTTTCGTTTCTGGCAGCGAAAAGGGAGCCTTGATCAATCCTCGGATCGTCCTCATCTTCATCTCATCATCTGTCCATTCCCTCCTGCCGGTTATTCACCGAGGTAGGCCCCACTCGGTTTCTGTTCTATGTTCGTGTTAGGAAATCCCAAGGGGGTGCCCCCTTGGTCTTAGGATTGTCTTTTGATTAGTGTAACTTAGGTTTTCTTTTCGTTTCTGCGATTTCCGAACAACGCTGTGTTCGATCGCTCGAACTGGTTTCGAGCGATCGAAGGGGAGAGGTTCGAGCGATCGAACAATTGTCAAGCGATCGAAGTCTACTCCAGTTCGATCGATCGAACTCAGTTCAATCGATCGAACTCCAGCAGTGTTTGTTTTGTTTCTTTTTCTTCCTATTCTTATCTGTATCTTGTGTGGTCTTATTTTCAGGACTGCAAGATGAATCCAGTGACGGGCTATCATAAGTCCAAGCCCCTCGATCGTACTATACCAGATCCGGTACCCGCTCACGGGTTCCGGAATAACGAGGATAGGGTTTGGTTCGAGCGGTACTTCCAGACTCGGATGGTTATGATTGAGCGCCCCATTGAGCATATCTGGACTGAGAGCCCGTGGTTCCTCACACGGATCCGCGCGATGCCGCACTGGTTCAATCTCCTGTCGTTGGCCAAGAGGGTCAACCTATCCTGGATCAGAGGTGCGTGTGCGACTATGATCAGCGACCCGTTTACTCCATTCACCTACCATGCCTTCTTTCGGAGTCGCTCATTCATCATCAGTCCCGCGACCGTTTCCGCCGCATTGGGGGTACCAGAGGTACCTAATTATGTTTGCCCCCACCGGCCTGATGCACCCGTGACCCCACCATCCGCTATTATCAGGGAGCTCACTGGAGGCGCCGTTCCGTCTTGGGATGGCGATGCTTTGATCGAGGACCACTCTCTCACCGATGACTACCACATGCTTCATTTGGTCCTCAGCAATTGCCTCCTAGTGACGTCCTATAGAGAGAAGATCGCGGCTTGGTATGCGCGAGTCTTATATGCTGTGGGGACGGGACAGCCTGTTTGTATACCACGACTGTATATTGATTTTATGGTCCACCCCACCCGTTATATCTCGTCCAGGAAGCACCTGAAGGGTGCTTGGGCTATTCAGAGGGTCATGGCCGATGCCGGGTTCCTCGAGCTCCCTGGAGATGATATCCGCCCTTCTCCCCGCCGATTTAGCGAGGCGGCTGCTCGCCGCTCCGACGCTCAGAAGAGGAAGCGCAAGGGGAAAGGGATAGCGAGGGTGCGGGGGAGGAAGAAGAGGCGTGGCGGTACAGACATGGAGGCCGGAGCTTCAGGGACACCCACCGAGGTGGAGGAGCTTGATTCGGATGATGAGGATGATCCAGTTGCTGCGGTTCAGCAGTTTGAGCTGCGACAGCGGTCGCAGTCTCGTGCCCAGGGAGAGTCTTCTTCTTCTGTGCCTCTCCCGACAGTTCGCGAGCTATTATTGGAGGAGAGAGAGGCCAGGATTAGACTCGAGG
Source organism: Hydrangea macrophylla (assembly GCA_033977485.1). Lineage (NCBI taxonomy): Eukaryota > Viridiplantae > Streptophyta > Magnoliopsida > Cornales > Hydrangeaceae > Hydrangea > Hydrangea macrophylla. The sequence continues at coordinate 838,308 of CM066987.1, forward strand.
GCCGGATGGATCAGATCCAGACTCTACTGGAGTCCATTTTGATTCAGATAGGGGTTGATCAGGCTGTTCACTCTGCTCACCATCCCACGGCCACCCCATCTGCTCCGCCTGCTGCTGATCCGTCACATGTTGCTACTCCTACGGATCCACCACTTACTGATCCACCATCTGCTGCCCCAGCTGCTGAGGCTACTGATCCGGTTTCGACCGCTGCTTCCGAGCCATCTACTACTCCTACTACTACTGTATTGCCGCCTGCTCCTATCGACATCCCTTCTGATATAGCCGATGATACGCCATCTGGGGTCGATTAGTTTTAGTCGGGGAGGTGGCATTTATGTATTTTTGGTTGGTTGTATATGCTCGTGGTTTTTGGGTGTTTTATTTGGTTAGTTGGTATTGTATGGACAGTATTTATCACTGCTTGTATTTTATTTTATTCTGTTCATATTCCAGTGGTTTCGATTGATTGGATCATGGTTTTATTGTATTATTGTTATCTTTTGATCCTGTCTGTTTTGGAGATTGTGTTCTACTTTTCTATGCTAGGTTGCTTTGCTTGCGATCATCATTTGCTCTATACAGGTGATACCCATCTCTTTTATTTATTGAAAATCAACTTCTGAGGACTTTGTTGTCTTCAGTTGGGGGTAGGAGACAATAGATAGGTATACACCCGTAATAATCAGGTTTTGCACTTAGATATGTTTTAAATTTAATGAGAACACAGTCTGTTAAAATTTGCACTTAGATATGTTTTAAATTTAATGAGAACACAGTCTGTTAAAATTTGAAAAAAAATTTTATTGAATTGTATTGATAGATTAACTCTGAATAACCTCTCCTGCTTGTTAATTAGACAATGATACATTTGTAGTATTCTTATCTTTTTATGGATTAAATCCACGCGTTTTTCTGTATCACTGAAATGAATTGCATTTGTAAAGCTAGTATGTACCCAATACTTGTGCACACTAATTGGCAGCTATGTAGAAAACCTGAAAATTGAGTTAAAATGAATATTGTACGAAAAGAACAAGTAGTGGAAGCTAATAACCCTTTGTGAGCTTTTGAGCTAATCTTCATTTCTGAGGGGATTCTCATACATTGTCGAATGGTTTTTTCTTGCGTATATTTATGAATTCGTTGTTAAGTCTCAGTCTTCGTTAAAAATTTTTGACTGCTTGTTAGAGGAGAACGTTCAGGATTTACCAATTAAACTCGATGAACACTTAAGTGTTAAAAATTGAAAGTTGAGAAAATGATTCAAGCCATCGTTTACCCATTCCTTTACCTAACATAGCCCACCTACATTCATTGAATTCATTCCTGATCCCACCTCAAATAAATATTTCCAATGAAATCACAAGAATCCAAATCCTTGTTCTATACCTTGACCTCATTGAACTGTTTGATAAATTTATTGAGAATGAGTCATCAAAGTATGTGAAATGGAAGGAAGTTGTTGTGGGATATTCCAGGTTAAAAAAAAAAAAAAAATGAATGGGAGATTGGGTGGAGAAAAGAATAAAGAATAAAAAGAGAAGTGGAAATTCCATCACATACTAAAAAGCACACTCTTCTCTACAACACCCCCACCTACTAAATAAAAGCCATAATTCAAAGTCTTGAAGATTCTCAATAATTGGTTTGAACATGAAAGTGTGAGTTGAGTTATCCACGGTATTTCGCTCCTCTAGTAAGTAGTATTCCATTCATGAGACTATACACTCTTAAATGTCCGTTTTTCATAGAGTAAAGTATGAAAGCATTAGCACTTAGAATATCATCTTTATCAAAGCTTTCATACTATGTGCGATCATTGTAAAGCAAGTTTCTGAGAGACGTTCGTTTTGAGTGTGACCAATGTGAGAATTGAGCTAAAACTGCAAGTTTCCAAAGTACAATAATCTAGATAACTCTTAATAAGGGTTGGACGCATGGTTGTTAATTTCACACACACACGGGTGCATGATGGTAATACATTTGTATATTTTACTTGGTAATATAGGGGAGCATGTGGATCTCTTTCATGGGTTGATAGAGGATATTATATCCTTGTAGAGTTGAATTAACAGTTTAATGGAAGGGGAAATTCTACAAAGTTATTCTAATTCTTTTTGAGATTAAAATTGGAATTTTGTGGGTACATTCACTGCAAACCCTCACGAGACAACACTCGTCCACTAGGGGGAACCTAGGGGTTTAACGGCTTGTTGCATTCGCTAAATGCAACCGCGATTCCTGCGAAAGTGAGTTAGTTTTTTTTTTTTTTTTCTCTCTATCTTAGTTTAGGTTGTTTTTAGTTTTTCGTTGTTTTTTAGTAGTGGTAGTATTAGTCTAGGAGTTTTTATTTTATTTTATTTTCGCTTTATCGCTAGGGACTAGCAATAAGCTAGTTGGGGGTTGTGCAAAGTGGGGGTATTTGTAAAATACAACCGCGCTAAAAGGAAGAATTGTATTAGTTTTTATCACAACTTCCCGTGTTATCCGCAATTTGCATTACATGGCTAATTTTTATACAGTATGATTAATCTATGATAAGTTGTATTGTTTTAGCTGTTGTTTATGCAGATCACTGCTGTGCGGACTAAATAGATGAACATCAGAATAAATGGAATGCTGGAATGCAAACAAAAGAAGTCAAAGCTGAAAAGTGGAGTTCGATCGCTTTAAGACGGTTCGATCGATCGAGTGTTCGATCGCTTGAAGAATGTTGAAGCGCTTGAAGATCAAGGGTTCGATCGATCGAGATCCGTTCGATCGATCGAACGGGGTATTTCCAGAAACATTTGCGTGCGCAGCAGAATGCGGGTTTAACCCTAGTGCTTTAGGTTTTTCTATATATATGCGTTTTGTACACGTCCATAAGGACGCCCACTTTTGTTTTCAACAGTTTTATAGAGAGAGATAGAGAGTTTGTTTGTTTTTTGTAGGTTTTTCCTTGAATTTTCATAGTGTGGTTTGGATTTTTTGAAGTTCATACGAGTATCGTCTATTCCAGGTTATTTACATACTGCTTATTTATATTCTGCACGTGTTAGTCATAGTTTGCTTGATCATCTTGTGATATTGCATGCTAAATAATTACAAAACTATAGTTTTTAGATTTCTTATGAATAACTCACAATCAAATATAGCATTAATGTTTTCTTACGTTAAAAACCAATCCTCGACACTCCAGACGATGTCTGAGTAGTCCCAGGTTGGGAGATCACGATGAAACAGTGATCTCCAGCCTCTGCCATGCAGCAGAATAATCGCTGTGTTCGATCGATCGAAGTCAGTTCGATCGATCGAACCAGAGACAGTCAAGCGATCGAAGTTAGTTCGATCGATTGAGGGATGAAGGTCTTCGATCGATCGAAGGCGCGTCGATCGATCGAACTCTCGGATTCTTGAGGATGTTACCTGCAGTATTCCAGGACTTTTTGTTTTAGGACTTGTTATCATTCTGTCCCAAATAAATGCTCAGTCTGTCAAAACAGTTTTAAAACTAAGGCCCTAAGGCATTTTCTTTCAATACATTTTGCAAACCATCTTCAATGCTAACACCATTGAGGATGCAAGTCTTAACTATTGAATTAAACCGCTTTTGTGTATTTCAATTTAACTGTGATAATATGGTCCCGGTCATGAAAGGGCCATAGAATCTTTATTTCTTTTGAGGAATACGGAAAACTGTAGGTAATATGCTCCATTGTGCTTCAAGGTAAATGCATGGTAGATGGCTAGGTTACTGCGGATTCGTGTAATCCCAACACTTACTTTTTAAAGTTAAACTCCTTAATTCTAAGTACTGTTTAATTAGCTAGTTAGATTGCTTAGTTAATTTTAATTACTTTCATTAGTAATCCTAGTTTGTGGAACTTCGTGTTCTGCACCTTCATTCAAACTTAGTTATTTAATTTTGTTTTCTTTAGAGGTTAGTCTAATTCAATAGGTCAACACCTTCCCTGTGGGATCGACCTGGTCTTACCAGATATTACTTGCACGTCTACCTACACTTGGGTACTGCACAAGAGCGCACAAGAAAATTCTCGTGTCAAGATTCATTCTCATCCAAACTTGCCATAAATATCTAGAGAGAGGAGAGAGAAGGGAGATTTGGAGCCAACGGGCTTTGCGACGCCGATCGACGACCGTTCGTCCGTCAGATTTTCTCCAGATTTCAGATTTGAACTCGTGGAGGTAAGATCTACGTTTTGATACCACTTAGGCCGTGTTTGGCCAAGTTTTGTAAAAATCTTAATTTTGGACTTTTGGGAAAAACAGGTATAAACTTGTAGGAATCGTACCAAATTCGAAATACGACGTTTATTTAGCCTCCTAGTCGATCCTTCAAAGTTTGGGGAAAATCGCACGAGGTATGAAGTTCTAACTTGTGAAATATAGGGAAATACATGTTTTATATTTCGACGACGAAATTGTGATCCGGGCGAAATCCATGTGTTAATTGTAGGCTCGTTAATTATGCACGCGCTAAATTGTGAAAAGCATGTCTAAATTTCCGCGAGCACGTTAAGTTGTCTATGTGGGTCAAAGGGGAGTCTTATACAATTTCATGCCAGAGTAAGCTTCTCGATGTTTGAGAATTTAGTAGCGACGGCTACTGTGCATGGTTGATAGACTTGGACTTGCCATGGCACTTGTGGATACAATGGTTGATAGACTTGGACTTGCCATTGGTATCGCGGTTTAAGGCTTGGACTTGCCGCTACCGGATGAATGCGTATTTTTCTTCCTAGAGACTATTGTATGATTTATGAGATTAAAGCATGTTTCATCATATATTGCACATGTTAGACTTGTACGCTCAGCATATAGCTGAGCAGTGGAGATGTACTCCATTGCAGGTAAGAAGAAGGATAAGAAGAAGCGCGATGAGTGAGGCCGATGAACGCCGGGGATAACACTTGTATATGTTTTGTTTTAAATCCTAAACTTGTGTAAGGTTTGGTAATATATTGTAATAGAACCATAGATTAGTCCTGCAGTACTGTAATCGTGTAATTGAATGTCTGTAATTATGTTTTAATGCGTTAAAATCAGTTGTGGTTGTGATTGTTATTGGTTTTGAGTAGTAGGACTTGTAAATTCCAGCACAGGGCTTCCAGCAGAGGAGCAGTCGACTGAATCCCCTGATCAGTCGACTGAATCTCGTATATTTGAGATACGGTAAGTGAATATCAGAGAAGCAGTCGACTGGACCCCTTGGGCAGTCGACTGAACACTGTCTAGTTGAGCTACTGCTTCCTTTGATTGAAAAGCAGTCGACTGGATCCCCAAAGCAGTCGACTGGACCTCTTTGCAGTATGATGTATTTTTGGTTCTGCTTAACACAGTCGACGGAGCAGTCGACTGGACCCTGGTGCAGTCGACGGGGCAGTCGACTGAGCCTCTGTTTTTCAAAACTGATTTCTTTGAATGTGTTTTCTATGGCCAAAACTTTTTATAACTCTGATTTCAATAGATTTTACAAACACAGAAGGGAGCGTTTCCCAAGTTTTAAACTACCAGGGTTGTTTTATAGAAGTTCTTTCCGCTGCGTATTATTAGATGGTGTTTGGATGAGCCTTGGTGGCGTGCCACGTGTCCTATTTCCACGCGTAGTGGGATGGGTCGTGACAGACCGGTTTTGGACTCGTGGAGGTAAGGCCTATGTATAGCTTGTAAGTCTAAAATTGATAAAGTAATCATACGTTCATGCAGAAAACTTATGGATCTTGAATCTAATACATCTCAAGATCTATCAATTACTAAAATTAAATGTGTGCCGTTGTTTGCCATTGTCAATTGATAGATATGGTGATTGGAAACCCCTTAATTGAAGACTCGATATAATGTTCCTCCTTCTTATCTATGTCTCTCAATCTTCACAAACTTACTGTAACTGATGGAGATTTTGAAAGGGGAAGTTTGTATATTTTATAGAGGAGAGAAGAGGGCACTAAAACAACTACTTTAGAAAACTGTTCCTTCGTTAGTTTTATGTAACCTCCAAAGCAGTTATTTATTTTATATATTATATTTTATTAATTAGGCATATTTTCTATTGGCTAATTAAATGGCAGTGGAGTTCAACTAACTTAGGAGACTAATGGACCACTTTCATGTGACTCAAAGTCACATGGATAACATTCTCCCACTTGGTTCACTTAGTATATTATGATGCAAACTATGATTTTAATAAAATATGCAAGTTTGTTTAAAAACTTTTGACTCTGTTGGACTCTATACTAAAAGACTTTAACATGTGATCACAAATTCCTGAAAACTAGCCAATAAGCCCAATTAATAAGAAACTGTAATACTATGATTAGCTTAGACTATCAATGTGAGTTATAGCGGTTGTACAACATCTATGTCATACTATCTTCTATGTAGCACGCCATTAATAACCTATACTATCCTAGTCAATTATGCCAAAATGCCCTTGTAATTTGTCTTGTTAAGACATTTCCTGTTTATCAAATAACCAAACAAAATATGTACACACATAATTGAAAACAGAAAACATATAAAAAAACCAATTATCATTGCGCAAAAGCGTCAAGTACACAACAATTGAAATATCCATCATTATACATATCAAGGATTACTCAAAAGACTCATCCTAATAACATGTTCCTTATATGTCTCTGGAGGTAATCCTTTAGTCAATGGATAAGCAACCATAAGAGCAGTACTTAAATTCTCAATTGACACCTGTTGTTTCTGGACTCTTTTTCTAACAACCAAGTACTTAAGTTCCAAGTGCTTGGAACCACTAGAGTACTTTTCATTCTTGGAGAAGAAAACTGCTGTGGTATTGTCACAATAAAGTTTCAATGGCTTGGCAATGGAGTCAACAACACCAAGTCCTGAAATAAAATTCCGCAACCATAGAGCATGACTCGTGGCCTCAAAGCATGCCACAAACTCGGCCTCCATCGTGGATGAAGCAATAATGGACTGCTTCACACTCTTCCACTAGATTGCTCCACCAGCTAGCAGAAACACAAAGCCTGATGTGAACTTTCTGATCTAAGCAACTAGCAAAATTCGAGTCTGAGTACCCGATCACTTCTAACTGATCTGATCTCCTATATGCGAGCATATAATCCTTTGTCCCTTGAAGATATCGCATAACCTTTTTTTGCTGCTTTCCAGTGTTCCATCCCTGGGTTACTTTAATATCTACCTAGCATTCTAACTACAAAACTAATATCTGGTTTGGTACAAGTCTGAGCATACATTAAGCTCCCCACAGCTGATCCATACAGAACATTTTTCATTTGTTCTTCTAAGTCATTCCTAGAGCACTGACTTTTATTTAACTTATCACCTTTTATGATTGGTGCATCACTGACAGAACGCAACTGCATATTGAATCTTTCCAAGACTCGATTGATATAACCTTTCTGAGATAGTCCTAACAATCCTCGAGATCGATCCCTAAAGTTCTGTATACCAATGGCATAGGATGCCTCACCCATATTAGCCATCTTAAAGCTCTTGGTGAGATACTCCTTGGTTTGGTGCAACAAACCAAGATCACTACTGGCTAGCAAAATGTCATCCACGTACAAAACTAAAAATATAAACTTGATCCCACTAACCTTCAGATATATACACTGATCAACAGTGTTTTCCTTAAATCCAAAAGCAGTAACAGTATCATTAAACCTTATGTACCATTGTCTGGAAGCTTGTTTAAGACCATAAATGGATTTCTTTAATTTACAAGCCAAGTGTTCTTTCCCTTCCCTTGTGAACCCTTCAGGTTGCTCCATGTAGATATCCTCATCCAAATTTCCATTCAAAAAAGCAGTTTTCACATCCATTTGATGTAACTCTAAGTCATAATGAGCTACGTATGAGTGCCATTATAATTCTTAGTGAGTCCTTCTTAGATACGGGAGATAAGGTCTCTCTATAGTCAATGTCTTCTTTCTTAGTGAAACCTTTAGCCACAAGTCTGGCTTATATCGTTTGATATTGCCTTTAGCATCGCACTTGGTCTTGAAGACCCATTTATAGCCAATTTTCTTATAATTATTAGGCAATTCGATGAGATCCCAGACACCATTCTGGTTCATTGATTTCAACTCTTCATTCATAGCATCGATCCATTTACTAGAATTATCACTTTTTATGGCTTGTGAAAATGAAACCGGATCCTCGTTAATCCCAATATCAAAATCAGATTCTTGTAGATACACCACAAAATCATCTGAAATGGCAGGTCTTCTTTCCCTCTGAGATCTTATCAGAATTGTCGGCTATGGTGGTTCTACATTATTTTCAATGGCAATATCCTATGAAGTAGTAAATCATTTTCATTATGTTGTTCATTTGCCTCAACTGGTTGAATAGGCTAAGGAACAACAATTTCTCAAGGAGGAAAGGGTGGTGGGATATCCATTCTTATTTCCTCGAGATTTACTTTTCTTGATTCATCACTCCCACTAATTTTGCTATTTTCTAAGAATTTGGCATTACCGATTTCCACTATCCTCGTACTATGGTTAGGACAGTAAAATTTGTACCCTTTTGACTTATCTGGATAACCAATGAAATATCCAGATGTTGTCCTTGAATCTAATTTTTTCTCATGTGGATTGAAGATCCTTGCTTCTACTGGACAACCCCAAAAATGTAAATGTCTCAAACTACCAGTCCACAACTCGAAAGAAGTTGTTGGGACCGCCTTACTAGGAACCATGTTCAAGATATACATTGCAGTCTTTAATGCTTTACCCCCACAATGAATTAGGTACAGTTGAAAAGCTCATCATACTCCTAACCATATCCAAAAGAGTACGATTACGCCTTTCAGCAACTCCATTCTGCTGTGGCTTACCTGGCATTGCGTATTGAGCACCAATGCCACGCTTTTCAAGAAATTTGGCAAATAGACCAGGATTTTGGCCCATCTCATCATACCTACCATAGAACTCACCACCTCTATTAGACCTCACTATTTTAACATTTTTATCTAACTGTCTCTAGACCTCAGTAATGAACACCTCAAGGATGTCAACGGCCTGAGACTTTCCATGTATTAGATATGCATAACCATAGCGAGAAAGATCATCTATAAAGGTGATAAAGTACCGCTCTCCAACAAAACATGGAATAGAGAGTGGTCCACAAATATCTGTATGAATTATCTCAAGAAGCTTAGTACTTCTTGTGGCACCTTTCTTAGTGTGTTTGGTTTGCTTTCCCTTAATGCAATCCACACATACTTCAAAATCAGTGAAGTCTAGGTTATCTAAAATCCCAGTCTTCACTAATCTCTCAATTCTATCCCTGGAGATATACTCTAGTTGCCTATGCCACAAGATTGAAGACTTTTCATTAATTAGGCCACGTTTGGACCAACATTCGAATACAGGGCTATTAAAGATTGTACAAACTCATGATTTAAGGAAATTTTATACAAACCATCACATAAAATACCAGAACTAACTACAACGGAGTTGAACAACAAACTGAGTTTTGCATAACCAAATAAAGCTGAATATCCAGTAACATCCAACTTAGACGAAGAAACTAAATTCCTAGAAATTGAAGGTACATATAAAGTGTCCATAAGATCCATCTGATGACCTGTCTCTAAGAGTAGGCGGTATGTTCCAATAGCTACCACTTCTGCTTTGAGACGGTTCCCCATATAGACGAATCTTTCACTGTCCTTTGGCTTCCGGGTGGTAAGGAATCCATGAATCGAATTTGTTATGTAAGTCGTGGCCCCAGAGTCAATCCACCAAGTATTAGAAGGAACTTTAGCAAGATTTGATTTATAACATACAAAAGAAGTATTTTATAACACCCACATTTGTGTTATTTCATTTCATTATTGTCATGCATGATAATGTGATGTGTTGTGCATTTTGGCACATGTTTTAGTGAGTTCTGACTTACGAGTTGATTTGGGTATCTGTGTTAGAGAACCCATTGAGACGGTGTTGAATGAGTGTTTTGTTGTTGTAAAGTCTCTCCGAGTATGAGACGTTCAGTGTGGAATACCTTAAATGTTTACCTGGAAATAAATGTTTACTTATGTATTTCACTATCTGTATTATTTCTGGTTTATAATATAATTCAGTTGTTAGACTTAGTATTCTGGTGAAGGCGAATTAACACGCTATTAATTTGGTAGGTTAATTAGCAACTTTGGAAAAGTCGGGTAGAAATTTGCATTTTAGCAACCAAACGAAACTTAGTCGAAAACTTTTATAATTCTGAGGTTTCACTAGTAAAGCTATAATTTAGGCGTGGTAGAAGTTTCAGAGACTGATTAGGAGTTATGAAAACTTGTGAGGATGTAAACACAATTTTGGAAAATGTTGTCTATATATAGAAAGTGATGACTTTCATAAGTTTTGCAAGTCTGAACCTAAAAGCTAAAGGAGGCCAAAAAGGGAGATTTAGTTGCTTAGAGTTTTTCGACGCTAAACGACGACCTTCTGCCCGTCTATTTTCACCTAGATTTCATATTCGAGCTCCTCGAGGTAATAGCTTCATTTTGATACCTATTAGGCCTTGTTTGGCCAAGTTTTCTGAAAAGTTATTTTCTTGAAGTTTTCATAAAAGTTGGTATTTAGACTTTTGATCCATAGGGATTGTACTAGACGGACTTCTGCACGTTCTTTGTACTCGGGTTTTCCTTGGATCGTAGTTTAAGAGCGTAAATCGAAGGTGAAGGATTCAACCTTGTATTTTAGAAGGATTTCTTGACATGTATTCATGTTTGATATGAAAAGCATGTATTATTTTATAGATACATATTGTGTAGTTCATATTGGGCAATTAAATTGATAGGCAGGCCCAATAGCATGGTGACATGTTTTGTTTACCGCGAGTATGATGATATGTATTTGAGCATGTTGAGTTGCTCATTTGGGTCAAAGGAGCACGTGGTTACTGAGCCATTTTGTGGAGCCGATATAGGCATTAAGATCGCACGATTGAAGAGTAGAATCGTAGGTTACCCTTTCGCGTAGACTTATTGTTGAAGAGTCATGGATTGGGAGTATGGGATGTACACGTAATCTAAAGACTAGTATGAATGTAGAGATGTGAATGCGAGTATGTTTATCATTCATTTACATTTGTTGTTTTATTCACTAAGCGTTAGCTTAAACAAATAAAAAATGTGTGGTTATTCAAATAACCATTACAGGTATGAATTCTGGCGAGGAATCGGGAAAGCGATTGCGAGATGTCAGGAGTTCACTTAGAAGGCGGCATATAGATGTTTATCTTGTAGCTTTGTAATTGAATCGTTTATTTCCTATATTTTGATTAAGGAACTTGTAATAGAATCGAATGATATTTCTCTAATAGATTTGGATAATAGAAGCTCTGGTTATGTTTTGAACGTTATAAAATATTGCGTATGTATGTTGGAGTTGTAAAAGAACTCATGAGCTTGGGTATATAAAGGAGTCGATAGTTCATGTTTATTCAAGACTTGTAGCATTATTAAGATTTGTGCCAAACATATACTTAATGTGTTCAGTACATGTTTTCTTTCAAGTGACATTTTGTTTTACATGTTTAAAGAACTTTCATAAAGTTTCGGAAGAAACGGAATTGGATAGTGCACTTTTTGTCACGTCGAAAGTTGGACAGAAACTAGTGGTCTTGCTGTCAAGGGACTTTTGACCAGTCGAAGGGACCCATTCGTCCGGTCGAATGCCCCTCTGCTTGTAACTTCAGCAAAGTCACCTAGTCGATGGGACTTTCGACCGGTCGAGAGGGACGTTCGACCGGTCGAGATAGCCCCTGCCAGCCTAGTTGGTTCTCCTACTTCCAAACATTTTCAAAAGTTCTAATTACAAACTTAAGCTTCTTTTGGGACCCTTTTAAAGGAAAATTGGGTGGATTGAATTTTGAAGCCTCTGGGTGAAAAGCTTATTTTTTTGGTTGACTCCAGTATGTACTAGAATAAAAGATATGTTTCTTTTCCGCTGCAAGTGTTCTTAAAACTAATTCTTTGGGAACGTTAATGAATGGGGGTAGCCTCGGTGGCGTGCCACGGGCTCCGATTATGCTATTGTAAGACCGGACTGTGACAGATTTATACCTCTCTTTTCGAACCAAGCTCTACGCTTGCTGTAGTCTTTCTTCACATGTCCTTTCTTGCCACAGAAGTAACATTTGACAGTGAACTTTCCACGGCCCTAGCTACTTTTCCCAGGTCCATCTCCTTTCTTTGGTGAAAATCTATTTCCTTTCACATAATTTTCTTTCTTTTTAGCTCCTTGAATTACAACTAGCACAGAGTGGGGTCCTTCTTGCCTTAGTCTCACTTCCTCTTGAATACACATACCAGTCAGCTCATTCAAATTCCACTTGTCTTTGTGAGTGTTATAATGAATTTTGAATGGGCCGAACTGAGGAGGGAGTGAATTGAGAATAAATTGTACCAAGAAGGATTCATCCACTTGCATTCCTAGTGCTCGAAGTTTTGTAGCTTTGTCAGTCATATAGAGAATATGTTCATGAACTCCTCTATTACCATCATATTTGAGAATAGTTAACTCTGCCATAAGTATGCATGCAAGTGACTTATCTGCTGATTTAAAACGTTATTTGACAGCAGTCAATAGTTCCAATGAGCTATTAGTTTGAGGGAGCCATGGTCATCCTCATAAACATAAGACTAAGTCTGTTCGATCTCTCCCAAGATTTAAAAGTATCAACCTGTTCTGTAGTACTATCAGTAGTAACTTCCTCAGGTTTTCAGCCAAAAGTGCCATGTTGAGATCTAATACACCTAGTGTGAATTGGACTTGTTCATACCATTCTGAGAAGTTTGACCCATTAAGAGTCGGAATGCTAGATACATGTTGAGATCTAATACACCTAGTGTGAATTGGACTTGTTCATACCATTCTGAGAAGTTTGACCCATTAAGAGTCGGACTGCTAGATGCATGAGAGTGCAACGAAGTGGGAATAGTCACTGAAATAAAATAGGACAATGCTCACGTTAAGGCCTTGAGTCTATCCATAATATAGAATTATAAATTCTAAAGAGATGAACTATTGATATCACATCGATTCCACCTTTGGGCGAAAACCTTAGCATAACTAGTGTCCACTCTATAGGTGCAAAATATTATCACCTATATACGTCTAATGTGATTTATGTCACCTACTAGTTAGTTATGTTACCTTTGGGTTTCCAATTCTACACTACTAAATGACACAAATTACATTACCCTATCCATTTCATAGTTAGTTGAAAGTGACTCTCCTTTGGGTTAGTCCCAATCTCCTAACTAAGACTGCCATTGAGAATATTGTTGTCTTTTATGTCACCCTTATTTGACTAATCTTTAATGTAATTCTATATTCATAAGGCTCACTAATCTAGGTCACTTTGGTGACTACCAAATTAATTAACCCTATGAATATAAAATAAACCAACAATATTCTCTAACATTTTATTAGAGTTATTATCTAATTGCTAAAGTGGTCATTTAATAATTCAATCACCATTTTAATAATAATAAATAAATAAAATCAGTTTTTCTTTTATGTGGTTGAATTTTCTGTACAATGACAACAATTAGCACTATCACTCAATTTTATATATATAATATATAAACATAAATTTATTCTAACAACATATTGTAACTATATAATATAGCCACATAGGTACAATTTTGCACAATAATATCCAGAATTTACAAGTACACTAAAATTTGATATTAGATTTATGATACACCAATTCCAGTAACACAATCATTTACTTAACCTTTAATGATTCACATCAACACATGTCATGACTATATAAGATAATGATTCATTCAATAATTTGGAAGTAGCATAAATTCTCATATATACATCTCTGCGAAGTTTAAAAGTGGAAGTATTTGGTGTCTAACACATGGTCGTGATTTCCAAAGCAAAATTAAGCATAAACATGAGTATTATGTACTAGGGTTATTCATGAAAAACCAAAAAATGTGGTAAGTTAAGATTTTAACTTTACAACTGTCTTTTACATGTGGCAAACTAGGGGTGTAAGAAAAAACCGCGAACCGCAAACTGACCAAACTGAAAACCGATTGGTCGATTTTCTAAATACGTGTACAAGCTAAAACCGACCGCAAAACCGACTGAACCCCTAAAAAACCGACCGCAAAACCGATTTACACCCATATTGGTCGGTTTTTATACACCAAAAAAACCGAAAAAACCGACCGACCGACCGATTTACACCCCTATGGCAAACTCCTAATCAAGTAGATGCAGTTCCAAAATTTGACTCCAACATGGCACATATAATATATATATCAAACACTACACAACGGATTGAATCGGCAGTGCATAGATCGGAAATATGCATATCTATCATATCAAACACTACTCCGACAGTGTACAGAAAAAATAAATATATTCACGTCACAAAATTATCGTCTATAATATCTTTTATTCCAAGATGTATTGATTCAAAACTAGTGCTCTGATACCAAATGTAAGTCTAAAATTAATGAAGTAATCATACTTTCATGCAAAAAACTTATGGATCTTGAATCTAATACACATCAAGATCTATCAATTACTAAAATTAAATGCGTACCGTTGTTTGCCATTGTCAATTGATAGAGATGGTGATTGGAAACCACTTAATTGAAGACTTGATATAAGCTTTTTCCTTCTTCTCTCTGTCTCTCAATCTTCACAAACTTACTATAATTGATGGAGATTTTGAAAGGGGAAGTTTGTATATTTTATAGAGGAGAGAAGAGGGCCCTAAAACAACTACTTTAGAAAACTAACCTCCAAAACAGTTATTTATTTTATATACTATATTTTATTAATTAGGCATATTTTCTATTGGCTAATAAAATGGTAGTAGAGTCCAACCAACTTAGGAGACTAATGGACCACTTTCATGTGACTCAAAGTCACTTGGATAATATAGCTATCTTTTATTTTGAGTTTAATCGATAGACTCTTGGCGGCCCATGTGGGACCCATAATTCAAAATTGGTTGAAATTGTGTAGGAATCAAACCCGGTGTAGAAGTGAACTTCTATTTCACGTTCTTAAGCAAATCATTTGAGGTGAGTGATATTAATCTCAATTTTTGGATGGTTTTATGGTTTAATGCATTTGATATGTTAGGAACTTCATATAGATATCATGTATAGTTCATATTGGGCAAAACTTATGTGTAACGTAGGCCTAAGGAATGTTGAAATAAAAAGCATGATGGTATGTATTAAATGAGTATGTTTATGTGCCTATGTGGGTTAAAGGGGGATTTGTGCTAATTTACCGTGAGACGTCCTCTCGAAGGGGGAGGATTAGTAGTGGCGACGATCACTTGCCGAGAAAGGCATTAACGCGACATGTCGAAGGGGCATGGGTCGTGATTGAGTCTTAAGACTTTGGATCGGTGAATGTGCACTTATTCCCTAGAAACCGAATAGTTATATGTTATGATGGATTGGAACATATTTGTCATCCATGTGCTTGATTGATATTACTCATTAAGCATTAGCTTAAACAAATCCAATTATCTGTGGTTATATAAATAACCATTCAGGGGTAAGGACTGGAGGAGAGAATAGCAGGTAATGTGTCAAGGAAGGACTAGGAGCTCTGTATGTTTATTTAAAGAACTTGCATTACGTCTATAATATATGTTTAACTTCTGCTGGTTGTTTAACCGTGAAGCTTGTAATAAGACTTGTTATATCTGTGAGTACGGTACTTACTTCACCTTAGGACCTAGTTCGCCGAGACGTGTGAAGCTTGTACTTTTAATACTTGTAATCCGGGAAGGGTTTGTGGTTGTTGTATAAATGGTGTGTATGTTTTTGCGAGTCCTTAGAATATTAACAAAGCTTTTGAAATGGTTTGGTTTGAAATGGTTTTGTTTGGTATGGTTTCTTTTGGTAGAAGAAGTATTGATTTATTAGCGGAGTTTCTCACGGAAGGGCCAAGAATTAACGGCGATTATTAGGGAAGCGCCGGTAATTAACGACTTTTGCGAAAAATGCCGACAATTGAGAATACGGTCTTATGGAGGTTGGGTTTTGCCCAGACCCCATTCGACCGATCGAACGGGGCCCCGTTTGACCGGTCGTAATACCCCCTGCAAGAAACTTTGAACTCATTTTTTCAATGTTCGGAACATCTTCTAATTATGTATGGGGGTACCTTTGGGGACCCTTTAACCTACGAAACTGTTACTTTTGAAAACAAACTCGTTAAGGCGTGTTTGGGCATGTGTTTAATATAACCTTTGAAAAACTATTTGGAAGTTGGTTATCTTGGAGCAAAACTTTTATTAAGGTCATTTTGGGAACTTTAATCATTATTGGTAAGCCTTGACGGCGTGCTACGTGACCTGAGACCACCTTGTTGGTTCTGGGGTGTGACAGTGAATGGTCAGAGGATGCAGACAGTGATGAGGTATGTCTTGAACGTAGGGACACGTTGTGAAGAATTCTAAGGCACGTATATGATTGACTAAATCAATTTTGGATAACAATGTTATATTTTGCGATGGATATTGGGGTAATTATGTTATGAAATTGTTATGTGAAATTTTAAGATAATTTGTTTTAAAAAAAAAGATAATATGTATTTGACTTTGTTAAAAGTTTTAAATTTGAAGTATAAGGTGCAATCTTCTATGCTAATCGAGGACAGTTCGGGTACAGAAATTGAGAGGTAAATGACAAGTGTGTTGACCTTGCTGAGGGTGATTCGGGGCATTAGGTAATCTCGCACGAGTAGAATGGTGTAAAACTTCCCGTTGAGAATTTGAATGGTGCCTTACGAAGCATGTATGACTTGAAGTATAGTACAAGGTTGGTTAAACCGAAAGGGAATGATGACAATTGTTAGAGACAGAGAGAGGGTACTAGTATAACGCACTACCGACTAAATGATGGTTATAAAAACTGATGTTATCATTATATGGATTCCTAAGGAAATGAAGATTGGAAAATTGATAAGAAATGAGAAATAGTTGAAATGGATATCATTCTACAAGTATTTCGCGATTAGCATGATAAGTGATTGAATCTATAGTATACAAAATAGTCAGTTGAAGCATTGGCTTAGCGACGAGGTATGTATGTATGATAGTACTCAGTTTTGGTGCACTCTGAGATGAAGGATCGTGTATGGTTGTTAACCAGTTGAGATGTGTTGTAAAATACTTTTAGTCAAAAGATGAATGGAAAATTAGTCATTTCCTTTGTTTAGGTATCGTGATACAACCGTTGGATTTCGGCAAGATATGTGACAAATACAACGAAGGTATATGTGAGTTAACATTGTGATGTCGCGGAGTGATTTAATGTTAAGTTTGACTATTGAGTATAATCTATTCAGGCACCGATGTCCTTACTCATCGAGGTACTTCGACATATTACTAGAATGCGGTTTAAATCTTCAATTGGATTGAGTCGGGACTCTGAGGATTTATTTTCCTTCAGAGCTTGAGAATCTATTTTCCTTGTGAGGTGGTGATATCGCAGTAAAGATGTGTGATTGTAATGAGACAAGTGTTGGAAGTATATTTATGTGAGGTCTTCGTGACTAATGAGGTGGTGTAAGTTTGGGGACAAACTTCATTTTTGGAGGGGAGAGCTGTCACACCTGTCTCGAGAAAATGATCGTTTCAAATGGATAACTGTGTATTTTTGGAATTATTAATGTCGATTGATAATTGAGATGAGGTTGACTGTGAGTCAACGTGGAGACTCAATTAATGACACAGTAATCCGAGAATCCTAAGGTATTGATTTGATAAAATGACATTTATGTGGCTTAAATGTTCTTTGAGATTTTCTAGTATTTGTGAACAGTAGATTATACCTGTGTAGAGTGCTTTATGGTAGTTTTGAACTCGATTAGGGATCATTTTGAACCTTGTACCACATAAGTGATACGTTACATAAAAGGTAGGTTATACAGAAATTCCACAAAAATAGTTTTCGGAATGTAATTTCGGACCCAAACGAAACCTAGTCAAAAACTTTTATAATTTCTAGTTTATACTCGTGAAACAATGAATTAGACGCGTAAGACGTTTCGAGGGATAATTAGAAGTTTTGAGAACTCGTGGGGAGTTAAACATAATTTTCAAAAATATTGCCTATAAATAGTAAGTCCAAGATATTTTTTTCCCCATAAATATCCAAAAATAACTTTGGAAGCTAAAGAGAGATAAGGGAGATTTTGGGGTTTAGGACTTCCCGACGCCAAACGACGACCGTCTTTTCGTCAACTTTCAACCAAATTTCATATTCGAACTCCTCGAGGTACGAGTTTCATTTTGATACCATTTAGGTCTTGTTTGGATAAGTTTTTATGAAAATCCTAGTTCTAAAAATTTGGAAAAAATATGTAAATACTTATAGGAATCCCTTGTAATGTAGAATCGGGCTCCTAGAGATTCCCTTAAAGTTATAGGACGATAACTCGAGGTATGAATTCTAGACGTATGATTTATAAAAAATTTCCATGTTTTAAATATTTCGTTTGATATTTTAGATTCGGGTAAAATTCATGTATTAATTAGGTCCGTTGATTATGCAGGTAAAAACGTATGAAAAACATGTATATGTGTTTATGTGAGCATGCTATGTGTCTATGTGGGTCAAAAGGGGGTTTGATACAATTTCATTCCGGGGATAAGCTCATCGATGTTTGAGGATTTTGTTGCGACGGCTACAGTGCATGGTTTGGGGAAGGCCCTGCCAGGGCACAGTGTATGGTTTGGGAGACGGCCCTACCAAGACACTTGGATGAGTGGTTGGGAGACGGCCCTCCACGGCATCAATTCCATAGTTTCATTACCGGATGAATGCGTACCTCTTACCCCGGAGACTATTTTGATGTGTTTTGTTATTTTAGAGCATGATTTGTCATATAAGCATATGTTTAGAATTGTGCACTCAGCATATAGCTGGGCAATGGAGATTTACTCCATTACAGGTATATATGAAGAAAAAAAAAGGCAAGAGGAATCGTGAGGAGTGAAGCCGTGGAAACGACGGATATCATTCTCTTGTAAATGTTTTGTCTTCCATTTCCAGGGTTGTAATAAGAGTTGTAAAGGATTAGAATGTTTAACTTAGAACTTCGTAGTGGATTTGGAAAGGTTGTAATATGTATCACAACTTCTTATAGTTTTGTTTAAAACTAGTCTGAACTCCTAAGTTCATGTTTTGTAATCTTAACTTGTCGAATTCGAATTTTCAATGGATGTGATTAGAGTTTTGTGAATCAATCCAAACGAACCTTAGCTAATTTCATTTTCATTTCTTTATAACGTCACATATATGTTGTTATAGTCGTGTAACGGTGGAATTGGTTTGTTTTAAGTATACATGTTTGGAAGTATTGCAAAGAGTGGGGTTGTTTGATCCCTAGGCAAAATTAATTCTGTTGCATATATAGAGGGAATTCTCCTAAAGGGTTATTTGACCGGTCGAATGGGGCAGTTCGACCAGTCGAAATCATGCTGCAAGAATATTTAAATATTTTGATTGATTCTTAAGGTACCTTTGGGACCCCTTTTAATAAAAATTCATTCGTTTCGAAATATAATTACGTTTTCAAATTTATATGAATTTTACGATCTAAAGGGTATTGTTTTCAAAGGAGTTGAACACTCATTGTTATTTTTAAGTTCTTTTTCGCTACTATAACATTTTAATTGAATTAACACGCG
This sequence comes from Hydrangea macrophylla, assembly GCA_033977485.1. Lineage (NCBI taxonomy): Eukaryota > Viridiplantae > Streptophyta > Magnoliopsida > Cornales > Hydrangeaceae > Hydrangea > Hydrangea macrophylla. The sequence continues at coordinate 858,015 of CM066987.1, forward strand.
CGTGTCCTATTTTCGCCCATAGCGAGATGGGTCATAATAGTTTCATTCAATTGTTGGTTAGGAGGTGCATTTTAGGAGTCCTATACATATCCATGCATGTTACATATTTCTAATTAAGATGAGTATAAGCAATTTGTGTAAGTTTCTCTCATCTTCCTTCACACGTGTGCCCACCATAATTTTCCAACAAAGGTATCTATTGATATACCCGTCAGTATTTTTTATTACGAGAGCAAAAAAAAAAAAAAAAAAAAAATGCTATTTATCATGAATTGACAGAACAATGCTCTGGATAACATAATTACAAGGAATATTGTTATGCTTGGTGAAGACTATTCTAATTTATTTCTTTTGGAAATGAGGATCCAAAAGCATGTCTGCATTTTGGGAGTCATGTCATTATTTTAACATTTTATACGAGTAGTAGAAGGAGCAAATTGGGTACGTATGCGCTGACCTCACATCAAGAGCGTTTAAATTAGTTAAATTCGGGAAACAATCCAATGGTAAAATTCAAACACACACTAAATTTGAAACTTTATGTAAATCTTGAAGTCGGTCATTCCCAACTATAGACCAGGGGGCCGCATGGAAGGTTTTGCTTTCCTCACAGTCATAACTGAGGCTGAGAAAGTAGCTATCATACTCAGAAGATAAGGTTGGGTAGTTATCATAGTTTGGGGTTTGTCAATTGTCATTTTGGTTGGTGCAGTGGTAGATGTGTCGGGGTGGGGGTGCAATTTGGCTGGATTAATTTGTAGATGGTACATGTGTCCCATGCCATGTAAAGTGAGTATATTCCTAGAATCTCAAAATATGTGGTTCTAAGCTATAGGCCATTCACTTTCAGTGTTGGGCCCACGAATCCATCATATCTGTGCTGTTCACAACCCTTTGTTGGACTTGGGTAGTCCATAGCCATTGTTGTCCCCACTCTTAAGTGCATTTACATTTTATGTACTGAGACCATGCTTTACGACTAGTAGGATTGATTAATATATATATATATATATACCTTTATCTCGTTCAAGACTTATTTATTGGTTATTTAAATAAAAAAAAAAAAAAGGACTTATTTATTGGTTGGAGAAAGTCTACACTGTAACCGAGCGGTTTTGGTAATATGGTATTGACTAGAAATGGTTGCAATTATTTGGCTCCCCTGCCCTGTGGTGCTAAGTTTGTAACCCAAGTACTTTTGGAAACAACTACGGTTTTTTAAGTTTACAATTCAGATGCCAAACTCTGTAACTACGCCAGTGTTACAAACATTAGCACTGCTTCATACTAAATTTCCAACTTTTTATTTTTATTTTTTTATTTTTTTTGTTGTATGTGGTACAATCAAAATCACTTATTAATACCATATGAATTGTTTATGATCTAAGACCATCGTAAAAAAAGTGCAAGAAATTTGTTGAGCTACATCAACAAAAAGCTCTCGAAAGTATGCAGGAAATTTGCGTCCCCTCCCTATTAAGGCAACTTTGTTGCATCTTATCTCATTATTCTTTTATTCATGGGTAAAATACAAAATAACCAAAAAAAAAAAAAAAAAAAAGGAGAAAAGAAATTTAGAAATTTTGATGTGTTTGGTGGAAATTACAAACTTTGATACCTGTTGAATTTGACTTTGTTATAGCAAAGTACATAGAATTTGATATAGTAAAGTATATAGAATTTGATATGCCAACACCCTTGTGGTCTAGTGGCATCAATCTCTCTCCCCCAATTGGGAGGCTGCGAAAAGGTTCAACTGTTGGAATATTTTTTAAAAAATATAATTTTTTTATCTAAATTCTTTTGAGAGTTTTATGCTCATCATTGAGTGCATTATTACATTGTTTTGTAACATTAGTTTAGTTATTATTTGATGAACTAATGAGGTTTATTAGTGGGTGTTATACACCATTATGCACAAAAATATATTAGATTAGTTTATTAGCCCATATGTTACACATGTGATTACTGAGGCTAGTTAATTGGGTTTAAACTTCAATTAGTATGGATTTTCCAACAACCATATTCTTGAGCCTATAAATATAAGGCTTGGGGCCTATTCTCTATACAACAGTGCAATATGACTATAAGACCATGAGATGGAAATGGAATGGTGCTAGTATGATATACTACTTATTTTATTATGTGTATATATTATATTTTATATTTGGGCAAATAAAGGTGTTGGGAGAAGTTTTGGTCTTCCCTAAATTGTGTAGATTAGGGATGATCACAACCTACAGTTGAGTTGTAGTATCCTGGACGCGACGTGTTATTCTCCTACACCGGTGACTACCGTGAGAGGCGCGAATCGTCTTAAAGAGAGCGACCTAGTCCGCACTCAACCCAACTACATGACTTTTTGTGGTACGATATTCCAAGAGATGTCGAGGTAACATTATGCGATTCGCGATTCGGTAAGAAAATCTATTTTTCTATCATTATTTAATTATTATTTTATTCATTGAATATTTGTGTTTTGGAGGTCAATCCCCAACAATTTTAAAACGATTTATCTCTCTTATTTTATCAATTGTCACTAATTGAATTTGATGTGTTTGTTGAAATGCGTGAAGTGACAAGTATACGGTAAAATGTTTAATTTCCATCTCGCGTTAACCCTCTCCATACTAGAGGTTTGTTTTTTTGCATTTTTGCTTTCGGGAGAGATATTACATGATACATATGGAGGAAATAGTGGGGGTTTAATACATAAAAAAAAAAAAAAAATGTTCTCTTAAAAAAGAATAACTTATTCATTTTATTTGAATATGGACAATTGTGCTTGAGAGAATTATTATTCACACAGTTCTTAAAGTATTTCCTAAGAATACTTGTTTAGTAATTTAAATTTATATAATTTGTTGTACCACCATTGGCTTAGTGGTACTGTGCCTATGCACTTGCATATCTATATACATGGGTTATCTAGTTTCTGTTCATTCAATGTGATATCATTGTTGAATTGTTCAGATTACTTAGGCAAAGAAATATATCACATCTCAATATTGTATTAGAAAAATGCAAAGGAAAAATGATATAAGAAATTCTTAGTTTTATTGTCTTGGTAACTACCTATTGACCCAATTTTGCTTTTGTGAGACCAATCAATGGTAAGTCATCTTTGTTATATCAGGGCCAGTACTGTGGTTTTTAAGGCAATTCATTGGAGTACAGTTTAAAGGTCCAGCCTTCTCACTATACAAGATGAGCTATATGAAAGCCATTCTAATATTTATTTAGTAACTGTCAATATCTTCGCTTTCACTCATAACTATAGTACATTATATAGATATTGATTTTCTAGTGGTTACATTCTTCATCATATGTTGAATTTCTTTAAGTTGCATTGAGCAGTTACAATAATTGATACGTCCAGAAATATTCTGTAACTGTCCCACCGCCACGTGGTCAGCGGATAGCCCGGTTAGTCCGGAGCGGGAGCATGGAGCCCACACTTCCGAGGTGTTCGGCTATAACCGTCCGGGATACTCGGCAGCTCGGGAACGAGGCGCAGTGACTCCCCGGTAGGCGCGGAGTATATGGCGGCTCTCATTGTTTCCTTATACGGCCATGACTCTATCAAGAAAGAATCAGTGGTTGCCTAAACCACTTAGGAAACTCTCCTAACATTGTACAAATCTATTGCGATTAGATTAGGCTTCCTAATCTAATAAACTTACCATGTAAGGGTGGACTCTTGCATCTATAAAAGAGCCCACCTATCCTCCTTAGAGGGATCCGAAAATCTACTTCTCTAAGCAGATACTTACTCGCTAGAGAACTTACCTCTGACACGCATACACCCAGCCGGTGTTACTGGTAGTGCTGCCCATCTTTGTTGGCTCACCAGGCCCGCCGGTGATCTTCTAGTGAGAAGCGCTTAGACGCCCACGTGGATGTAGGTCACCTCATTAACGGGACCGAACCACATACAAACTTCTCTTTGCTCTGTCTTTTTGCGTAAACCTTGCTTACCAATTTTTGGCATCATCAATAATATTTTATGTTATTCAAGGCTCACTCTATTTACACCCTTATAATATTGCTATCACTTTAAATTAAGCCTTACAATTATTTGTAAAATTAGTGAACCCCAATATAAGGCTCAAAGTGAGTTCTTGCTTAATACTCGTATTTTCTAAAATTTTGAAGTGGGCCCAAATAAGAATGTTGTATATGTGATCATGTTGCCATTTTACGATATTGTACCTCTTTCTACATTTTCTTTAATCGATTATTAGGGCTAGTAATCTCTTTTGGAGGAGTCATCTTCTCTTGCTGATCTTGAAAAAAATGGTATTGTTTCCTTCAGTTCAAAGGGGCTATTATTTATCTCTTGAATCATTAGCTCTAACTGTGAATATTTTGAGAATCTCATAGATTTACTCTTGCAAAATTATATTGGAGAAATAATTATTTTGGTGTGTAGTGGTTTTGAGGATCCCAAATTATTTCAATATTTGAGATTGTGAATGGGTGTGGTTTTAGATCTTCTAGAAATGAAGGGTAGTGTGAAAAAATGTCTTTCTTATTTCGAGAATTTAAATTTTGAGCCAGAAATTTTGATTTGATATAATTGTAGAAATTTTGAAAATGGATGAGGCTTGGATATTTGATTGACTTCTTTCTAAATGTTTTTTGGTATGGAGGATATCTTTTTAATTGGTCCTAAGTTATGAATTGCTTTAACTTTTATATGGTGGTGATATGATTAAAATAAAAAATGTGCCTTGATATTTTATTCGAAAGATTTTTCAAATAGTCGGGGCTCTAAAAATCTTAAGTGGCTTATCATTCTTTTGATGGATCATACCATTTTGTATGGGTCTTATTAAAGTGTGTTAAAAAATAGAGGAACATAACTTTTGGGTATGACATCACATGCTTTCTCGATTTTAAAATGGTGTATTGTTCATGCTTTGACATGAAAGAAAAATTGTACTATGTAATTTTGTGCTATGGAAAAAATTATTTCGATGTCTAAAAAATTCCAAGTGTACTTACCTTGACGGCCCGTTTGGTTCATAGATTCTTAGGGTGGATTTTGATTCCACCCGAAGATTACTAGTAATCTTAAAATATATCTTTGTTTGGTTCATGGAATATTTAATGAATTTTGGGTCCCACTGGATTTGGAATCCACCCAAATATGGAAAATAGGGTGGATTCTAAATCCTAGCATGGAGGTGGTATTCCTAAGGATTACTGAGGTTTTGATTTACTATTTTCATAATACCTAAACTAGCCTTTATTAGACTATTAAACAAACAAATAATGTGATAAGAAGAAATTTATGATTATAGTTATTATTATTTTCTAAAATGGAGAGATAGGTAGATGAGATTGTTTATGATGATTTTTTATGCTTGAAACATTATATGTGATGTTTGTTTAATGACTGAATTAAAACTTTGGTTGCTAAATGTTAATGATTGAAAAGTTTATATGATATTACAATAACTACATATTTGGCATATTGTGATTTGTACGTTAGACCTATACATATTTTATGGTTAAAAATATAATATATCTTTTGTTATTATTCAAATATATTTTAACTACATGTAATAGTTTAGACTCATGTTCAATTCTTAATTACTCTATTTATCTCATTTTTTATGTGTCATTAATTTTTAGATTTATACTATTATTTTTTTTAATCACCCTCCATTTTTAGAGGGTTGACAATTTGATTTTAACTCATACGTTCTTTTAACCTTCAAGGGTAGCTTAGGTATTTAACAATAGTTTCATTTCATTTACCTTGACCCAACCAAACACTGGATTCTAAATCCAGCTAGAATTCTATTGGAGAACCAAACATTCTGCAGGGATTCAGATTCCTGGTAAAGTGATTACTGGCATTATGATTCCTAGTAATCAGAATCTACCTAAAATAATCCGTGAATCAAACGGGCCGTGAGGGTGAAGTGGCATGAGTTGAACATTTTGCGTTCACAATTAAAATATAAAAATTGGCTATTCAATTGTTTAATGGTCGAGTCTTGAGAAAGTATATAATTATTATTAAGCCCACTATTTAACATATACGTGTAACATATTGGTGATTAAATGTACCTACGAGTATAAATAAATTATCGATGTGGTAGCACTTCCATTGAGGCATGCTGTTGAAATACAAACCTTTGTTACATGTTATACACACATGTAAAATTAATTAAGTAAAAAGCTCTAGCTAAAGGCAAATGTTTGATGTATTAGAGTTAGTTTTATTAGCTTTAGGGCAGTTTGGTCTTTTTACTTTATATTAGGGTAATACTGTATACCTAGATATATTATTATTGTCTCTTCTTTTGTATTGTATTCATTCATTCAGTTTTCATGTTATGAGAAACTCTAGCTCTCTTTTCTCTTTTCCCTTTGTTGTTTCTTTGATTATTTGATATATTCACATGGTATCAAAGCAGGTTCGAATCTCATCCACGATTTTCGCAGATCCAACTCTGCGGTGAGTTGGCTGGGGGTTGCAGGGGGCAGCGCGCCCCTGCCGGGGTTCGGGGCGGAGCCCCGAAAAAAAATTTTTCGGATGATTTTGGTTCGTGTTTGGATTTCTCGCTGATTCAGATTCGTTTTTGGATCTGTCACTGATTCTGGTTCGTATCTGTCTTTGATTTTGGTTTGTTTGTTTTGTGTTATTCAATTGCTTCGTTTTCGTAATAGCTGCTGAACGTGATGATTCGCTTCAAGCGATTAGTGTTAAACTCGATGGAAAGAATTTTGCATATTGGAATTATGTGATGAAAAATTTTCTGAAGGGGAAGAAGATGTGGGGTTATATCACTGGGGATTTTAGTAAACCTACGAATGAACAGGCTGATAAATTCGCAGAATTGCTTGATGTTTGGGAAACAAACAATTCGAAAATCATTACTTGGATCGTTCAGACTTCTTTGAGGATACCCTATCTAGGGACTACGCGATACCAAGAACTACGTTTAAAGGGCCAAACGAATCATAAAGTGGTTTGAATGTGGATATGCACTCTTAAAGTCTCACTGACATTTTATTCATCCCTATGGTGTAAGTGCATGTGATCCTGTAACGTTCATGGGAGGTTGAGATTTATCTCTTAATGAGTTCTATATCCCTTATGGCTGGGATGTCTCAATGACAAGAGCATTCTTGATAGACTCACCTATATGAGTGTAGAAGTGGGGCCGCTTCCTATGAGATTGGGCTAATCTCTAGAGTACTCATGAAACTGGGATAAAGCACGAGGTCGTATAATGTGCTGGCTTATGAAGTTTAGAGAACACCTAGAGTATCATGTGTGTAACGTACTTTTACGTATCCTCAAGTAGTTATTTAAATGCTAAGCCATTCTGACTCTAATACGAGAATATTGAAACACTCAGTGAAGGTTTAAAGGCAGTGCTACTTTCATAATGCATGACATTCTGTCTTTGCCCTAATATATTGTTTCTTATTTTTATTAAAATAAGTGGGGGATTGTTGGAATGTTTTAATAAAAATATAATTTATATGTAAATTCTTTTGGGAGTTTTATACTCATCAATGAGTGCATTATTACATTGTTTTGTAATATTAGTTTAGTTATTATTTGATGAACTAATGAGGCTTATTAGTGGGTGTTATACACCATTATGCACAAAAATTTATTGGATTAATTTATTAGCCCATATGTTACACATGTGATTATTGAGGCTAATTAATTAAGCTTAAACTTCAATTAGTATGAGTTTTTCAACAACAATATTCTTGAGCCTATAAATATAAGGCTTGAGGCTTATTCTCTATATATACAATAATACAATATGACTATAAGTCCATGAGATGGAAATAGAATGGTGCTAGTATGATATACTACTTATTTTATTATGTGTATATATTATATTTTATATTTGGGTAAAGAAAGGTGTTGGGAGAAGTTTTGGTCTTTCCCAAATTGTGTAGACTGGGGATGATCACAGCCTAGAGCTGGGTTATAGTATCCTGGAGGCGACGTGTTTATTCTCCTACACCGGTGACTACCTTGAGATGCGCGAATCATCTTAAAGAGAGCGACCTAGTCCGCGCTCAATCCAACTACATGACTTTTTGTGGTACGATATTCCAAGCGATATCGAGGTAACATTATGCGATTCACGATTTGATAAGAAAATCTATTTTTTTGTCGTTATTAAATTATTATTTTATTCATTGAATAATTGTGTTTTGGAGGTAAATCCCTAACATCAACTCTCTCTGAGAGTAGTGTGGGAGGTTTATTCCTCCTTGGGCCGTCCATGGAAGGATGTCTCCTTTGAAGTGCCGTCCTCCGACTTCTGTTTGTATGTGTGATGCATGTGGAAACTTTGCCTAAAGCAAAAAAAATATTATATATATATATATATATTAGAGATTCTCTAAAGAGGACGCCATCTTTTTATTAAAGAAATGATATTTTTTGGCGGTGTAAAAAGTGAGAATTTCTCCACTTTTTGTGAGAAATTCTCACTTTTTACACGGCTAAAAAAGTGGTCCTCTCTTTAATAAAAAGCGGGCGCCCTCTTTGGAGTCTGACTGATATATATATACAAAGATTCTCTAAAAAGGGCATGCTCTTTTTATTAAAGAGAGTGCCTCTGTTTTGGCTGTCGGATCGTATCTAAAAACTGTGACATGACAAAACTGTCTTTAATAAAAACACGATCTAACGGTTAAAACAGAGGCCCTCTATTTAATAAAGAGATGACGTCATTTTTAAAGATAGATGGTCCTCTTTAAAGCCTGACTATATATATATATATATATATACACATACAAAGATTCTCTAAAGAGGGTGCCCTCTCTTTATTAAAGAGAGTGCCTCTGTTTGGACCGTCGGATCGTGTTTAAAAACTGTGAAATGACAAACTGCTATTAATGAAAATACAATCTGAAAGCCAAAACAGAGGCCCTCTCTTTAAAAAGAAAAAAAAGACGCCCTCTTTAGAGTCTGACTATATATAGTGTAATACTTGGGGCACAACCAAAGCCACAACTTTTTGCCCATAACCTCCATTTTGTGTCTATCTCTCTCCTAGTGGGCACTGTGGGGTCACTGGCACTGTGGGACCCATCAAGAGAGAGATAGACACAACATAAAAGTTGTGGGCAAAACATTGTGACTTTGGTTGTACCCCAAGTATTACTCCTATATATATACATAATTTGATATCTTTGGAGACGGTCTACGATCCACCTCACAACTGTACATATATATTACAAATGATGACGGATGATCAGTAACTTCATATCATGGGGGTACTGCTATGAAAGCTGTTATAAATACTGCCAAGGACGACTTTTCCTCATAGAACCCATTGGGATAAAACAAATAGGTGGGACAACATAAAATTTGGTCCCGAGTTTATAGCCTTTGGCCCCCTCCTCCTCAACTTTATATGGTAGAGAAATGTGCTAATTAGCCATAGCAGTGTAGCTTTGATAGGTGAAATCTCCTCAATGAAAATACCCAATGAGCCGATAGATGGGGCGGTCAATTCGTTGCAGCAAATATTATTATTATTATTATTTTAATGCATGATTTGGTTTAGTGACCTAAGGGCATCATTATAACTTCTCTTGATTTCCAATTTCATGTGTTAACATGAAGGAATGTGATCTCTATTCACAACCTTAAGTCATTAATTATCTGCCAAGAAAAGCTTAGTTATAACATTTTGGGATAAAGTATTTGTTCTCAACTTGCTTATCTAAAACCTGGGAAATCAAAATTGGAATTGTTTCCATGCCGATTTGCATTGAGTAGTCTCATTTACTTAAATATTTTATTGACCATATGAATATATGATCACTATTCATTGGTCTATTTTGAGCAGTAATTGTCATCTATCTCAAAATGATATTAAAAATAAATAAATAAATAAAAAATTAGTGATTTTTCTCATTTAGAAAAATCACAGAAAGTATGATGTATTGCTTAAATTGTTCGATTCACGATGGCTGAGTTTTACTGGAAGTTCTATGTAGATTTAAGAAGGGCCATTGAAATGTTGCGAATATGACCTGTAACACACACAATGCAAACGCACACAGAAACAATAAACAAATAAACCACGACACAAGATATAACCTGTGGTTCGGTCAAATTGCCTACGTCCACAGCCTCTCACACCAGTTCATTATAATCAAGAAAAAGGGTTACAGAGTTTCTCTCAGAGAACGCAACTCTCAACATACTGCGGCTGCGCATAGAAGGGATAATATCCCACTAGGGTTACACTGAAAATTACTAAAATACCCTTGGTCCGAAATAAAATTCGGCGCAATTCGGGGCGTTAGGGACCGAATTGCGTTGGACTGCTCGTCCAACTCGGGGGGCCCGCCCCCCGAACCCCCGGTATCAGCGTGGATCAGACTTCACAAACCCAACATGAAATTCTTGGTTTGATAGTTGAAACCAAGTTACATAATGTGCTGGAAAGATGAAATTTTTAGGTGGTGAAAGCATAAAGATCATGCAAATCTTTCAAAATAGTTAATAATACCAAGTGGATCACACGCTAATGAAAACATACCAACTTTGCAGGAGAAGTGGGATTAAACTAACCACTTGGAAAGTGGAGGAACCATCTTTTCTGATGGGTTTTTCGGGTAAGGAGCACAATGTTAACTTTCTAGCTAGGGTGTTTACTTCTTTTGGCAGGGGAGAGGGACCCCTGTTACTGTACCAAGGTGATATATATATATATATACACGTATATAGCACACACATATAAAATACGTACCTACTACATGTATTCTTTTTGTATTTTAATGTGAGATGATCTTCTTGCATACTCCAAATTATATAATAATATAATGTATGGCATTCGGATGGAGGAGGAGAAGTTTTGAATATTCAACTTCATCAAAATTAGCAAAAGAAAAGTTCATTATATACGACAAAGAGTGAAGTGTGTGCTAAAGGCTATGCTAAGCTGAATTATACTAGTAACCAAAGCATTTCTTTTTCTGGATCAACACCAATTAACGAGGTTTTATCTGCAAATAGAAATGGTACAAGAGAATATTCAAACAGGCCATAATGGTAGATCGGTCATAATTGGGGGTGGGTTTGGGCTTTGGGCTTTGGGAAGAGTCTATTATATGGGCCCCGGCCAGATTGAAATCATTGCTCATCCATTTTTGGTAGAAGACCTAAGGTGGGGTCCATGATCTTCTTTATTAAAATCCTCATCTTTGGGTGGAAATGATTAAGACCAATGATTTGATTCATTCTTGGGGGTTTCATAGTTTAATTTCTTTTTTCTCTTTTGTATGATTGAAAAGAAAGAAAAGGGGTATCAAATTTCCAAGTCCAACATTGCAATAGTTCCCAAGCTCAGCTCACGCATTTACTAGTTTTTTGATACTACTACTATATCTCTCATCAAAAGAAGGTGGTTGCAGCATCACTTAGCATAAGAGAGTTCATACAGCCTCATATCTGGAAAATATAATAATACTAATATATCTATATATATATATATAGTAATTCTTGAAGAGGAAAAAACAAATCAAGTGAAGTTTGAATAGGGCCGGTTCCGAGTATTTGGAGGTCCAGGACGAATTACTAAAAGGGAGGCGCCCCCGAGGCGATTTTTATTGGGGTCTATTTATACATACATAATTAGCTATCTTTTTAAGTTTTACTTATACATAATTGGCAATTTTTTCAGGGTCTACTTATAATATGAGTTTATTTTCGAAGCTTAAATATTGTATGGTGTCTTTTAAAATTCTAGGGAGGCCTATTTCTAAAACTCAAAATTCTTAAACTAAAAGTGTAATTTTCAAAATTCTAGGGACCTTTGCTTTTGAGTTTTATATACATGTATATCAATATATATGTAGTTGATGATACTAATTGGGAAAGGGGCCTAAACATAAGTTGAGGGGAGACTTAAACATAATTGAGGGAGACTTAATGAAAAATGCTAAAAAATATCAAAGTAAAAATATAATTATGAAAATTTTATGGGAGCCCTCAAAATTTTATGAATTTTAGTGGTTCAGCGGGATTGCCCCTTGCCCCCACCCCCCGGGGACAGGCCATGAGTGTGAAACCACCACAAATACAAATACGGAGTACTACAATATTAAGTATTAACAATGTTAGGGGCACTTCTACTACGGGCCCCATAGTGACACTAAAAAAGAAATAGAATATGAGTGTGAGTGTTAATAGAATGTATTAGTAGTGTAAATAGTACTCTATTCAGTATTAACAACCCACCGTTTTGTTTTCTTTCTTTCTTTTGTAGGAGTACATCCCTCTCTCTCACTTAATGGGAAAAAGTTAGAAGGCTACCCACTGTCACTGTCCAATGCCAACTATGCCACTATTTTTCTTGGGTTTTGTTTGTCTTTTGCATTTCTATAATTGTTCCAAGTTCCGTTTATTTATGGTTTTAATTATAGCTAGGAGTAAGCTAGTAGCCTAGGAAAAGAGAGAGAGAGAGAGAGAGAGAGAGCACCTAATTGTCGCTCTTCAATGTCCACTGTTTGTTGTTTTCTCTCTTTCTTTATGTAGTATAGTATATAGGACTAATAGGAGGAGTACTACATATACTGATGATATACACAACACACCCCCCTCAATATCTCTTTATAATAATACATTATCCATTAGTTGTATTGTTTTCCCGAATGGAATGATCCCCTCATATCCATCATTGACACACATAATACAATAGCTCTTCGATCAGTACTTGTGCTTTTTCTCTGTGTATTTCATTTCCTTTCCTTTCCTTTCCTTCGGATAAACACACACACACACACACACATTATAAGTTGGAGTATATAACCTATATATATATATATATATATATCTGTTTGTAGCCTTTCTCTACTTTCTCATTCTCCTGCTACTCCCTTCCTTCTCTTGCCAGTTTGCCCTCGATCTACTATAACTATACACTGGCCTCAAATGGAGTCCCTTGCTTGTCAGACACAGATTAAATATGGCTGACAAATGCCCAAGCTAATTTTCTTGCCTTGCATTTGCCTGTGATTGTGAGTACTCTTTCTCTTCTCTCTCTCTCCCTCTCTCTCTCTCTCTCTCTTTATAATTTGTTCCACTGCTATTGTCTTAATTTTCACATATATGTATATGTATAGAGTCTATAGACACACACACACACACACACCCCTTGGTGCTGATTGTTTTAATTTGCCCTTCACGCTTGAATTCTTAATCTTCACACATTCTTTGAGGTTTCTCTGCAATTGAACTGTCTCTGCTTCTACAGGTTAGTTACAAAGTATCTGAGCTTTATCAAAATTTTCTACTTTTAATATCTGAGGTATACTCCAAACCACCCATTATTAATTTCAGACATATATATATATATATATGTATATATGTATATAAATCGTAGATTTTGAAAAAACTTCATATTTTTTTTGCAGCACAACTTTGTGTATATATTTTGGGATGAAAAATTTCTGGTTGGACACTTTTATATTACATTATATTATGATAAAAAAAAAAAAAAAAAATGGTGTTATTTATTACTGTGAGTTGGGGGTTGTTTCTTGGTTTCTGTATTAGCTTTGAGTTTGGGTTGTTTATCGATTTTCAAAACTTTGTTGCAGATTGAATCACTTTTCCTGGAAAAGACAAAAAGAAAAAGAAAAAGAAAAAATGGAGCTGTTACTTATTGGGGTTGTTCTGTTGGGGTTTTAATTACCTTTGGAACAAGTTCCAACCCGCCCTTTTTCTTTTTCTTTTTTTGGGAGATTGAACATTTCCAACTAATAAGTGCTTCTCTCTCTCTCTCTCTCTCTCTGGACAATATTGGTGTTTGCAATTTGCACATGATTTTTGTGAGAGAAAATCTTCTCTAGATTAGCACAGAACTCGACATAATTTGGATAATAGTTTCATATTCAGAATGCAATACAAGACCAAAAAACAAAAAAAAAAAAAAAAACAAAAAAGCCAAAAAAACAAAAAACAAAATTTATGTCTTGATTTTCGAATCCAAGTGACAAACTCATATCTTTTTTTTCATTTTGTGAGGAAAATAACTATGGTCTTTTACTAATTTCACAATTACCCCTATCAAATTAAAAAGCAATTTTAGGGGAGTTTCACTTCACAATGACAAGGGAGAGGTGAAGAAAGTCATTTCGTTTCCCTGTTTTGCCTTGCCCAACTTGGATTTTCTTGTTTAATAAATTAGTGGTTAGCTTAGCTAGCCCCCGGCCATTTGAGAATTTAGGTTGTCCGAAACTGTATTGGATTTTTAAGGTACAATGTACAATCTAGTATACCCTGTTGTTGCACTAACTACTTTTTGGTTGTTGGATGATGGTATACAAAGTTGCACTGCAGACTCAGTCGTGAAGTGCAACTTGTGATAACCCCAACCCCCACCCACTCTTTTCTGCATCTGCTGCAGTTTAGCAAATCGTTTCTATTTCTAAAGAAAGAAAATTACCAAAAATAAAAAAACAAAACAAAACAAAACTAAACTTACTCCAGAGTAAGCACAAATAGTCAATTCTGGTCAACTATGTGACCACCCACGTGGATCTGAAGTCGTTTTATGTTGCAGATTTTTTTTTTTTTTTTTTAACTGCAAGACTTCATTTGTGTATATATTGCGAACCATGTACAAAAAAAAAAAAAAAAAAAGTTGTAATTGGAGAGTCATGTGTTAATGAACCAGGTGGATAAGAACTTGAAGGAGATAAGTTTACACTACACTTAAATACTTTGCGACTTCACTGAACTGAAGAAGTAACACAGCCTCAACTTGGATTTGTGGCATCCAGTGGTAAAGAAAAAAGAAAAAAGAAAAAAAAGTGATTGCATGTTTTTTTGGGGGAATGGAGGACAAGTCTTCTGACAGGTTTGCGGATTCCAAGGCCTTTCTGATGGAATTGTCATCTGGATCATCGAAGAGGGCAAAAGCACCTGGTAATAGTATTACCCAATCTGTTTCATGCTTGGTGGATGGGTGCAATTGGGACCTTAGTCACTGCAAGGAGTATCACCGACGCCATAAAGTATGCCAGCTCCATTCTAAGGCCCCAAAGGTAACAATTGGAGGTCGGGAGCAACGTTTCTGTCAACAGTGTAGCAGGTAACAACTTTCTAATTGGTTTTTTTCAAACAGAGAGTGCAATATTCCATGTTTTCTAATCTATTGAATGAATATCCATAGGCTCGGCTTCAGAAACTGCTTCTGTTCTGCAATTGAGTTGTAGTGCTGAGTTTGCAAAACACTTTCATATTACCTTTTGGGGTCACTTATGAGCTCCAAAAATTGCTGTCAAATGAGGCCCATTACAACTACTACTAGTATCAATTGGAATTTAAATGTAGAAGCAAATCATGATTTCATTTGTGTGACTACCGAATTCTTATCTTGTCATACGGACTCTGGTACTGCGTATAATATGTATTTCCCAATCACCAGTAAAATGTATTATTGTTGTATTCATCGCACTGAGGCTTTGCTTTAACATCGGTATATCTAATGGTTGGATGAAGTTATCCTATGCTGCTATGCATATCACTATATATCAATGGAATGGTGGAACTCTAAAGTCACCGGGACCGAGTTAGTCGTCAATTCGATCTACTCACTGGAACCAAGTGTTCATTATAACGTTGACATTCCTACCAGAGAATGTCAACGAGAATAACTTTGTTTACCTCTGTTCTTCTACTCCTAATTTTTGTGGCACTGACAGGTCATTTCTTCAGCTGGTAAGAGTTGTTCATTTCCTCAACTTTTGCATCGCTTTTCGAATGTATTTCTCTGATTAATCACACAGTGTCTCTATGCTTCCATTTTTTTTTGGTTCATCCTTGTGATCGATATACTATATTCTCCTGAGTGGGATTCCATTTTGCTAAAATAAAATACTTTCACGTACATTTTGACAGGTTTCATTCGTTAGTAGAGTTCGATGAAGGAAAGCGAAGCTGCAGGAAACGTCTAGATTGCCACAACCGACGTCGGAGAAAGCCTCCATCCGAACTGCTATCCAGAATTAATACTGGAAGGTTTTCATGTAACCAACAAGGTTCCATTTCTTATTCCAAGGACTTCTGTTTTTCACCATTTAGCTTCTACTAGTTCAAAACCACCCCCCCACTTGTTTCTCTCATTTATTCATGAGCATTAGTCTCTGAATCACATCGATGTTCTCACTCAATTGAACCGGACTTTCTTTTTTTATTTTTTATACGTACGTACCTTAGGTTCTACATTGCTGTCATTCAATAGTCCACAAGTATTAATTCCAAGTGCTCTGATGGGCCCCCCCGCCTGCGCTCCTTTTTACATCAACCAAAATGACGATATTGCCCGATCAACAGCTCAAAGCCGCGGAGGAGGAAACCGGTTCCAAATATTAATGGGCAATGACCCTTCTCTCTCTGAAGTTTCTACATGTCAACCACTTCTTGATTCGAGTTTTTCACCACGAAATAGTGAATCGAGCAGGAAATTGCTATATGATAATCGTGCTCTCTCTCTTCTGTCATCAGCTCGGTCTGAAACTCGGGAGATTGGTTTAACCCACATGGTGCAGCCTGAACCCATGTCACTGGATCAGCCTTCAATCCAAAATCTGCACTATAGTGGTCTAGACCAGTACAGTTTCTCTCAGGGAGTGGAAAGTAATTCTGATTTCAACTCCAATCAGAATGTGTTGTACAATGGACCGGATGGGCCATCTGCTAGTGAGCCTCACCAGCAAACTCTGTCATTTATGTGGGAGTAGTTTACCTTCTTTTTTCTACTTTGCTCTCGTCATTTATCGAACGGAGTGTTGTGTTGTGTATCAGTTTGAATTCTTTATGCCATGGTACAATTTGTGTCAATTAAGTATCAGGAGTTTATTGCCTTCAAATTTTGTGGAATTCTTCGAGTCGTACGTCTCATTTATTGTAGTTAAATATTGTTGTCCCGGCTACATGGGTCAGTCAAATAAGACTAGGACTCTATTTAGTTTGAAAAATATCAACGACCTCCCTTATTTGTTACAGTTCGTGGATGGTGTTAATTGAACATGTTTAATCACTAAATAAATAATTAACATTTTGCTGGGAAAAAAAAAAAAATCATATGATTGGAAAAGACTAGTCTACCCCATCTTGGTGCTAGACACTAGTGAGTTTAGGATTGGAAGGGCAAAAAGTTGTATATATGCTTATTTTGGAACCGATGTTTGGATAATTTTGACACTTCAACTTTAAGGAGTTCTTGATATATCAAGATATATGAGGGAAAATAGTGATATGTGCCCACAACTTTACTCCTACTAATCACCAACGAAGGGAAATAGAATGGTATCTTATTAAGCTGGCCAGGGGTCTGTACTCCATAACCCCATTCATATCTTAGAAAACCAGTTCAAATCTCTAGTTAAATATATGGGTACATATCCAAATAATGTGCAATCTAGTTTTTTAATCAACACGTTATGTCCAATCCAGTATTTTAATCACCATATTTCTAGATAACACAATGAGGGACCACAGGCCAAACCAGAGCTTTTCAGTATATCTCAGAAACTCCAATCCCAAGACACCACCAAGTTTCAAACCCAACTACTATAAATAGGCTCATGACCTGCCTCTGCATTTGTAGACTTGATCATCTTGTTCTGGGTATCTCCTTAAAAAAAAAAAAAAAAAAAAAAAAATGGAGGCCAACCATGAGCGAAGAAAAGGATTCGTGAAAACTAAGGTAGTGAAGCCCTTTTATTTAGCTGCTAAGCTATCATCAACTGTGCAATGTGGTAGCAAAGTTAGGCCCAAAAGGGTCTCCTAAAAAATGTTGTGGAGGTTTTAAAATTGTCGGCCATGAGTACTATGCAACGCAACTAAGCCATCAATGCCAAAGGTGTCTTTCGCGAAGCCGGTGAGTTCTTGGGGCTTGGATGGCTATGAAAATGGCCCAAATTAATGATGTTAATGGTGGTGATGAAAATGAGGATATGAAGGCTGCAATTTACATTTCACATGCTAAAGAGCGTTTCAAGCTTGAAAGAATTGACTATGATTAAACATGGAAGTCAAGTGTTCAAATAAAAGGAAAAGATAGACAACTATCAACTCTATCATCTAGTCTACCTATGTGCCCATTTTTCTTGGGTTTATATATGCTTTGTGTTGTTGGGATATGTTATGTGACTTATGTTGTACATTTGTTGTATGTACAAATTCTCACCCTCCCCTCAATCTTTTACTTTCGGCTCCTCTGGCTTGAATTAAAGGAGACGTCACAAGACTTGTCGTGAATTCCTCCCACAGTCCCACGCGGGCTACCCCATTGGTTCTCCTCTCGAAACTTACATGAAAAAATAATAATAATAAATAAATTATTTCATCCATTCAATGTGACCTTTCTTTTTCAGGCATTAGTTTTTTCAAATATTAACATAATCTCAGAAGAAAAAAAAAAAAAAAACCCTAAAAGTTGGCTTTTATATATAATTTCAAAATATGATGAATAATGTTATTATTCTCAAATTTGTATCCCAAATTTGATTCCAAATGGCTTCACGGTGTCGGTTATACCACATTATGTGACAGTGATCGGTTGTACCGCATGCCACTATATGTGATATAACTGACAAAGTATTTAATAACCAAATTTGGGAAGCATAATATTACCGAAATATGATTTTTCATGTTTTCTCAGATTATCATATGGGTCTTGTGACTACTTTTTCTTCGTCCCAAGCAGTTAAACAGCTTCTTCAAGCTAACCATAGTTGTTTACAAGTGATTACTGAACCGTTCTTAAAGTGCAGGTCGGTGTAAACAAATAATTATTGTTACATTATTTTGGTGGGTTGATGACTGACTCTGATTACCAACCCCTTGTTCGCTAGAAAGAGGTCAAGAGGCGACTACAAGTTGCCCGTGGGCCCACATCCTGACGGGTTAATTTTAGGGGAAAATACCTTTTATCCCCTGTGGTTACACTCATTTTCTCATAACCCCCTGTGGTTCAATTTGTAACACTTAACCCTCCTGTACTACGGACTGAAGTGAGACTGTTAACTTTTCTAACGGTAGTCCCACTTCAGTCATTAGTACAGGGGGTTAAGTGTTACAAAAATGAACCACATGGGGGTTATGAGAACATGGGTGTAACCATAGGGGGGTAAAAGGTATTTTTCTCTAAAGAATATGTATAGGGGCTTGGGGGTATTAACGTCATTTCCTTTTTTTCCGTTAGAAAAGTTAACAGTCTCACTTTAGTCCGTAGTACAGGGGGTTAAGTGTTACAAAATGAACTACAGGGGGATTATGAGAAAATTGGTATAACCACAGGAGAGTAAAAGATATTTTCCCCTTAATTTTATTATATTTGGGCTCCACAAAAATTAGAGCCTCATCTGTAAGCCCAATCGTATTTGGATAGTCAAAAAAGAATATTAGTGAAAACGGTATGGCCTGTCTCAACCTCACCATCATACTCTAACCCCACTTAAATATTCAGCAAACTTGCCTTTGATATCATTTTTGGAATCCATTTTAATCAACAATAAAAGTGATATGGTTTTATCTAACTAATATATGTCACACCCCTATCCTATCCGCCCTTATACGGATTAGGACATATAACAATGTTTATTAACATCTAATTGAATGGTTATTAAAGTTATTGAAACCGAAAGAGAGGCTTGTCATGTATCACGTACTTAACTAAAAAGTTCACTAATAGAGAAAGTTGAACTAAAACATCGTTAAAATACCTCGAAAATGATCAAAAGTCAAAAGGATAATTTTTGGGCCTATTAAGGACTCTCAAGGACCATTTTTTTTTTAAATTATTATTTATCAAAGTTTAAAATCAAGCTAGAAGTACCACCGACCGGTCCTAGAGGTACCATCAACCAATCCTAGGTACCTGTCACAGAACTATCTGCTAAAAACTACAGTAAACAAGTTTAAAATGTGCACAATCCTTCCGAAATCTTTTGATGACATTCCAAACTCAATTGTAACTAAAAACCATCGAAGTTAAAGGCATTTCATGATCTCTTGGAACCCTTTACACAAGTACATAATGAGAGTTCAATAAACAAGCACTACAAATCCTTGCCCGACTACTCTATTTTAAAAAATTAAAACTAAAATTTAAAAATTAAAAAAAAAATAAAAATAAAAAAAGAAAGAAAAAAAGAAGAAGAAGAAGAAGAAGAAGAAGTGTATTTTGCACCCCTAATGTATACACCGTTTTAGACTTTGCACCCTAATATTTTAATTTTCTGAAACTGGTTCTTAATGTAAATAGCGAGTTGCAATGTGACCCTTCCGTCAGAATTTCTGTTAAAAACTAACGAAAACTTGCCCATGTGCGAGTCATGTGACTTATTAAGGGTATTTTAGCCATTCACTATAATTTAAAAATATTTTGCACCCCTAATGTTTGAGTACCGGTAATGGTACATTCATTTTTTAATTAAGGCACTTAATTTTAATTTAAAAAAGCAATTTTTTACCTTTTACTTTAATTAGTAATGACACCTCACTTATTGTACAACATATTATATTTTACAAATAAAGCTTAACTACATTTTACTCCCTCCTAGTTTGCCCTTTGTATTAATTTGGTCCCTGTAATTTAGAAATTTTTATTTAGTTCCTGTAGTTTCATAAGTGAGTCATTTTAGTCACTTAAAACACTTTTTTGTGACAATTTTTTTTTTTACTTTCAGTAACAAAATTATTTGTCATTAAATGACTTATTGGACTTATTTGTCACACTTGTGAAACTACAGGGACTAAAGTAACACTTTCTAAATTATAGGGACCAAACTGACACAGATAACAAACTACAAGGGTGTAAAATGTATTTAACCCTTACAAATTAACTTAAATCATCCCAATTGACAAAAAATCAGTGCAAAATAAACTTGGACCATGCCAGTTGAAAATACTTCTATATGAAATTAATCGTTTCAACTTTGGCTTCTTTAACATAAGCCCTGTATCAGAGTTTGTAATTATGATAACCATATTTAATATAATACCACTATCTTGAGCCCAATAGATAAGCTCTGATCGTGAGTCAAATACCTACATATATATATATATATATAAAGACAATAAAAGAATAATTTAAATTTAATTATTAATGTATTAAAAATGGTAAAGTATTCACCTTATCAATGGAAAAATATGGTGTTACATCGATATCTGCACGTTGGTCTTCCATTGTATTTGGTAAAGGTGCCAAATAATTTTCAACATCTTCTATTCTTAATTTTTTTTTTCGGCATGTGCAGAATACAAAAATATACGGACATCATCTATTAAGGAATTCATTATATTGAGTCAAAAAGTATAATTAAAACATGGTAGAATAATACTTAACTAGCAAAATGGAGTAAAATAGTTGGAATATATATATATATATATATAACAATAAAAGCAAAAAGTGGCTGAATTGATTTTTATTTTTTATTTTTATCAATCTCAACTGCTCGTCACTACAAGAAAACTGCCATTTAGTGGCAATATTTTTAGTTACAGTCCAAATATTGACACTAAAGCATGCCTTTTAGTGCCAAACTGGAGACTTGTCACATAAGAGATGGAAACTACTATTTTTGTCCCAAACATAGGGTTGTGACTAATTAGTCGCGACTAATTTGTTTGGCGGGGAAAAATTTCGCTTCCGCGCCAAGTTGAGTAATGGCTTAGTGGCAGTATCAAGCCTTCTCGTGAGTAAATTTTTTTGAAGTTGTGACTAAAATTTTGGTAAAATGGGTTATAATTTAATGTATTGACAAGGTGTTATACAGCAGAGCACATTCTCAATCGTCTTTTACTTTTATCAGATTTTTCAAAGGATAGAGTTAGAGACCCTCCAACTTCATGTCCAGCCTCTCGTACCCTCTCTCCGTGAGCACTCTAGCCCTCTCCGACAGACCGCTCTTTCCTTGCCAAAACCTCTCTTTTCCTTATATTCTCTCATCACAGACCCACTATCGCCCGCTATAGGTTCTCCGACTGTTTCATTCTCTTTATCATCAAACAGGACAATGGTAACCGCAGCGCATTATAGCCTGTTCAGTGTAGCAATCGGTGAAGATGGGAGGAGCAAGCAAAGCCAGTGATTGGGACAAGGTGCTCATGTTGGGCATCAACCCCGGCGTCATTTGTCTGACCCCCACCTTCTTCGCTAATGTCTCTAGAGTTCTAGGTTTGCCCAGATCTCAATTGGTACTCCTATCCCTTCCCATTCCTCTCTATATATATATATTTGTATATGCACATTTACACACATCAATTTCTCATATATTCATAAATATTAATCTGTATGTGGAAACCCTAAAGGAATTTTTTATTTTTATTTTTTAAATCAGCAGTATATAGCTATGGAGGTATTATCGTTCAATAACTTTTGCTTGGAACGTGTGCGAGATTTTAAACTTATATCTGATCTTGTAATCTTATCTATTGATTTTTGGGGATTGATTTTGGCTGATGGATGGTATATTGGGTTATTTGTTTTCTAGGGTGATGCTTTGGAAGTCATGTACCTGATATGTAGATCAAGTGTTTGTTCATTTGCTCCTTAGCAGAGCTTGGAGTTTCAGTTAATGTAAGAGGTCGATGTTACTATCTTTGATATTAATGAAATGTTTTCCCCTATTTGAAAAAGAAGCATTTAACTAGTATGGACAACATGTAATCACATTTTCCTACAATCTACATTTCACAATGTGTCATATATGTAACTTTCTTGGACTAAAGGAGCTCCACAGTGTTTATTGTTTTTATTTTTATTTTTGTTCTTTTCAATTTCTGTAATTTATTTTCCATGTAAAAACATTTTATCACTTCAGTTCTAATGCTCGATTTCATAGGGAAGAATTTTGAATCAAAGGAGAACCTTGTTTGCTACATAAATAGAGACCTCAATTCGGAATGTAGGAATAGACCTCAATTGTTAAGACAACTCTCAGAACATAAAAAATTGAGTATAGGATCTCACTTTGGTTTCTTTATAGCCGCTTTTGGTTTAGCCTTTACTGTTTAATAATAAATCATTTGATTGGGTCTCTACTTCTTAATTTGAGATTTTTTTTCCCTTCGAGCAAAAGTGGTTGTAATTATTTGCTAATTGATGTGATCTGAGCATAATATTGTTGTTCATTAAATGCTCAAGAACTCATTAAATTATTAGTTGTGTATAGGGATGTATACGAGCGAGCCGCTTAACAAGCACTCGCAAACATGTTCGATAAAAGCTCGGCTCGGTTCATTTAATAAACAAGTCTAGCTCAAGCCTAAACTTCAGGTTGTTTAATAAACAAGCCAAGTTCAAACACACATTAGCTCGCTTTCATAGAGCTCGTGAACACGTTTGAATAAGCAACGTTAATAGCTAGGCTCGCGAAAAAGCTCGTGAATAGGCTTGATAAAGGGCTTGTACACTAGCCTAGCTACATATATATTTCTATTCGAAAAACTATGTACTATTGGTAGGCTTGTGAATAGGCTTGATATAGGGCTTGACAGGCTTGTATATTGGTTTATCTAAAGCCAAGCTCAAGCCTAGTTTTTGGGCTCATTTAGTGAACAAGCCAAGCTCAAACGCACATGAGCTCGGCTCGGCTCATATACACCCCAAGTCGTGTATGTTAGTTGTGGCACTCTAGCTCCGAAAGTACAAACTGAAGTTATTTGAACATGTCACTCATTTTTCAATAATTTTTTTGTGGATTCGACTTGGTTCAGTTTGTACCTATTTCCATGCCTCTTTACCTCAATTTCTTCATTCTAAGCTATAGGCAATTGAACATTCACAACTGGTTATATGCTTATTAATTATTCTTCTTTCTTTTTCCTTAATTTTTTTTCTTTCTTTCTTTCTTTCTTTCTTCTTCTTTTTTTTTTTCTTTGCTTACCAAGTAAAATACGTAATTCAATTAGTTAAACAAAATTCAATTAGTTAAATTCATTTGAGTTTAAGTTTCCAACTTTTGGTCTATTAGAATCAGTGAGAGATTCTTATTCTCTTTTTGTTGACTACACCTAATATATGCACAAATTTGCAGAATTGCAGGATAACCTGATCCAAATACAAGAGGATATGACTTGAACATCGATGTGGTTCATGACCCTATTCAACCAAAAAAGAATAAAAGGGTCGATGAAACTTTGGGGGAAGTGTATGTAAGTTTATATTGATCTTTTTCAAGTAATCTCCAGTCATTCAATATATATGGGTTATACATTATGAGAATTGTGAGCTTATTTATTTGCTTCCTGAAGTGAACTAGATTTGTGTTCAAAACTTGTTTTGTCATTTGCACTAATGATATCAAATGAACACACCTTGCTCCTTTAGTATAGTCAGTTAGGGACTTTCAATTAGATAATAAAACCACAACCCATTAACCAAATAAATTGGTTTGATATGACCTTCAATAATAATAAAACAAAGTACTATGAATGAATTCAACTAAAAATGTTTTAGTTAAAATTGGAGAAAATAACATATCATACATTAGCCTCTTGTTCTTTTTTTTTTGGGTCATATTGTTGTTGCTTCTTTCACCTTATCTCTCTTCTTCCTTTATTAGGTTGTCTATTATTTGTTTTAATTTCCTCATAACTCTTTTTGTTTCCTTGGTGAAACTAGTAAATGGGTCCTTCCCTATCTTACACTACAGGAAGGCCCTGTTTTTCTAGTAGTTGTCGGACATGTTACTTGGAGTTCCTGTGGATGCAACATAAGCTATGCAGAGAAGAAAATAAAAGAAAAGATAACACCCGAGGAAAACTTTCTTCTTTGTCTTGTTAGTAAGGAAAATTGTGAGAAAAATAGGAAGGAAAAGGAAATAGATGAAAAGTAAAATGAAATTCTTATAATATTGTGAATAAATTCCCTACTTCTTTCCTTGATATACTATTATATCCCAAGAAATTCTAACTTATATTGTTATTGAAGCACATGAAAAAACAAACAGGGAAAAAACTAAGGAAATAGTCTTTCCACAACATTTTTCCTTTTCCTTTTTCTTCCTATATTGTGCTCGCAAATTTTCTCACCAATCAATCAAAGAGAAGAGTTTACTTCCCCTTGCTAAATCCATGAATCAAATAGAGCCTAAATGAATAACTAAAGTAATTTATAATAATATTATCTAACTTTTAGAAGTTATCCTGTTGGAGTCAACCCTAGGGGATGGAGCTAGAAATTTACAATTGGGGGGCCGAGTACTAGGTTGGCCACCTAACATGTCACACTGGGGTTTTGGGGCTGAGGCAATTTTTTTGGGATCCATTTTATCTTATTTTAGGGTATTATTCTTTGCATTAGAAAGACGGCAGTTTTACTATGTGAGGTTTTTTTCCATGTTTGAGAGCTAGGAGCTTTGGTATTTGCAATACTTACTATGCATTGTAATTTGTAATCCTTTGGCTTATGGTTTATCACAATATATTTGTAATTGTATATAGATAAGAACTATTTTTTCAAAAGAGTGATGTTATGCTTCACAAATTTGGTTCCCAAATGCCTAATAATGCTACATCAGATGCTTGCTTTGTCAATTATATCTCAAATGCTTTATATAATTGATAAATCATTTGGAAGACAAATTTTGGAATTTTGGGAAACAGAGCATTATCCTTTTTAGAACTTAAAAGTTTGGAGGGGAGAATACATAGACTAAATCTAAAATTTTACAAATTACATATGAATAATCAACATTTTAAAAGAATTGCAGGACCGTGGCCCTCTGGGCCTCCATAAATTTCCACCCAACCCAACAATATCGAATCTAAATTGCTATGTTTTTTCCCCCTTGTTTTAAACATAATAACAAATCTTAATATACTTATGATTTGTTCTAAGTCTTAAATTTAACATACAGCCTTGCTTGAGTGTCTTTGGACTTAATTTGCAAATATGCATGTATGTTGTGTACAAAGCAGGCAAGGATGGTATTTATCCATCATCATATATATATATATATGGTAAGATATAACTAGGTATTATTAGAGCCTAAGAAAAACAAAAAACACTTCTTGAAATCTCCAAAATGAGACGAAGTTTAGGAGCAAAGCGATTTCTTGCTGTAAATATTGCTTAGGAATGGATCACTAAAGATTTAACTAATTTTCTTCTAAAGTAGGTTGTAGCTTATTCCACCATCTAGGAATTAAAAACTTTTAGGCATAAGAAGGTCGGAGGTTATCTTAAGTAGACTCATAATTAGATATTGCTAACTACAAAAAATGAAGAAAAAAAATAACGCTCTTTATGGCATGTGTCACCAACTTTTTACAAAAGATTGGTTAGTTAATGTTTATTATTTTGTTTAGGGAAAAAGGCCTATGTTCCCCCATTCCACTCTTTTTTTTTGTCCTAGGTCGAGCTCCCTATTAGCAATATCCAAGAGCAACTTTCATATATTCGAGACCATTGCATGCTTAAAATTTGAGAATGTACAAGAACAAAAGACGAAAGAGAATAAAAATTTTGAAATCAGTTTTGGTTATCCTTTATTTCTGAGCAGAAATTTCAATTGGGTGAATGGGTTGTTTTTGTAGCATACTCTAGTTATCATTGCAGCAAAAGTTTGTCATAACTGTAGAACCTCATATCCAGAAAGCTGAGTTGAACACACAATACAGGTCATATCGCTATAGGTTGCACAAACAATACTACGTTGTATATGAAATGATGAGATGAGATTGGAACACCGCTGATCAGGCATTAGCCAAACTGAGTGGGAGCATCTTGTCAAATATTTTGGAACTGATGACTTTAAGGTAATATGTCTGTTTATTTATATTTGGTATATAGATCTAACTTAGTTCGTTCGGCTGCTAGTATGTCTTTATTTTTTGCTTCTTCGATTAAATGCATAAAGTAAGCGAATTAAACAAAAAGAACCGGTGTATAGATTTCAATTGCGTTTGGAATAGAATATTGTAACTCCAATCATGTGTAACCAACTGTTTTAAGGAGTTTCAATAAGGAAGTTATGAAATGCTTGGATAACACTCTTATAATAGCTAGAATGTGTTAAGTGGTTTGACTTATTTGTTGGTATTAGGTTGATGGAAGGTGTTGTTTCTATTCAGTGGCTAGTTAATGTGATGGAAGGCGTCATTTCTTCTTGGCAATGTTTGGTATTTTGGTTTTCTTCATGGAGTGTTTAGCATCCTAGTTTAATTAAGAAGAACCTTGAGGATATTTAAGGCTGAGGAAAAGATTGAACATATTTATTATCGTCAAGCTCAAGTGGCTTATTAGCAGTATTACATGTCGAAGAGCAACAATCTATCTTGTAAAAACTAATTGATTATCTTCCAAAAAAAAATAGTAAAAGTTGTAAAAAAAAATTAAAATTTGAACGACTTCTAGTATATCGTTTATTCTTTCAGCATGAATAAGCAGACATGAGTTACGAAACCACTAGAATTTTATAGTAAAGCCATTATAGAGCGGCACAAAATGCTCATTATATTCCTTGACTAGGACAAAAAAGACAAAAAAGACAAAAAAAAAAAAAAAAAAAATTAAACTGTGAAATGAGCCCATGTTCTGTTGGGATTGTATAAGAGCTTAAATATAGTTAATACCTTTGTTGTAGCAACATTCAAAACTCATTTATCTTAAGCACTTACGTTTTTAAAGTAGGGACTAATGATTTATAATGACTTCGGGCTGCTGTTACTTCAACAAATTCTTCAATGTTTTTACTAATGCCTGCCATACTTCTATTTAATTCCATTAGTAGGATTTTTTTTTCCAGATCTGTTGAGGCTAGCCTTGTTGTTTTCAGGATGTCTCTATTTGTTTTTTCTATGGGGATTTGCAAAGGAACTACTAGAGGATTAGAGGTGTTGATCGAGGCTGCTTAGAGGGATTTTTTTACAATAACCAGGTATTACTTCTTTTGTCTCTTTCCTTGTAGTAGAAAGTTGTCTTACTCCAAGGAATAAAATAGCTATGAAGCACGAGTGCTTCAAAAATGGAGCCGCACGCGGACTTAGTGCGTAGGGAGTGCTTTAGTGCGCCTTAGTACTTTTGTAGTGCTTTTGTAGTGCTTTTGTACAAGACTTTGTTAACGTTTAATATTAATTTGCTTGCTTGTGGCTTTGTTGATAGTTGAATTACATTGTTTATTATTAAGCAAGTAGTTTATGTGTATATTGTGTCTTAAATAGAAAAAAAATATTGGTAGAATAGTTTGTATACAGTATAATAGTAATATATAAATGCTATATAAAATATATTTTTAGCATTTTTATATAAGTACCCCCGCCGCACTCGCACTCGTGATTTTGAGAAAATTGCCGAACTCCCCGCACTCGCGTCCCCGTCCTCGTGTCCCCGCATCCGCACTGGTGCTTCCTTGTAAAATAGTGTCCTGTTTTTGAGTTTAATTCCCCCTCACACACTTATTATTTGTGAAGGTGATGTACACTTAATCCAGAGCATGGGATATTCCTGGCTTGTTTTGATGTGGGCCATGTGGCAAATACTTTATATTTTATTAGGTATGTACTACTTGATTGTGAGTTCGTAATTGCAACTGGATGGTGTCTATATAAATGATCGATCATATACACATGCATGTATACAAATATGGGATGTCAAAAAACTCAAAAGATTGCTATTTGTAAAGTTATTTCGTTAACGTAGGAGGATCTTATGAGCTTTTAGCATCTCACCTAGTGGAGGATGGTTCTCCTATGTCTGAGGATGAGTGGTTGTGCAAGTTTTTAGACCAGAGCGATCAGGTTGAATAGTCTATATCATCTGTTGAGCAAAACCAGCGTGCACAACTGTCACGACCCATCCCACTACGCGTGGAAATAGGACACGTGGCACGCCACCAAGGCTCATCCAACATCAACTAATAATACGCAGCGGAAAGAACTTCTATAAAACAACCCTGGTAGTTTAAAACTTAGGAAAACGTTCCCCTCTGTATTGTAAAATACATTGAAATTAGAGTCATAAAAAGTTTTGGCCATTGAAAACACATTCAAAGATAATAGTTTTGAAAAACAGAGGCTCAGTCGACTGCACTAGGGTCCAGTCGACTGCTCCGTCGACTGTGCCAAGCAGAACCAAAAACCCTAAAACTCAACAGAGGTCCAGTCGACTGCTTTCTGAAACCAGTCGACTGTTATTCAATCGAAGGAGGCAGTGGCTCCACTAAACAGTGTTCAGTCGACTGCCCAAGGGGTCCAGTCGACTGCTTCTCTAATATTTCCTTACAGTATCTCAAATACACGAGATCCAGTCGACTGATCAGGGGGTTCAGTCGACTGCTTCTCTGCTGGCAGCCCTGTGCTGGAAATAATAAGTCCTGCTACTCAATACCAATAACAATCACCACCACAACTGATTTTAACGCATACAAAACATAATTACAGACGTTCAATTACAAGATTACAACACTGCAGGACTAATCTATGTTTCTATTACAACATACTACAATATTCAAATCCTTACACAAGTTTAGGATTTAAAACACAAAAAAAACATTTACAAAGGTGATCCCCCGACGTTCATCGGCCTCACTCCACACACTTCTTCTTGTCTTTCTTCTTACCTGCAATGGAGTACATCTCCACTGCTCAGCTATATGCTGAGCGTACAATTCTAAATGTATGCTTATATGACAGTTCATGGTTTAAGCATCTTAAAACACATAAAAATAGTCTCTAGGGTGAGTGGTACGCATTCATCCGGTAGCGGCAAGTCCAAGCCTTAAACCGCGATGTCAATGGCAAGTCCAAGCCTACAACCATTACATCCCACAAGTGCCATGGCAAGTCCAAGCCTACAACCATGCACAGTAGCCGTCGCTACCAAAATTCTCAAACATCGAGAAGCTTACTCCGGCATGAATTTGCACCAAACTCCCCTTTGACCCAAGTAGACACATAACATGCTCACATAAACAGTTATACGTGCTTTTATCATAATTTCACGTGCATAATTAACGGGCCTAACACATGAATTTCGCCCGGATCCAAGAATATCAAAAGTGATGTCCAAAACATGAAAATCCATATATTTCATAGATCTAGAATTCATACCTCGTGCAAATCTCTTCAAACTTTGAAGGATCGTCTAGGGGAATAAATAATCGTCGGATTTCGAATTTGGTACAATTCCTATAAGTTTTACCTGATTTTTTTCCAAAAGTCCAAAATTAAGATTTTAACAAAACTTGGCCAAACATGACCTAAGTGGTATCAAAACGTAGATCTTACCTCCACGAGTTCAAATCTGAAATCTGGAGAAAATCTGACGGACGAACGGTCGTCGATCGGCGTCGCAAAGCCCGGAGCAACCAAATCTCCTTTCTCTCTCCTCTCTCTAGATATTTAGGAATTTGGATGAGATTGAAATCTCATCTCAATCTATATATAGGCAATCTTTCGGGAAATTACGTTTACCTCCCCGCAAGTTTCTCAAAACTTCTAATCAGCTCTCGAAACTTCGCACACGTCCATTTTACAACTTTACGAGTGAAAACTATAAATTTCAAAAGTTTCCCACTAAGTTTCGTTTGGTCCAAAATAACGCCCGAAAACTATATTCTGTGAAATCTCTACACAACCTACCTTTTTAATTAACGCATCTCTCACGTTCTCACCACAGTTCTCAAAATGATACTACCCAATCAAAGATTATCAGAATTATACTACACAGATATAATTACTATTCACAGAAATACCAGATAAGGTCAAATAACATTTAAATCATATAAATGTCATTTACTCATGATTATGCAATATGAACTTCCATGTTCCCGTGTCCTCACTGACACCTTACCGTTGACCACAGTCAACCACTTATCCTCAATTATCATATATCAATGATATTTCATAAAATTTCATATCATGCATGATTAAACTATGAAATTCTGGAACGGGCATGACAACTCTCCCCTCCAAAAAGGAAGTTTGTCCCCAAACTTATACCTCATACGTCGAACAGATACGGATACTCATTCCGCATATCTTCCTCACTTTCCCATGTAGCCTCTTCCAACGTATGACTACGCCATAGCACTTTCACCA
The DNA here is from genome assembly GCA_033977485.1 of Hydrangea macrophylla. Taxonomy (NCBI): domain Eukaryota; kingdom Viridiplantae; phylum Streptophyta; class Magnoliopsida; order Cornales; family Hydrangeaceae; genus Hydrangea; species Hydrangea macrophylla. The sequence continues at coordinate 889,081 of CM066987.1, forward strand.
TTGGAATAGTCTTGGTTCTCAGAACTTGTTCTTTGCGGTCTAGAATCTCCACTGGTTGTTCCACATAAGTCAAGTCTTCCTGAATCTGCAACGGTTCAGGTACAATGATCTTACTCGTGTCAGTCATACAACGTCTCAACATAGACACGTGAAACACATTGTGCACATGTTCCAACTCTGATGACAAGGCCAAACGATAAGCTACTGGACCAACCCTCTCTAGGATTTCAAAAGGTCCTATGAATCTCGGATTGAGCTTTCCCCTCTTCCCAAATCGTACAATGCCTTTTGAAGGCGATACCCGCAAGTATACGAAATCTCCTACTTCAAAATTCATCGGTCGTTGTTTCAAATCTGCATAACTCTTATATCGGCTCTGAGCTACCTTGAGTCGCTCTTGAATCAACTTCACTTTCTCAGTAGTCACCTGTATTAACTCAGGTCCTAACAACTTCCTTTCTCCAACCTCGGTCCAACAAACTGGTGATCGACACTTACGGCCATACAGAGCTTCATACGGTGCCATACCGATACTTGACTGAAATCCGTTATTATAAGCAAATTCAATCAACGGCAAGTGGTGCTCCCAATCGTCCCCAAAATCTAATACACAAAGTCTCAACATATCCTCTAGCGTCTGAATCATACGTTCTGACTGTCCATCGGTCTGAGGATGAAACGCAGTACTGAAACTTAATTTCGTACCCATAGCTTCTTGCAAACTTCCCCAAAACCTTGACGTAAAACTACTATCACGATCGGATATAATCACAGCTGGGACTCCATGTAGTCTTACAATCTCTTTCACATACAATTCTGCTAACTTGGACGGTTTAGTCGTCTTGATCGGTAGAAAATGAGCTGACTTTGTTAACCGGTCAACTATAACCCAAATCTTATCATTCTTATTACATGATCGTGGAAATCCTGAAACAAAGTCCATCGTAATCTCGTCCCATTTCCATTCCGACACTGGCAAAGGTTGTAGTAACCCCGCGGGTACTTGTCTCTCAGCTTTAACCTGTTGACATGCCGAACATTCGGATACAAACTTAGCGACTTCACGCTTCATACCCTTCCACCAAAAGTTTTCCCTCAGGTTTCTGTACATCTTATTACTTCCCGGGTGCACTGAATATCTAGTACTATGAGCTTCTTCCAAAAGTCGTTCCTTTATGTCTTTCACATTCGGTACACATAACCGATTTCCAAACTTCAGAATCCCTTGTTCCAAAACCAAACCAGATCGCTTTCCCAAAGGTATCTCGTCTCTCATTTTACACAAGTAAACATCATGAAACTGTTCCCTCTTGATTTCATTAATAATGTCTGGGTGTGCTACAATCGCCATCATTAAGCCATCGTTGGTCCCTGGAATCACATCCAATTCTAAGCGTTCCATTTCTTTTACCAATTCCTTTTGTTGCGTTAGCTCGTCGGCTAAATTCCTCGGCGTCTTCCGGCTTAATGCGTCGGCTACTACATTCGCCTTCCCCGGATGGTACTCAATTGACAGATCGTAATCCTTCATCAACTCCAACCATCTTCGCTGTCTCATGTTCAAGTCTCGTTGGGTGAAAATATATTTCAAACTCTTGTGGTCCGTGAATATCTCACACTTTTCCCCGTATAAGTAGTGTCTCCAAATCTTCAAGGCATGAAATACTGCAGCTAATTCCAGATCATGAGTCGGATAATTAATCTCATGTGTCTTCAACTGTCTAGAAGCATAAGCGATCACTTTACCCCCTTGCATCAACACGCATCCCAACCCTTTGTGTGAAGCATCACTATAGATCACAAATCCCTCGGTTCCAGATGGTATTGTCAGAATAGGTGCTCTCGTTAGTCGTGCTTTCAATTCCTGGAAACTGTCTTCACATTCCTGACTCCATTCAAATGTAACTCCCTTCCTCATTAACTTTGTCATAGGCAATGAAATCTTCGAGAAATGTTCAATAAAACGGCGGTAATATCCCGCTAATCCCAAGAAACTTCGAATTTCGGATACAGAAGTCGGCCTCGTCCAATTTGATACAGCTTCTACTTTGTGAGGATCAACTGATACCCCATTCTTGTCAATCACATGACCAAGAAAAGTAATGCTAGGTAGCCAAAATTCACATTTCTTGAATTTCCCAAACAATTGTTTCTCTCGTAATCTCTGAAGTATCAACCTCAAGTGGTTCTCGTGTTCTATCTCACTAGGTGAATAGATAAGGATATCGTCAATGAATACAATCACAAAATCATCCAAATAGTCCTTAAAGACTCGGTTCATAAGATCCATGAACGCAGCTGGTGCATTGGTAACCCCAAATGGCATAACTAAGAACTCATAGTGTCCATAACGCGTTCTAAAAGCTGTTTTCTCAACATCTTCGGCCTTCACTTTCAACTGATGATAACCCGATCTTAGGTCTATCTTGGAGAATACTTGTGCTCCACAAAGTTGATCAAATAAGTCATCAATTCTGGGTAACGGGTACTTGTTCTTAATCGTCAACTTGTTCAGTTCCCGATAATCCACACACATACGCATGGAGCCATCTTTCTTCTTCACAAACAATACTGGAGCTCCCCACGGCGATACACTTGGTCGAATGAAACCTTTATCAAGTAACTCTTGTAGTTGAACCTTCAGTTCCTTCAATTCTACTGGTGCCATTCTATACGGTGCTTTGGATACTGGCCTTGAGTCTGGTATAACCTCAATAGTGAACTCGACCTCTCTCTCAATAAGGACATCTGGTAGCTCATCAGGAAATACATCTGAATATTCTCGCATTATCGGAATGTCTTCTACTTTTAATTCAGTCGTCGAAACATCAGTCACTGAACATAAAAATTCATGACATCCCTTTTTCAATAACTTTCCCGCTCGGATAGCTGAAATCAAATACGACGGCGGTATAACCCCACTTCCTTGAAAACAAAAGTTCCCATGTACTGGTGATCGAAAATTAACTTCTTTCCGTTCACAATCTATCGTGGCTTGATTCAGAGCTAACCAATCCATTCCCAGTATTACATCAAAATGATTTACTCCAATCGGTATAAGGTCTACAGTCATCAACTTCTCACCTAATTTGATCTCACAGTTCTTATATACAGTAGATGTCATTATCGCTTTACTAAGTGGCACAGCAATAGACAATTCATATCCTAGTGGCGCGGACTTAACAGTTAAATGTTCCACAAAGTTATAAGATACAAACGAATGCGTAGATCCCGAATCAACGAGTATGCGTGCTAAGTGCGAACATACAAGCACCATACCTGAGACCACTGTATCAGTAGCAGCCACGTCTCCAGGGTTCATCTGGAATGATCTTCCCTGACGTTGCTCTGTCCTTTGTCCCCCATCATTAGACTGTTTAGGCTTCGAACCACTAGAAGCCATAGAACTAGCTCCTTGTTGAGAATACCTCCTCGGGCAATCCTTGGCTTGGTGCCCAAATACTCCACAATCATAACACTTACCTCTCATGTCGGGTGTTGAATTTGTACTACCCCCGCCTTGGTTCCTGTTCTGGGGTTTGGTCATGAAACATCGACCTGAGTGTGGTCTGTTGCAAAGGGAACACAACGGTATGCTACTTGGCGTTCTCCTGAATTCACTGAAACTAGAACCAGAGCCTCTTTGAAACGGCCTCTTGAAAGATCCACCCTGACTTCGGTCACCACCCTCATGACTTCGCTTTCCTTGGTGATTTTGTCTCGATCTCTCTATTCCACTTTCGGCTACAAGCGCCGTTTGTTGTACTGCTGCCACGGTCGAATGCTCGTAAGTCTCTACCCTCAAACGGATATTTTCCCTTAAGCCTTCTTCAAATTTCCTTGCCCTTTCTTCCTCTCCTGGTACAGAACCTTTACCAAACCTCAACAACGCATTATACTTGGAAGTATATTCGGTTACAGTCATATCTCCCTGCTTCAAGTTATCAAATTCTCTCTTCTTTGCATTGTAGGCGGCTCGCGGAAAGAACCGGCGATTGAACTCCGCCTTGAACCCCTCCCAAGTAATCGGTGCCCCTTGATCTAGTACATTTACCCACCAATTCTGGGCTTCACCCTTCAGCACATCACTGGCATTCTCAATTTTCTCCTTATCGGTCATCGGAATCGATCGGAAAATTCTCTCCATATCCATGATCCAATGTTCTGCGAGCGTTGGGTCGGGTGTCCCATGAAATTCCATCGGTTTCTTCCGGGCAAACTGTTCTGATATTGACCTCATACCCCTATTTTCAGGCGCATGTACTACAACTATCGGTTCTGGCTCCAATGGAGGTGTTGGAGGTAATCTGTCCGCTATATTTCGTATCATCTCTCCCATGTTCTCCATCATTTCAGCCATTTCATTCATTCGACGAGTATGTGGCGATAATTCTCGTTCTTCGTCACTCATGATTACAATCCTGTAGTTCTCAATGCATAAACTCTATGCATGTACCACAATAACAATAGTATGTATGTAAAACAACATCCATATGCATCAAACATCTCTAAGATGCATGAATGCAATTGAAAACATGTGGCAAATCACTCAACACTCCACTCGTCGTCGAACGTTCCCAAAGTTTTGTTACCTCTAGCTCTGATACCAATAAATGTCACGACCCATCCCACTACGCGTGGAAATAGGACACGTGGCACGCCACCAAGGCTCATCCAACATCAACTAATAATACGCAGCGGAAAGAACTTCTATAAAACAACCCTGGTAGTTTAAAACTTAGGAAAACGTTCCCCTCTGTATTGTAAAATACATTGAAATTAGAGTCATAAAAAGTTTTGGCCATTGAAAACACATTCAAAGATAATAGTTTTGAAAAACAGAGGCTCAGTCGACTGCCCAGTCGACTGCACTAGGGTCCAGTCGACTGCTCCGTCGACTGTGCCAAGCAGAACCAAAAACCCTAAAACTCAACAGAGGTCCAGTCGACTGCCCAGTCGACTGCTTTCTGAAACCAGTCGACTGCTATTCAATCGAAGGAGGCAGTGGCTCCACTAAACAGTGTTCAGTCGACTGCCCAAGGGGTCCAGTCGACTGCTTCTCTAATATTTCCTTACAGTATCTCAAATACACGAGATCCAGTCGACTGATCAGGGGGTTCAGTCGACTGCTTCTCTGCTGGCAGCCCTGTGCTGGAAATAATAAGTCCTGCTACTCAATACCAATAACAATCACCACCACAACTGATTTTAACGCATACAAAACATAATTACAGACGTTCAATTACAAGATTACAACACTACAGGACTAATCTATGTTTCTATTACAACATACTACAATATTCAAATCCTTACACAAGTTTAGGATTTAAAACACAAAAAAAACATTTACAAAGGTGATCCCCCGGCGTTCTTCGGCCTCACTCCACACACTTCTTCTTGTCTTTCTTCTTACCTGCAATGGAGTACATCTCCACTGCTCAGCTATATGCTGAGCGTACAATTCTAAATGTATGCTTATATGACAGTTCATGGTTTAAGCATCTTAAAACACATAAAAATAGTCTCTAGGGTGAGTGGTACGCATTCATCCGGTAGCGGCAAGTCCAAGCCTTAAACCGCGATGTCAATGGCAAGTCCAAGCCTACAACCATTACATCCCACAAGTGCCATGGCAAGTCCAAGCCTACAACCATGCACAGTAGCCGTCGCTACCAAAATTCTCAAACATCGAGAAGCTTACTCCGGCATGAATTTGCACCAAACTCCCCTTTGACCCAAGTAGACACATAACATGCTCACATAAACAGTTATACGTGCTTTTATCATAATTTCACGTGCATAATTAACGGGCCTAACTAACACATGAATTTCGCCCGGATCCAAGAATATCAAAAGTGATGTCCAAAACATGAAAATCCATATATTTCATAGATCTAGAATTCATACCTCGTGCGAATCTCTTCAAACTTTGAAGGATCGTCTAGGGGAATAAATAATCGTCGGATTTCGAATTTGGTACAATTCCTATAAGTTTTACCTGATTTTTTTCCAAAAGTCCAAAATTAAGATTTTAACAAAACTTGGCCAAACATGACCTAAGTGGTATCAAAACGTAGATCTTACCTCCACGAGTTCAAATCTGAAATCTGGAGAAAATCTGACGGACGAACGGTCGTCGATCGGCGTCGCAAAGCCCGGAGCAACCAAATCTCCTTTCTCTCTCCTCTCTCTAGATATTTAGGAATTTGGATGAGATTGAAATCTCATCTCAATCTATATATAGGCAATCTTTCGGGAAATTACGTTTACCTCCCCGCAAGTTTCTCAAAACTTCTAATCAGCTCTCGAAACTTCGCACACGTCCATTTTACAACTTTACGAGTGAAAACTATAAATTTCAAAAGTTTCCCACTAAGTTTCGTTTGGTCCAAAATAACGTCCGAAAACTATATTCTGTGAAATCTCTACACAACCTACCTTTTTAATTAACGCATCTCTCACGTTCTCACCACAGTTCTCAAAATGATACTACCCAATCAAAGATTATCAGAATTATACTACACAGATATAATTACTATTCACAGAAATACCAGATAAGGTCAAATAACATTTAAATCATATAAATGTCATTTACTCATGATTATGCAATATGAACTTCCATGTTCCCGTGTCCTCACTGACACCTTACCGTTGACCACAGTCAACCACTTATCCTCAATTATCATATATCAATGATATTTCATAAAATTTCATATCATGCATGATTAAACTATGAAATTCTGGAACGGGCATGACAACAACTGAAGAGGAAAAATGAGGAGTATAGGAGGCAAGCTGAGGTAGATCTATGGCGCTTGGAATTCTTGGAGATGGAAAATAGCGGGTTAGCGTCAAATATAGAATCCCTTGCTTCCCAGGTTGCCTCGCAAGCTGCCGTCCACTATCAATTTGCAACTCTTCTTGAGCAGTTTAGATAGCAAGGGCAGATTCATATTGCTCCTACCAAAGTATAATATTTTTGGCTATGTTATTAATGACTCAAATTTAGATTGTCACAAAGAAATTTTGAATTACATTTGGTTCTTGTAAGATTATTTCAAAGCAAATTAACAATTGTCTTTTGTCAAAAGCATATAATGGCATATTGTTGTCCATGACTTTGTATTTGTTGCTACATATGAGATTTTTGGAATAATGCTAACATATTCTCAAATGGCTTCATTTTGTAGGCTGGAGACACTAAAAGCTTTTCGGAAGTTGCCATCCATGAACTCTTCTGTAAAGGCCTCCTAATCATGGTTTTTTTTTTGTTTAGTTCAAATTCTACTAGTAACATTTATTGTATATTTTAAAGCCTATCACTTTTAACTTCTTTTGTATATTCGAAGGCCTAACTATCAGTTGAAACTTCATATTGTATGTACTGAGGCCTACACACCAATTTTTTTTTGTATTCTTTTTGGTAATTAATGTATTTGTGCTTTTTTGTAGAACACTTTGTCTATGCAAGCCTGGTGTATTGTTGTGACTACCTATGTATGCAACTTAGTTGTATGTTACTACAGGTGTTCAAGCTTTGTTAAATATACATTTCAGTAGTTGCAATCAATTTTCTTTTGGTGACATTTCATTGCCATTTATAATATCAAATAAAATAAATAAATCAGGTCTAGTGAGGGACACCTTAAATTAGTAGCAATCTCAAGTTGTCACAAAAATAATTATGTATTATTTAAAAACAAATAGTGTCAACTTTTGTTTGCCATTAAACTTTCAATGGTGAATCATAATTGAATGACTCACAAATAGTGTTGTCACTAAAGGCATATTTAGTGTCAACTTACTTCATCACAAATAGAATGATTTTTGTCACAACATTTTCGTGACTAAAGGAGAGTTTTTTATGTCAACAGGTTTCCCGTCACAAAAGGTCAAAAATTTAGTGGCGACCATCACTTGCCACTAAAAATTTGTTGTTTTGTGATAATTCTTCCGTTGCAGCTAAAGATTCACACTTTAGTGGCGATTTTGTCATTTTCGCCACTAAAAACTTTTAGTCACGGTACAATTAGTCACAACCTAGTGGCAACCAAAATTCTTGTCACTAAAACTTTTAGTCACAAAATTTGATCTTTTAGTGGCAAAAATTTGTGCCACTAAAAGTCATTTTTCTTGTAGTGTCATACAAGCAATTGAAAGTCAAACATAACCAAATATGAAAGATTACATGCCCATAACTAAAATAAAAAGACACCAACTCAGATTCTAATACAAACAAAAGGAGATCAGATACTAACAGAGTCCATGCTCATGAATTCATTAAAATTATGACAATAATTAAAAAATATATAAATAAATAAATAAATAAAACTATAAGACAATAAAAACAAAACGTGGCTGCAATGGTTCTTTCACAGTTTCACATAAACACATATTCAAGTAGTTGGGTTAGTCTACTTCTCGTGTAGTATGTTTCGTTCTCAGTTATATGTACAAACAGAATTAATCACAAATCAAAATTTCATAGAGTTGAATTTACATAAAAGCGAGGGTTTCAAGACATAGGTTTTCTCTTATTTACAATAAATCCTAGAATAGTGCATGGTTAGAGATTCACATAGAATGAAAAAAGCAAGAAGAAGATCAAAAGTTAGGGAGGAATAAGAAAGAGAAATTTAGACTTACTGGATATGAGTTGAATAACAAACAGAACCATTGCTTAGAAAGCAAAAAAAATAAAACCTAAACTTCTTAAATATATAATTTGTGGTAGGTGCTCTTAAAAGTAGCAGTAAGTATATATTTTTTAACCTAAAAAAGATGCCCAAATTAAAAAATGAACTTGCCCTTACCAGCACCCTTAATGTTTGGTTCATTTGGCAATTTGCACCCCTAATATATTTATATCTATATATTTGCTAAATTCACCACCTTTTGAGAGTGCATTATTTACCTTTACCTTATATATTTTAGGTTATATGTATTTGTGTCCCCTCAACTTTTAATTTTTTTTTCTTTTGCCCTATATATATTTATAATTTTTTTAATCGCAATGGGAATTAGTGTTGATTCAAAGAGGCGTTACAACCAGTGGCGAAGCCATGATTTGAGCCTGGGGCTTGGGGACAGCTCTCTTGACTTATTATTATTATTATTATTTTTGGAAAACTGTATCTTTGGGCTAAAAAAATTGCATCATTATTCCGTGGGTTTTAGAATTACCCAAAGACAAACAATTAAATCTCTTCATTTTTTTTTTCATAAAAAGGAATATATATGTGTTATTATTATTATTTTTTTAACACTAGTTTCACCTACAAAACAAAGAATCTTTAGAAGTTTAGGATTATAGTGAGATTTATAGATCAAAGTCATTTATTTACTTAAATATATATATATATATATATATTGTGCATCAAAGTGTGATTTTTGAGCTTAAAGCAATAAATTCTGGCCCAAAAAAAGAGTTAAACAGGATATATTATAAAAATCAGAAGTGGCATGAATACATATAATATAGGACAAAAAAATTTCAAAAATTGAGGAAGACACAAATGCATATAGCCTAAAATATATAGTGATACACCCTATAAAATTCAGAGTATCCATTACTCTCGACCGACTATCCTGATCGGCCTCGAGGTTGGGATAAAATGCTCTGGTCAACTCCCCATTCAGCACACGTGGATATAGTTGCTTCATTAACAGCACAAAATTACATGCAAATCTTGTCTATTTTTCTTATACATTTATTCATGTAGCAACCCTTATTTTCGCGTCCCTATTAATAAATAAAATGTCAATTTTATTCCATTAATGTGTATTATTGTTTTAGTTGTGATAATCTTTCCATAAATTATTGGTACTGGTATTATTAATTTGAAAACTCAATGCCATTTTATTTTACTACCATGTATTAGCATTAGTAGTGATATTATCTGAATAAATATATAATATTTGTGCGAACATTTATAAATACGATGTCTTTAATTTTGTAACCCTTAGTAATTTTAAGAGTATTACATTAGTGCTTAAAGACTGCGCCCCGAAGTTACCCTATGATTTGGGATAAAATCCATTAGTAAAATGTAATATCATATCGCTTACATTTTTATCCCTACTGATTTTATTTGGGTCATTTTAATTAGCTAACTGACCAAATCGGGCTAATCGGACTAACCAAACTGATTCAAATCATTGGATTGCAATGAGGATCTGTATGTGGATAATATATGTGATGTGTGTACAAGTTTTTACCACACCTTTTGTTACTGATTGGAGCTCAATGATGAAAATTTACATGGTTTAAAACGAGAGGTGTGTGCTTCATTGTGAGCCACAAAACAAACTTACTACACTGATTGAAATCTATATATAAGAACACAACACACATTTAAAAAAAAAAAAAAAAAAACAAACACAAAAAGCTCTCAGTAGCTCTCCCTCTCTCCTTTCAATCACATGCACATTTATATATACATTCTGAGAATCAAAAAGGGAAATATGGAAGGATTACTATCACAGTAGGAGCTCCATTGCCATTATAGCTCAAAACTTATATTACGGATATTTGTGGAATCTTTCGATCTCTTAGTCCAACCACTACGAAGAACGGTGAGTCTTTTGAACCTACTCTTAATGTACTTTAAGTCATTACGCGCTATCCGTAGGTTTCGAAAATAAGTGAATATGTATAGATATGTATATATAGCCATGGAGGTACAAAATTAGTGGTACCAAAAATGTTAACGAAAACTCATTCTGTAAATTAACAATGAAATATTAGGATCCCAATTAGTCCCCCTTGAAATAGTTTGTTGATTGGTTAGTTCCTTGACCCCAAGGTTGAGAGTTTAATACTTGCTACTTACATATAAGTTTATAAATTATTATTTTTATCATAAAAATAAATAGTAAATATATTAGTATAAAATAAGTGTTAAAAGTACTTATTGACTCTATCAAATTCTGTATTATTGTTAACATGTTAGAGGTCATTTTTATATAGTTTTGTAATTTATCAAATTATAAAACTAGGACTTGATGTTGTTAATGAATAAATTAGTGGTTGTTTAACTAATATTTTAATTATTTCAAAATACATTTGGTACTTCTAAATTTATGGAAAACTAGCAGAATTGTATTTTAATGCCTTATTTTTATTAAAAATAATGTCAAAGCATGTACCCTATACTTTTACATATTTATGTCATTAAGAAGGGCCTTGTGACTAAATTTATATATATTATTTTATCTTCTAAAAATTGTAATAAAAATTCTATGACACCGAAAATTACGCCGTCAGTTTCCTAAAATCAAATTAAGCTAAATTGGTTCACTTGATAATAATCACATGTTTAAAACAACCACTGTCATGTTAAAGAAAATCGCAAATGGAATAAATCATACACATGCATAGTCGAGTTGGCATGTTGGAAAGGGGTCGTTTGGGTCAACACATACATCTTGTGAGAAATAAGTAAAGAAAGGGTGTCTTGAGTTGTGTCACCTTAATTATTCTAGGCCGACTCGGATACGGCAGATTAATTAGGAAGGATTGAGCCCAGGCCGAATCGGATACGGTAGGCCAGTCAGAGTCTTGTGTCACCTTAATTATTCCAGGCCAACTCGGATACGGTAGATTAATTAGGAAGGATTGAGCCCAGGTCGATTCAGATACGGCAGGCCAATCAGGTCGTGTCCAGGCCGATTCGGATACGGTAGACCGATCTAAAACAACGGCCTCGTGCCGGATGGTTCTGGCGAACCGAATGAGTCAAGAGGTTGTGGTCGAGATAAAAGAGTCAGTAAGATGAGGTGGTTACATTGTTCATGCACGGTCTTATATAATTGATTTAACTATTCATTTATTGTTTATACGCGACGACTAGATTAATGGACTAATAGTGCTGTAAAATACTAAATGAAAAGTCAGTTAATGTACTTTTATATACATTGCTTGTATGTTCATTATGCTCACTCGGGTTTCATTAGCTGATGACTTTATTTTGTCCTGGACACCCAAAATGTCCAGGAGGTGGCTATGCAGGGTTATATGATTATGCCAGCTAGAGAAGTCTACAGAGCTGCTTTTATAATTTATTAAAGTTGTAATAAAATATATGAATAATGTTTTAATTTGAATAAAGCGGCTTGTGCCTTAAGAAATATTTTTATTTGAGACAATGTAATATTAATTAAGTTTGTAATGTTGATCTATATTTTCTTCCTTACTGCTTTATATACTCTATTTTCTGGTACATGTTAAGCTGAGTACAGGACAAGCGATCCCTCACCTGTCATGACCTACGAGTCCAAAATAGAAATGAAAATTTTTCCTTATTTTGCTACGCTGGGGCGTAACAGGATTTTTGCTAGACGGGGAGGTGGGTCATTACAATTCACCCTAAATACTATCTGACTCATTTGGAAATCTTTTATTTTATTTTTATTGTATTTTATTACTTTTATTTTATTTGCTTGAATTTTAGAATTAGAGTTTTTTTAAAATTTCAATTAGGATATATAGTCTAGGTAACTTTGGATTTGTTTCATTTTATCTAGATTATATCTCTTACTATTAGTAATGGATAGCGATAGAGGAACTCAAAAATTATGTCGGAACAACTTTTTTTTATAGTCTAGGTAACTTTTTTTTTTTATCAAGGGTGCAAAATGCTTTTAATTTATGTTGAATCACTAAAATACCCTTAAATAAGTCGCATGACTCGTACATGGGCTGGTTTCCGTTAGTTTTTAACAGAAATTCTGATGGAAGGGTCACATTGCAACTCGCTATATATATTAAAGATCAGTTTGAGAAAAATGAAACATTAGGATGCGGGTGCAAAGTCCAAAATGGTGCATACATTAGGGGTGCAAAATACTTTTTACTCAAAAAAAAATTGAACAATTCTTTTACAAAAATCTTTTCAAATTGACCTTGAAAGCATGTCGACCCTACAGGTCCAAGATACACATTTACATGCACTTGTGAGGATTGTAAGATGTTAATCCATGGTGAAACAACACGACAAACCTACATGCAAGTACTAGTCTACAATCCTCCCAATTACATGAATTGCATAAGTCTTGAGATACTAAGCATTAAAATACATATCTGTTATATCTATATAAATGTTGAAGCAAAAGCCTTCCATTGAGGCTGTCCACATCAGCTTTCTCTCCACAGTTAAAAATTTTCATACGGAACTAAGGCCTTATAAATTGTACAGGAAACAATACATCTAAGTGATGTGGGACGACAGTACAATCCAATACCTTCTTCCCACTTGGAGTAAACCCAAATCGAATTTCAAAGTGGAAACTGGTGGTTGACAAAGTAAAAAACATATTATATATCGGTCGAAAAATGAACCATCTCTCCATACCTGGCATGTGAACCCTCATCAAAGTAGTCCTCAATAGTCTTTCGCTCTACTTCATGTCCTACTTCTCTATGCCTAAATCGGTTGCCATGGAAATTAAAAAGCTACAACGAAAGCTTTTATGGGGTGGAAATTCGGAGCATAGAAAGCATCACTGGGTTAAATGGTTGAATGTTTGTCGAAGTAAATATTCTGGTGGGTTGGGCATTGGAAAGCTAGAACACAAAAATAAGGCTTTACTTTTTAAGTGGGTTTGGAGATTCGGATCAGAGAGATCTGCATTTTGGAGGAGGATTTTTTGCTCCAAGCATTCAATGAACCAGGATTCACCTTGGTGGATCACTCCTACAAGCTTAAATCATTCTCCTTCAATGAAGACCATTCACAAGCTTCTTTCTTCAGATTCCACTACCAATCCAATATCACTGAAGGCTTGGGTCTCAGCCTTGGAGATGGCTCTTTGATTAAATTTTGGCAGGATTGTTGGATTTTCGATGAACCTCCATGTGCAGTATACCCGCGAGTTTATGCTTTGTCAAATAATAAATTCGGGACAATCTCAAACTACGGCTACTAGACTAGCACAATCTGGACGTGGAATTTTGAGCTCAGAAGGCCACTTTTTGGGTGGGAATTCGAACAGTGGAACAACTTTAAGTTTCAGCTTCATCAAATTAGTTTATGTCAATCAAGGCTAGATAAACTGATTTGGAAGCTTGATGCAAAAGGTCAATTTTCTGTAAAGAATTTTTGTCTCTGTTTGGAAACCCAACTACCCTACCATCCCTCATATTTAAGACTTCTATGGAAATCGAGATGTCCACCTAAAGTCCTTATCTTTTGTTGGCAATCTTTACAAGGAAAAATTGTGGTTAAACAAAATATGCAAACAAACGTTCTTACCTTTGTCCGAAGAGAAACTTGCATGTATCCTTTGTGGTATTACAGAAGAATCAGTGGATCATCTTCTCCTCCACTGTTCTATTTTTAATTTGGAAGATTGGTGTGGCTGCCTTAATTGGTGAGGCATATCTTTCTGCACACCAGCTTATTTCACATCTAGTGGCACCATTTGAGCTCTCTCTATCCATCTTCCGAGGTGGGTCTTGCTTGGGAATGTCTATTCTTTGTTGCGTGCTGGTCCATTTGGCTATGGCGTAATGAAATCGTCTTCAGTGATTCATCGAAATGCATGGAAGAAATCATCTTCACTATCAAAGTTAGATTAATATTCTAGTGGTTAAAGTCTTTTTGCTCCAACTTCCATATCTCTTGCAGTGATTTTTTGAGAAATACTACACAAGGTTGCATCATTCCGAAGACAGAAGTTCAAGGAAAATCGAGCTTGATCTCCACCTCAAAATGGCATAATTAAATTTAATGTCGACGACTCTCCATACAATTAGATATTTTGTGGGCTGAAACGAACCATCTATGAATTCGGAGTCTTTTTAACCAAACAATGCATAAATTTAGATTAAGGTAAAAACTTAGAATTATCTTATTAATTCAGAACAAAATAATTCATAAAATTTAACAATTTGCGATCAAAAGAATCTTCCATGAAGTAAGGTTGTTTGGGATAGTCCAAATTTGGACCAAGTTTAGTTCAAGTCTCTTTATCTAATTTTTGTGAGAATCAAGGTAATATTAGTTTGACAAAAAACCAATTTAAGAAGTTATTAGACTATGCACATATTCCTAATTAACACTCAAAAAAGACTTGAATATATATATATATATATATGTTGAATCATGTCATTTATATATGAACCACAAAACTGATATGTATCTTTACCACGAGTCTTTTACTAGTAGATGCATTAAATCTAGGTATTAGGATCACGTTTGGGTTAGCTGCAATATAAAGTGCTAAAATATTAAGTGCTGAAATATTAAATGATGAAATTTAAAGTAACAAAATATTAAGCTGTTAGGTGTTTGGGTTAGCTGAAATATTCATTACTTAAAAAATAACAGTATTTGGCAAACAAGCTGAAAAAAAAAAGTGATTGTTTCTAAAACTGACAAAAAAGGACACCAAGTAAATATTATTTAACTCTTGTTTTCAGACAAATTTTGTCTTCTAACAACTTAAAAGTAAAATTAAGTGATTATTTAAAAAAACAAGCTACATTTTTTCAGCTAGTTTGTTTAATCGCTAAAATTTTAAGCTAACTCAAACACTTTCATTTTATAAAATAATTTTTTTTTTTTGTCCTTCTCAAAATTTATAATTCATCACTTAATTTCTGTTTTTCAGTTAATCAAAATGGGCATTAGATGACTTGGGTACTACACAGTACTGAATTTGCCCTCGATGAGTGATGAGAAGGATAAGCAATATCGTCATGATTCGTTAGTCATTCATATGCCCTATATATATATATATATATATATCCAACAAAAGAGGGTTCAAGCTTTTGTCCAACGAGTGTTATCCAAAACTCCACCAGTGACCAATGGGACTTGGTAATTAATGAGGCACTCAGACAAAATAGAGAGTGTGATGTCCAGACAAACTAGACCAATGGGGCATTCAGAGTCGCTTGTGAATCTGTGATTTATATATATATAGAGAGAGAGAGAGTGGGGCGAAATATATCATATTTTTTTACTAAATACACTATTTTGTAGTGCAAAATTTGTTGAAATATATTTTAATAAAATACTATTTTATAAAATGTTATTATTTTTAAAGAATGTAATTATAGAAAATTATGGACATGACTTTTGCATGTGTGTTAACATTTTAATTCCACTGTAAGGAATGGAGTTAAGGAAATTACATTATACAACTTTAAAGGTTTTAATTGACAGTTATTTTGTACTTATGTATTGGCCCATAAGTATAATAGAAATTTGGTATTAAATACCAAATTAGGATAATTATTTGGTTATAAGACACAAGGGAAAAATATTTGGGGATGAGTCCATTATTAGTGGACATTAATAAACATTAATCCTTTGACCCATATAATACCATAATTTGTGACCATTACACCCTTCACACATGTCCCGTTACTGGTTTGCATTTAGAGAGAGAGAGAGAGAGACAGAGTGCCGATCTAACCACCGCCTCCTCCTCCATCGTCCCACAGACTACATGTTTTTTTTTTCTAATCCAAATCTCAGCCAATTCGTCAAATTCAGACCCTATGCCTCCATCGTACAACTTCATTCCGCCGCTTGTGTTTTCCATTTTGTCAAAGGTAAGCATCTTAGGGTTGAGAATGGTGGTTGGCTTTGATTCCAACAGTATAAAGATTTACAGTGCTATTGGTTTACTCTCTCTCTCTCTCTCTCTCTCTCTCTCTCTCTCTCCCTTGTTGGAGGATGTCCATTCGGTGCCTTGAAAGTTGAAGCCACACCAATATCTGAATCTGTTGAAGTTGAAGCTAATATTTTGCAAGAAGTAAATTTGTAGCAACTTCAAGTCTTGGACACCATACTATTGGTTTCTAATCAGTCTCCTTCTCATATTTGTGAGTTAGTTTGTTTTATATTTTTTATATCAGTTAAAAATCTGGCATATCCAAATGGACCAAATTGATATTAAAAAGTTGTGAAATTTCACAACTTTTTTTTGTGAAATTTCACAGCTTTTTTAGCATTGAAACTCTCTTTAGATATGTGATTTAATTCTCTCTCTCTCTCTTTCTCTCTCTCTCTCTCTCTCTCTCTGGACCTTACTCATTCATCCTCTCTCATTTGATAACACAACTTCTATACTCCAAACAATACATAATTAATACTCCAACAAAATTTCACAAACTTTTTTAGTGAAATTTCACAACTTTTTCTTAAAATTTCACAACTTTTTTTTCCCTCAGAATTTCTTACAAACAATGTTACTTTCTTGGTAGATCTTGTCAAGTAGATGTAAGAGATATGTTACTTTCCCTCATATTTTTCTAGATGTAAGAAATATGAACTGTTAAGAATGTCCGACGAAGTCGCCGGAGCTCCGACGAGGTCACCAAAGCTTAGACGACGTCTTGGTGGTGGTTGCCGGAGGTCCGGCGAAGTCGTCGGAGTTCATGGTAGTGTCGTGCCTATTGTGTAGCAATTTTATCAAAATAATGAGGGTAGTTTAGTCAATTGAAGGGAGAAAGGACTTATAACTAAACTTTTTGCTTGTTGGATCTAATACTAAAACATTACCCTAAAATAGATTTAACACCAATTGCCCCTAAGTATAAAAGTAATAAATAAACAAAATGGTTTTTTTGTTTCTAACGTTTTAATTTCTCTAATATAGTAGATAAATATACATATATATATATATATATACAAAACGGATGAGCACAATCATTATAAGGAAAAAAACTGGAAAGAGAAACAGAACATAAGATTGGCTTTCCAGTTCCTTGACGAATTGGCACTAAAAATATTTTATACTTGAAAAGATTGTGGAGTTTAATTGCTCGTGGTCTTCGTGTTTCTTCAAGATTTTTAATTTGTAGTTATCGAGCAACTATATCAGAAAGGGTGTTTAGTATACCAGTTTTTCGATGTGCAAGAAAAACTGAGACAGAGGTGATTCTGGTTGTTTTATCCTAGGGACGACGTGGCATGTACAAACTGCTTGCACACATTTGGACAGAGCCGTGAAACGTCTTAAAGAGAGCGAGATCCGTGACTCGGCCCATGATTTTTTAAAGATACTATTAATCAGGTAATTTTGTTATAATTTTATTTACATGTTCTAACAAAATTTTCATCTTCTAATACTACAAAATAGTGTATTTAACAGAAAATATAATATATTTAGCCTCACCCTATCACCCTATATATATATATATATACATACATATATGAATGTATAATTAATACTCCGTAGTGGGTAGCTACTAGCTTTAGCCATTGCCATTGGCAAGCAGAGCAGCAATGATGTGACTTCCTTAAAGTAATAGTTCCTAAAAATGGGTATAAGATCCATCAATTCATGAGTCCATTATTACTGACGTCGATGATGTTTGTATGTTTAAGGTAAGAGAGATGACATTTATTTGTACTGGTGGGAGGGGTCCACTGCCACGGCCACAGGCATTGAAAATTAAGGCATCAGATTTGCAATCAAAAATCTTTCTGTGTCCCCACCAGTAGTCCCATTTGTATGTCCTTTTACCAACGCATAGACTAGTAGTGGATAGATATCAAATTTGAGAGTCCAGCTCCAAGCCTCCAACCCCCAGCAGGGTTGGTTTTCAACTTGGGGAGTTAACCTTTATTAATCAATAAGAGAGTACTAGCTGCTGATCTGGCTTCTAACTCTTTGTTAAGTATATTTTACAGTAGATAGGATATAAATTATCATTTTAATGAAAAGTGGAGTACTATTGATATCTTTTTATTTTTGAAACAGTGGTCACTTGATAGAGAAAAGAACATTTGAAAAGAGTAAAGTAAGTAGGAGTAATTTTTATGACAATTGACTAAGGCTAATTAGTTTGTCCCATTTTGGTGCATTTAATTTTTTAATGCATAATTTTATATTAATTTATTTAGTAATTAGTTTATGAGATTTGCAAAAATTGAACGTAGGGCCTTTTTTGGAGGAGCTTTTAAAAGCTCTAGAATAGAGCTTTTTAAAAGCTCAAGATTGCTTGTTAGTTTCATGATGTCTTTTTGAAAAGTAGTGTGTCAATTGTATAAAATTATCAAACAACTTAGTAATAAATTTCATAAGCTCCTTTTAAAAAGCCACGTGGAGGCCCAACTATGCCTAAGAAAAGCGAAAAAAAAGTATATATTGTGCATCAAACCAAATCATTGTATTATTCTTTACAGATATGGAACTACAATTTTGTTTTTGATTTGTGTAATGCTATGCTTTTCAATTTTTTTTTCTCAAAAGTGTTTTTCAACACATTTAGTAGTCGGTCTAGTTGATTTGATTGGTTAATGCCCCCCCTCTCTTTTGGTGTTCTGGTTTTTATTTCAATACAATCTTCCTCGCTCTGCAGAGTTTCAAAAAAAATGTTGAAGTGATCTCACTATTATTGAAGAGGATCTCACTACCACATGTGTTGAGAAATACTTTTTGAAGAAAAAAAATTTAGCAAACATAACATTACTCTTTTGATTTTTTTAATTCAAAAAACTACCTTGGTCATTTTAAAAGAAATCTTAAAATCGTTTCCATTGCTTATAAGTCAATGGATCTTATAATCAAAGTGTTTAATAAACCATGGGTTTGCTCATCCTTTGTATTTGCTTGTGTTGGCAGCTGCTTTGAAGGGTAAGGTGACATGTCACCCCTCTCTTTTGCTATTTTGAATCGACTTCTTTAATACAATGGTTCTCGTTCCGTCGAGGTTCTTTAAAAAAAAAAAAAAGTGTTCAATAAATATCATTTTATTACTTTTGTGTTTGTACTGAAAGGGCTCTTAAAATATGTTTTTTTTTTTTTTTTCTCTGAAAAAAGGGTTAATTAAATAAAAAGAAAATATGTATAGATGTACAAGAGATATACCCTAAAATATACAAAAGACTCTAAAACATAGAAAGAAAAACTGACAAAAATCTAACGAGACACACAAACACAGCCAGCAGTCCAAAACAAAGACAAAAAAACCACACTGCAAAAGTGTAACTAGCAATTTAATGGATAAATATATTATACTACCTTTGACGGTGGCTTAACCTAAAATGGTGATCATTGGTGGCACTTCGGTGCGAAAACCTTGACCTTAAACCCTCCTCGATCTTTTATTTTAATAACTTTGTTATATTCCTAATTTAAACCAATCAAGCAAATGCCATTAGATGGATGAAGTATAGAAGACACACAGTCAACCTTTTCGGCTTAGACACTATCTTGTACCTATTCAAATATGTGAAGTACCCTTCCTAAGGTACCAAACTTTATTGTTGGATCAAAACAATCACACCCAAATAATATATATATATATATATATATATAAAACAAAAAGATTAAAAAAGACATAATTTCTACGTGATTCGACAATGTACCTACGTCTACACCGGAGAGCCAGAAGATTCTACTATGTCAAAACGATTAGGACCACAGAGCCCTCCCCTTGACTCTTAGCCTAGTTTAACGTACTCATTACAATATGAGTTACATCCAACATTTATAAAGGAATTATTTATTTATTTATTTTATTTTTTTTTGCAGTTGGACCTAAAATTTTTGTTTAAAGAAGCAAATTAACATATTAGATAAATTTTTTTTTTTTAACCTTGACGGCATGAGAAAAATTGCAAAAAAAAAAATAAAAAAATAAAAAAGGCACCAAGTTACACCCGAAAAGAGGGGGGGCTTGAGGCCTAACCCTCCAAATTAAAGCAAACCATCCCAGACAGCCAAAGGAAACAACCAAAAAAAACAGTAAAGAACAGGCCGAAACTAATCAGCCACTAACATAATAGATTATTGGTAAACTAAGTTCGCTAATCATTATTTGTGAATCAGTGTGATGGGGTCAGAAGAGTGGTAAAGAAGTTTACGTAAGTGGTCCATTGTTACATGCTCCAAAAACAACTAATTAATGGGGTTATCGATCCCACTCAAAATTTTAGAAATACTTCATTGATTTTGGTAACTGAATAAACAAGTACCTGACAATCAAATATGGAAATAGTTGGCGTACAACTCACTTATTGCAAGCAAAATATCATCTACCTTGCAAATTGTGGATCATACATTCCTTTCATGAGATTAAGTAAAAAAAAAAAAAAAAATTGGCTCTGTATTGATTACATGCATGTATCTAGAATATACCCGAGTAACCCGAGATGATGTATGACACAGTGGAGTAGCATATTGAAGGTTCCACTAGCCAAGTCCTTTGACAACGGACCACACCACAGTTTTGAGCTTAGCTTTTTATTGGTAACCCATATGTGTTTCTTGATTCTGTCCCATTACACTTGATGTGGTGTTTCTTTGGTCCCCCACACATGAATAAGTTGAGTTTTATCAGATTCATTTAGGATTTGTTTGGGAATACACAAAACAAATCATAAGATTCAGTCTAACTCGTATCTTCTATATGGTACTTAATTAATTATAGGAGTTAAATAAAGAACAAGTTCTAGGAGTGCTTTTTTGTTAAGCACAGACACGCCTACTTAACTTAAAGGCTACTACCATGCAAACATAAATTTGTGAAGGGTAAATCTATTCATACCCACCTATTTTACTCGTTACACCTACCTTTTACTATACCCCTATTCAAAATTACACACAAGGACAAAGGAATAAAAATAATTACAAAAATTTACTCTCTACATCTACTTACCCTAACACACCCTAATTCACACTACAGATCAATATTACATAGCATTTACCAAATAATATATGTATATATAATACACATCTACTCTCAACGAACTTGTGTATTATTTACCAGGAAAAAAAGAAAAAAAGAAAGGCTTATGATCTCTTCTCCGTCTGTGTGTTGTTTCGTGCTCTTTGAGATGTCATGATGATTACTTTGTACTCCCTCTGTCCCATATTAAGAGTTTTTGATGCCATTTTTTTATGTCCCATTTTAAGAGTCCTCTTTGAAAAGTCAAAGTACTTTATTACACACTTTCCAAATTTGTCTTTTATTATATCCAACTCTTCCCTCTTTTTTTTTTTTTTTTTTTTATGTGACACTATAATTTTGAATTTCAAAAATGACAATATTGGAAAGTTGAAAATCTCACCAAAATCAAGGTTGTTCCCCTTAATAAGTTGGAATTCTCAAAAGAGACTCTAAATATGGGACGGAGGGAGTATCAATTAATTTATTCATTGGCATTGTAGGTTTTGCCAAGAAGCATAGTATTAACATATGTAGATAAATTTTTAGTTTGGAAGCAAACTTCCCTTACATTTGCAACATACATGATATATGTATATGTGTGTTCAATGATAGAGAGAGGCTGGTGGGTGTAGAGAGTAGTAATAAATGACATAAAATTTTAAGGTTAGGGTTATTTTGGGTTAATAGGTGAGTGAAGAGAGTAAATTGTTTTAACTTAAATTGGTGTGGTGTGTGTGGAAAGCAAATGAGGGTAGAGAGTAAAATAAGTGAGTGCGGATAGAATTTTTCATTTGTAAAATGATATCACTTATGAATCACAAAACCAGTTATGTGCTTTCCCAAATATACCCCTTAATTACCTCATGAATTGAATCCACCCACAAGCTACCCTTGGCTTAATTTTTGATCGCATGCATGGCCTGTTTGCTGCTACCAGTGGTCCATCACTTGTGATTTACACTGCTAGCTCTGGGAAAACACTAGTTCTCACCCTTGTTAGGAAACCTTGGTAGAAATTAACCTAACTAATGTAATAATAAGAAAAAGAAACAAAAAATGTACATACGTACCCAGGACATGGACTCTAGAAATCATTCTTTTTTATACGTTTTCCCTATGTAATACAGACTCAAAAAAACCTAAGTTCTATGCTCATCTGTGGGGACATCTATTAAATTTGAATCCACCGCACCTACAATGAACCAACAAATTGTACTAAATCAGGAAATAAGGTCACATAACTTGAAAATAGCCAAAACTAACTTAATTGACCCATTGATTCCTTGAGTATGCATATGATATATATATATATATATATATGGCCCTTCATGTGAATTGAAAGTTTGAGTGCGAAGGTGCATGTGCTGGCTTTCAAGGCAAATGAGTAGTCTAATTAATTATTATTTAACATCTGAACGCTAAGCTATATGTTAGATTATTTTAATAAATATATATATATGTATATATATATACATGACATATAAATGTGTATAAATGCATATATAGCCGGCACACACTTTAGTTCAAAGTTTTTAATCTTTAGTAACCCGGCCGAACAATGCCAATGTTTGCTTTTGATGTTCAACGGTTAAAAACTTTTATTGGTGGACGGTTTGTAACTCACAGTATATACAACATTTATGTTTAAAATATTAAATGTTTTTTTACCAACATTCAAGAGTTCTTTAAAAGATAATGTATGTTTGTACCCAAAAAAAATAATAATAATAACAATCTATGTTGTCCTTTGTATTAAAAAAAGGGTAATACTTGGGACACAACCTTCATACAACTTTCATACAACCTTCCCAAAAGATGTGTCTATCTCTTTCCTGTGTCACTGTGGGGTCCAGTGACATCACAGGAGAGAGATAGACACATCTTTTGGGGAGGTTGTATGAAAGTTGTATGAAGGTTGTGTCCCAAATATTACTCTTAAAAAAAAAAAAAAAAAACCGATGGTAGTAACTAAAGAACTTTATATATACAATATGGGTTCTACAACTTTCTTATGGTTCAGAATGTTTTCACCAAATATTAGATTATACATTCTTTATATTTTATTAAGTCCTGTTTGGGTAAAGAAGGTACTAGTGGGCAAGTTTCTTGCCATATCAAGTTCTACAAATTTGATGGGCGTACGACAAGGGTGGCCGGGATGTTGCATCTCGGAGACGGCGTACCAATTTTCCTACAGTACCGGGTATTACCCGTAGAGGACGCGTATCGTCTCAAGAGAGCGTTTCACGCCTCATCCCAGTCACCTTCTTATTGTTCTATATTCAATTGAGGAATTGACAGAGATTCTTTTACTGGTGGATTTTTTTAAGGTAAATATTTGTATTATTCTCCAACAATTTGAGACGATACTTACTGAGAATAATGAGATTTGAGAATATGCAACTGTGCTTGGTAAGAATTTGGATTTCTTTTTGTGGGTATTTTTCCATGGCTAAGGTATGTTATCTAAATTTGCTTTTTTGAGATATTGTAGTATGTGATGGAAATATTGGGGTATAAGCTTTCGATAATTTCAATGGTTTTTACTCTAGTGAAATTAAAGTGGCAAATTGAATTACATGTTGGTGATAGAAAATTTGTGAAGTTAATTACTTAAGAGAAACTCCTGGTACTTTAGAAATAGTCATTGACAATATACATATAAGTTTCTTACTGATATGTCTTGATGATGCCAAAATTTGGTTAAAGCAAATTTAGGGGAGAGAGAGTGAGAGACTGATTTTTGTATGTGGTTCGGCCATGTTAATGAAGGTACCTACATCCACGTGTGTATCTGAGCACGTTCACTATACTGTAAAAGAGCCGGGGGCCTGTGGTGAACCAACAAGTCTGGAGCTACCGTAGGCCTGCCGGGCATGTTGATGAATGTTATAAAGGTGCTGTGTAGACTGAAAAATCGGCCCCTTCAATGGGGGGTGAGAGGTCTCTTTTATAGATGTAAGAGACCTACTCGTACAAGGAAAAGGAAACATAATCCAATTGATATAGAATGGCATTAATTGTAGAGGTTTCTTAATTGGATTAGGAAATAGTTTGCACTTTCTATTCTTCTAGCTTGAGTAGGAAACTAACCGGAATGCTTGGGATCATTCATGTGGGCCCGGATGAGCTGTTCCCGCGGTAGGATGTGCCTATGCGGTCTTCCCGACCAGTTGGCCGGGTCGTGGATGAACTGCTCGGGAGGCATCAGGTGGACCAAACCGCTCAGGATGATACTTGTCAGTAGTTGCAAAATAGAACCGCTCGAGCATGGGCTGATTTTGGGTGTATCAGTTGCCCCCCATTTCCAAGGTTGGCTGGATGCTATATCAGGGCAAGTTTGGAAATCTTCCTGATACCAGTCTGAGTGCTCGGGGAAGCTGCCTTGGAGCTTCTGAGTTTTGTGACTGCTCGGGAACTAACCGGGAGTTGAGACCCGACCTAATTCGGAGCCATTTTGCTTGAGTTAGCTTCCAGGATGGTTATCTTCTGCCCGTGAACCTTCGTCAAGATTGTGGGTAGAAGAATTTACCATGTTGGAAAAGCCGACCTAAAGCATATTGCTTTAGGGTCCTTTTATGTTAACTCCCCAGGATGGTTGCCTTTCGCCCAGCCAGCCTTCGTCAAGACTGTTGGGAGAAGAGCTTGACCATGTTGGTGGAGCCGACCTAAATCACGTTGCTTTAGGGTCTTTTTGCTCCTCTATCGTCGGCCAACCTAAGAGATTTTAGTCACCTCTATCGTCGGTTTGGACCTAAGTGGAGTTATTGCCTTTGAGTACTGTAGGTGCTCGGGTTATCCAAGATTTTGACTTGGTTATCCGCAAGGCCTGTAAATACCCGGTATGATTACCTGTTTAGTTCATTGCGCTGTCTTGCCCCACAAGCTTTCGCTAAGATGAGGGTTTTACAGAGGCTATAACTGTAGGTAACCGACCTGGAACATGGTGGTTTCAGGGTCTTTTGAAGCTTGCCATCATCAGCCACCTAGGGGGATTTGCCCCCATCGTAGGTTGGACCTAAGCGAAGTCGATGCCTCGGGCATGACCCCGAGGTCTTTTGCCTCGGGTGCAATCCCAAGGTCTTTAGTGCCTGGGTTTGGAGCCCGAGGTCTTTTTAGTGCCTGGGTTCGGAGCCCGAGGTCTTTGTATGCCTCGGGGTTAGGCTCGAGGTCTTTGTATGCCTCGGGGTTAGGCCCGAGGTCTTTGTATGAGCTCTCTGACAATCGGTGGAGCCTCATGTGGTGATCAGGCAAGTACCACTGTAGTCGGGCTCATCCAGAATGATGGAGACAGGGGGTTGGATCAGGATCATCGGGCTCTTGATTTCCCTATGCTGGAGGCAAAGTCGGAACTGCTTGATCCTGACCGATGTGAGCTGGAGGTCTGGTCAGGACTATTGAACCCTGCTTGCTGTGAGCTGGAGGTCCGGTCGGGGCTGCTTGACCCGGACTGCTGTGAACTGAAAGAACTGTCAGAACTACTGGGCTTCTCCACATTGTTCTTCCCGGGCTGTTCTCGCTTCCGCTTACTTCTGGAAGGCTCATAGCTTTCTTGCCCGGGGTCTTTGGTTTTTAGAAACTCTTTAGTGTCAATGTATTTTCCAACCCTCTCTGCAAGTTCAACCAAGGTTATCGGTCGGTTTCTGTGAAACGACGCGGCGCACTTGGTGTGTTGAACACCTAAGTAGAAGGCTATAACAGCGGCGGTTTCATCAAGATCATAGATGCCGAGCTTCTCTTGATTAAATCAGTTGGTGAACTCCTTGAGGGTCTCATTATCCCTTTGTATGAGTGTCAGTAGCTGCATGTCAGGCTTTGGCCGTTCATGCATACCGATGAACTGCTTGCTGAGTTGCTTGAAACTGCGGACCGATCGGGAATCCAAGGAGTAGAACCATTGCACGGTCGGGCATTTCAAAGTGCTGGGAAAGGCCAGGCAACGTAGTTCATTGGAGTTGGTGGCTAGGGCCATCTGAGCCTTGTAAGTCCGGACGTGGTCGACCGGGCTTCTCGAGCCGTTATAGGGATCTAGACGAGGCTGCTTAAATTTGCGCGGGATGAAAAACCTCGTGATCTGGCTTGAGAATGGTGACTCTGTCTCGGTATTGGTGTGATTCTGAGTAGGTTACCTTTTGGCCACTCCATCAATCTATTTTTGCAAGTCCTTGATACGTGCCACCACACCTTCCCGACCGGTATCCGGGCCGCAGGTCGGGTTGATGGAGGAGGTTCCTTCTCAAGGCAGTGTAGTGTCCCCTGGTATCGGACTTGGCTATGACTCCGGTTCATCGTGTGCCTAGGGACAACTCGGCTCTTGACCGAGTGACCCTAGACTGATTCCCGGGCCATATGCTTCTGCCTTTCCTCTCGGACAGTACGCCTACTGTTGATGTCTCTGGCATCCTCAACGCGGGGTGGGTTGGCTCGGGCACGTTGTCTGGTCAAGATTGGTTCCCAACCATGCGCAACGTTCCCGAGTCATTTCCCGGCCACTGGAGGATTGCTATGCTGGGTCAGCAGGGCTTTGATCTGTTGCTGGATTTGACGATGGCCCTCCAAGAGTTGCGCTAGGGTCGCGGTGATCTGCTCAGATGTCATGACTGCCGTAGCCGGCGTCGGGGCCGACGGAATACCCCAGTTGGCTTGCTGTGCAATCTTCTCACCCTTCTTCGGAGGCATGACTATCAGCCAAAAGATTTGTTGATGAGGAACTTGTCGTTTCCCACAGACGGCGCCAAGCTGATGATGCCAAAATTTGGTTAAAACAAATTTAGGGGAGAGAGAGAGTGAGAGACTAATTTTTGTATGTGGTTCGGCCCTGTTAATAAAGGTACCTACGTCCAAGTATGTGTCTGAGCACGTTCACTATACTATAAAAGAGCCGGGGGCCTGTGGTGAACCAACAAGTCTGGAGCTACCGTAGGCCGGCCGGGCATGTTGATGAATACTATAGAGGTGTTGTGTAGACTGAAAAGTCGGCCCCTTCAATGGCGGGGTGAGATGTCTCTTTTATAGATGTAAGAGACCTACTCGTACAAGGAAAAGGAAACATAATCCAATTGATATAGAATGGAATTAATTGTAGGGGTTTCCTAATTGAATTAGGAAATAGTTTGCACTTTCCATTCTTCTAGCTTGAGTAGAAAACTGCTCGGAATGCTCGAGATCATGCCTATGGCCCCGGATGAGTTGTTCCCACGGTGGGATGTGCCTGTGTGGTCTTCCCGACCTGTTGGCTAGGTCGTGGATGAACCGCTCGGGAGGCATCAGGTGGACCAAACTGCTCGGGATGATGCTTGTCAGTAGTTGCAGAATAGAACCGCTTCGGTATGGGCTGATTTTGGGTGTATCATGTCTGTAGAACTGTTATTGCTTATTTGAATTTAAATATAAATGGAGGAGGCAACCTTTCTTGAATTCTAGTTATAAGAGTACAAATGATAGATGACCATAAGTATAGTAATTATGATTTTCTAGAAGAAGAAAAAAAAAGTCTTACTACTTAACTTGTTGTGATAGTAAGGGATTGCTTGGGAGTCTTATGTGTTTTGAGTTTTGGCGTTTCATATAATGTTCATCATATAAGTTAGTCATGATTGTGGTTAAGCTAACTTGAAATCATGCCTATAATAAGGTATAGGATTTATGGACTATATATGTTTGTGTATGCGTTACAAGCACAATAATGTTTGATGAGCGTTTTGTCATTTTGGGTGCTATTGTTAACCTCATTACACAACTAATGATGTGTACGAAAATTACGGTTCTCTCCCTACGTTATTACAATTTTCAAAGGGAGATTTAGGGTGATGAAAAAAATAAGAAAAAGGAAAAATGATCTGAGAAATAAAGATATTTTACGATTTCAAAAATATTTCTACAATACAAAACTATTGGAGAAATTAGTTGAAACAATAATCTCCATATTGAGAATTTGAGATTGTGAAAAAAAAAATTATAAATTTTGGAGATTACATGTAGTAGCACGTATGAAATTTTGAGAGATTTGAATTTTTATTCAACATGGAGATATAATTTTTTTTTTCAGATATGCGCGAGGCTTGAAATTTTATTTGAAAGGGTGGTGAGGAAATTTATAAAAAAAATTGATAAGGCTTGAATATTATTTTAGCTTCCAAATATTTTTGTTAATGAACCATATATATCTATATAATGGGTTCTAAATTGTGAGGTATGGATTTTTTCAAATAGTGGGAGCTTTAAGAAATAATGTTGAGTTATTTTGGTATAATTTTAGCTTTGAAAAAATTAGTTAGAAGTAGATATCTAGTGCAAGAAGTTGGTGATCCAAGTGGTGGAATAAATTATACTTGCGAAGTATAATGATAAAAATAAATTTATTGATCTGACCATATGTTTTACCTTGAGTAGAATCCAAGATGTTTATATTTGTTTTCCTTGGATATTTATTCAAGATGATTACTTGTGATTGCCTTGAACATTCTCCAATATCAATAATTTGGATTAGTCTTGGTTTTAATCCAAGATTATTAAAATTGATATCTTTGGATATTTCAAAGATGACACAACACCTTGAATTGATGATTCAAGATGACATGAGAAGGAAAAATATTAAATTACAGGATTCCTTGGAATTAATTGTCGCGCCCGCATTTTCAGAGCGCCGGGCTGTCAGTGTGGGGCCCGGCTTCCTGAGATTGGGAGAATTGCGACTTGATTTTTATTGGAAAGGGTGAAAAGAGTATGAAAGGGCCTATTTGAAATGTTCAGAGTTGCCACCTAACATTTAGGGTGTTAGGACCCCTGCAAAGACAATTAAAGTAATTTATCTTTAACTTTTGAAAAATAGTTTTGAGAAAAGTGGGCCCTTTAAAAGTATGACTCTGAATAGCCATGCAAAAACCAGAGATTTTGAGATGGGTTCGGGGACTCGATTATGTCAAAGGAAGGTATTAGGCACCCTCGAACATCCGTGCGAACACGGTTGCCAATTTTAGTAATTTTTATTAAAATGGGGCATTTTGATTGAAAAAGAAAAAAGATTATTCTTTTAAAAAATAAAAATAGATAAATAAATAAATAAGTGAATAGGACAAAAAATGGTGATTGGTATGGCCGCACTCTTTAAGAGTTGCTTACGTATCCCAAGACGGGAAGTAGGTCAAACGTAGTTCTGACTTGTGTGTGCGAGTGTATGCATGATTTTTTTAGAGAAAGAAAAGACCGTGCACGTGTGATATAGTGATTTAAGAAAGAGTTGGTGTAATTAGGAACTTTAACACACGTGACATAGTCCTAGAATTTAACCTTTGGAAAGTGATTGACATTGAAATGAGACTATGCAAGTGATTGGAGAATGATGCATTTTTTTGTACTTTTCTATTTTTTTAATTTTTTTTCCTGTGCTTTTATTCCTATGCTGGAAATAAGGATCTGTGCCCAAATGACTGAAAAGAAAAGAGAATTTTTTTTGTATTTTTTTTTTATGCCGGAAGTAAAGGTCGGTGCCCAAATAACTGAGAAATGAAATTTTTTTGTATTTTTATTATTTTGTATTTATTTATTTTTAGTCCTTTTGGTCCAATACTGGAAGTAAGGGTCTGTGCCCCAGTGACTGAAAAAGTGTACCGGAAGTAAGGGTCGATGCCCAACTTTAAGAAAGTATATTTTTGTATTTTTTTTATTTTTTCTGTTCTTTTATTCCTATGCCGGAAGTAAGGGTCAGTGCCCAAAAGAAATAAAAGAAAAGAAAAGAATTTTTTCGCATGTATTTTTATTTTTATGCCGGAAGTAAGGGTCGGTGCACAAATGATTGAAAATGTACCAGAAGTAAGGGTCGGTGTCCAAAAGAAAGAAAAGAGAGGAGAATTTTTTTTGTATTTTATTTTTATGCCGGAAGTAAGGGTCGGTGCCCATTAAGAGTGAGAAGACTTACATATCTTACATGTATTATTTATAGATTCCAAGCAAAGGTGGCATTGGAGTTTTATTTTGAGAAAGTCCATTTTTTTTTGTATATTTTTTTTTGTCTTTCTTTCCTTTGTTTTTTTTAATTTTATGCCGGAAGAAAGGGACGGTGACCAAATAACTGAAAAGTGATTTTTATTATTTGGGCATGGATTTCCATATTAGAAAACCGCGTAACCCCCAGTAGAACAGAGGTCCCCGTATTAGCAACCACGTCATCCTTAGTAGAACATGGCTCTCCGTATTAGAAATCACGTGGGATTTCCGTATTGGGGACCTTGTAATCTAGAGTAGGACGTGATTTTTATATTGGAAACCAAGTAATTCCGAGTATGACGTGAATGTATATATATTTATTATTTTTTTTTGTCAAGCAAGAAAAAAAAATGATATGTACAAGAGAGAAAAAGAAAATAAAATAAAACCTGAATTATTAGAGGAACTCGAGAAACCTGTTAGAATATTGATGGTAAATGACTGAGATGTTGGGCGGTGATTTGAGGCAGTATGATGACGGCGATGGTACAGTGACCGTGAGGTATGTTGATGGGAATCGTGATGATATGATAACTAGGTGGAGGGTGGTGATTGTAGTGATGACCTTGATGGTGATGGTTTAGAAGGGGTGGTATGGTGGTGAAAAAATGTTAACTCCTTTTTCTGTAGGGTTTTTTTTTTTTTTTTTTTTGTATCTAATGATGAAGTGAGGGATGTGGAAGGATGGTGAGAGAGATGTGGAGTATGAGGGAGATACAGAGAGGAGCCTATTTTCTCCTTCGCTCCCCCCTCTCAATTGGTTTGCATTGGCAAGCTTTTATAAGAAAAAACCAAGAGCATCTAAAAAAGTTAAAGGCAAACTCCATTAAAAAAAATAAGAGAGCCATCAACTGTTTTTCTTGTCTTTTTTTTTTCCTTTTTCTTTGCTTTTGCTTTCTTCCATCGAGAACTATCTCCAATAATTTGTTGGAGGATAAGAAATAATCGTGCGTGGTAGGGTACATGCAGAATTCTTGAACTTTTGACCCCATAGCTTTTAACTTGCAGTATATTTTCCATTCGAGGTCAGATTGGGATGATTTAAAAGCGATAGGCTCGTGTTAACAAGCACTTTATTTTTAAATGATTCGGTTGGGCAAATATGGGGTGTCTACAGGTGCCCCTCTCTATCATGTTTTGCGAAGCAAATCGTGACAAAGATAAAGAGACACCCATTTTTGCCTTAACTCTTTCTTGAAACGTTTTTTTTACAAGAAACATGTACCGTTGATCTCAAAGTTTGTTTAAGATGCCCATGTATCTTATGCGGAGAGGAATCATATCGAGCATAGTTCAAGCGAGTGACACTATGATTGGCGAAGGGTGAAGTGACGTGCCAGAATAGGCAAGTGCGTTGCATTAAGAGTGAGAAGACTTACATGTCTTACATGTATTATTTACAGATTCCAAGCAAAGGTGGCATTTGAGTTTTATTTTAAGAAAGTCCATTTTTTTGTCTTTCTTTCCTTTGTTTTTTTTTAATTTAATTTATACCGAAAGACAGGGACGGCGCCCAAATAACTGAAAAGTGATTTTTATTATTTAGACATGGATTTCCATATTAAAAAACCGAGAAACTCCCAATAGAACAGAAGTCCCCGTATTAGCAACCACATCATCCCCAGTAGAACATGGCTCTCCGTATTAGAAGCCACGTGAAATTTCCATATTGGGGACCATGTAATCCAGAGTCGGACGTGATTTTTATATTGGAAACCAAGTAATTCCGAGTATGACGTGGATGTATATATATTTATTATTTTTTTGTCAAGCAAGAAAAAAAATGATATGTACAAGAGAGAAAAAAAATAAAATAAAATAAAACATGAATTATTAGAGGAACTCGAGAAACCTCTTAGAATATTGATGGTAAATGACTGGGATGTGGGCGGTGATTTGAGGCAGTATGATGACGGCGATGCTACAGTGGCCGTGAGGTATGTTGATGGGAATCGTGATGATATGATAACTAGATGGAGGGTGGTGATTGTAGTGATGACCTTGATGGTGATGGTTTAGAAGGGGTGGTATGGTAGTGGAAAAATGTAAACTCCTTTTTTTGTAGGGATTTTTTTTTATTTTTTTTATTTAATGATGAAGTGAGGGATATGAAAGAATTATGAGAAAGATGTGAAGTATGAGGGAGATACAGAGAGGAGCCTCTTTTCTCCTTCGCTCCCCCCTCTCAATTGGTTTGCAATGGCAAGCTTTTATAAACAAAAACCAACAGCATCTAAAAAAGTTAAAGGCAAACTCCACTAAAAAAAATAAGAGACCCATCAACTGTTTTTCTTGTCTTTTTTTTATTTTTTTTCTTTTTCTTTGCTTTTGTTTTCTTCCACCGAGAACTGTCTCTCCAATAATTTATTAGAGGATAAGAAATAATCGTGCGTGGTAGGGTGCATGTAGAATTTTTGAACTTTTGACCCTATAGCTTTTAACTTGCAGTATGTTTTCCATTCGAGGTCAGATTAAGATGATTCAAAAGCGATAGACTCGTGTCAACAAGCACTTTATATTTAAATGATTCGGTTGGGCAAAAATGAGGTGTCTACATTAAACAAAATGAAGTTTGTGATACATTGGGATTTTCAAGCTGATTAGTTGTTGATTATTTGAATACCATTACTTATGTAATGAGATGTGGTTTATTTAGCAAAATATTTTCACTGTACTAGAAAAGTATTGTGATGAGTTTTGAAATGCCCTATGAGGTGATTGGTTATATACCATTGGCTATGTGTTTATATTTGGGAGGTGGAGCTATTTGTTGAATGCCAATGAAAAAGTAGGTTAGTTTGTGATTTTTTATATGAAATTTGAATGTTCGAGAAAATAAATACCACTTGTTTTGATCCATTGTGTTTGTACCTTAATGATTGAAAGAGTATAAATAAGTACTGCAATAGAAAAAACCAAGTTTATGGAGATAATTCATTTATAAAGCTTTAGCTAAAGTAAAGATTTGGATTGCATTGAGGGGGATAGGCGTAAAGCCAAAAGAAAGATAAATCGCCTATGAGGATACCCTACATAGGGACCAAAGATTCTGAGAACTAGGTTCAAAGGAAAGAATGAATCATATAGTGGTTTGATTTACATGCACTAATTTGAGCACTAGTTCATTGGCTATCCCTATGGTGTAAGTGCATGGATCTCATGACAGATATGAGGTTGAGTTGTTTATAACTCTTAATTATGAGTTCTATAACCATTATTGGTGGGATGTCAGAGTCATGAGAGCATCCTTGATAGACTCACCTATTTGAATGTGGAAGTGGGGTCGCTTCCTATGAGAATGTGGCTAATTCTCTAGAGCGCTCAAGAAGCTGGGATCTAGCACATGATCGTTAACGTGCTAGTTTTGAAGCTTATAATAGAGTTCTGAAAAATTATGTGTGTGATGCAATGTCTTGCTTCCCCAAAGTAGTCATAGTTCAAGACATTGTCACTATTGACATTGGAGCAAGATTTGTTGAACACTAAACGGGGGTTCAAGTCATTGGCACCCTCATTATGCATAAATTTTTTTTTTTATCTTTATCCGATTTGTATGATTTTTTACTTTTATTAAAATAAGTGGGAGAATGTTAGATTATTTTAATAAATATATATATATATATATACATGACATATAAATGCATATATAGCCGGTACAATGGCAATGTTTAATCTTTAGTAACCCGAACAATGCCAATGTTTGCTTTTGATGTTCAATATATGGTTAAAAGCTTTTATTGGTGGACGGTTTGTAACTCACAGTATATACAACATTTATGTTTAAAATATTAAATATTTTTTTTTACCAACAGTCACATTCGTCAAGAGTTCTTTAAAAGATAATGTATGTTGTCCTTGTCTTAAAAATAAAAATAAAAAATAAAAAACCGATGGTAGTAACGAAAGAACTTTATATATACAATATGGGTTTTACAATTTTCTTATGGT
This sequence comes from Hydrangea macrophylla, assembly GCA_033977485.1. Classification (NCBI taxonomy): domain Eukaryota; kingdom Viridiplantae; phylum Streptophyta; class Magnoliopsida; order Cornales; family Hydrangeaceae; genus Hydrangea; species Hydrangea macrophylla. The sequence continues at coordinate 923,645 of CM066987.1, forward strand.
TCAGAATGTTTTCGGCAAATATTAGATTATACATTCTGTATATTTTATTAAGTCTTGTTTGGGTAAAGAAGTTACTAGTGGGTAAGTTTTTTGCCATATCAAGTTGTGCAAATTTGATGGGCATACGGCAAGGGTGGTCGGGTTGTTGTATCCCGGAGACGACGTGTCAGTCTTTCCACTGCATCCGGTATTGCCTGTAAAGGGCGCATTTCGCGCCTCATCACAATCACCTTCTTATTAGATCTATATTCTATTGAGGAATTAACAGAGATTCTTTTACCAGTGAATTTTTTTAGAAGTAAATATTTATATTATTCTCCAACACTATACGTTTATAACTAAGTTGTTGGCTGGCATGCATATAGGAGTACTTGTTCATGTACATATTCTTAATTGCAAATACTACGCAATATTTGTACACAAAACAAACTAACTGAAAAAAAAAAAAGGGAAAGAGATAAAAGACATGCAGCTAGCTGAGCTCTTTCCATATTCAAGATGTACAATACATATATTGAGTTAAATGTTATTTTACTGCACTAGTTCTGTGGTAACATACTAAACAACTACATGACAAAACAATTTAGAGACCAATCACATCTTTTTTTCTTTTCTTTTTTCCTGTTTTTTTTTTCCTTGACTTTGCTTCAGAATAGATACTATAAAAATAGTGCCCCCATCTCTAAGCTAGCTAGTAAAATAAAAAAAGTGAAAATAGTATCTTTGATGGGGAAGTTAGTTTAATTATAAAAAATACGAATGATAGTTTTATAATGTTAGAAACAGCAGGTAGTTTAGTGTAATTTAGCATCACTCTTCATTTTCCTGCATTTCCTTAAATTTCCTTTCCTTCATTTCCTTTCCTTCACTTTAGAGAAATTATTCAATGAGCCCGTTACGCCACGTCAGCATGCTTATGTGGTGTGACCAATTAATCTCAACCACCCACTTGCCCCTTCCTTCTAGGGGGATCATGACAAGTGGTTATCAAATTCAAAATTTGAAATTCCACTAACCACTTGTCATGATCTCCCTAGAAGGAGGGAGCAAGTGGATGGTTAGGATTAATTAGTCATACCACGTCAGTATGCTGACGTGGCGTGACGGGCTCACTTTCACTTTACAACGTCCTGTTTGGATTAAGAGTGTTGGTAGAATCGGAAACAAAAATCAAAGGATAGAAAAGGAAACTTTACGCCCTATTTGGATGATAAATGAAGAGAGAAATGGAAGAAAATGAAGGAAGGAGAGGTTCTTAATCCCTCCAAACTTGATTTTGGACTTCTTTTGAAAGTGAAAGGAAATGGAGGGGAAAGTGTAAGTGAATTAATGATTATCCGTTTGGCCTCTATTGTTTATTACAAGATATCAAATTCTACTTCATTCCTTCCATTATATACTCCTATTCTTCGGCGGAAGCGATTTTCAATTAAAGACAACATAATCCAAATAATATAAACGAGAAAGAAACAGAGAAAAATCAATCACACACAAGAACACAAAATTTTACGTGTGTTTTGGCCAAATCTACCTATGTCCACATACCGGAGCTAATGCAATGAACAAATCCACAAATTCAAACCGATGATTATAGTGACCAAACGAGAGTTCACACCGTCACCAAAACAAAAACAAATGATCTCTCGAGACAAAGCCTCACAAATCACTCAAAAGACTAAACATATAAGAGATCCTAATTGAACCCTAAGATTCTCCAATGAACAATAAATCTCTCTCATAAAATATTTAGGGTTCTCCAAAAATAAAGAACTTTTGACCTCTCAATTGCAAAAGACCTAAAAGTTTCTCAAAATAAACAAATTGAACCAAGATGTTCTCCAATGAACAAATTGAATTATAGAAACAAATTAATTTCATTGCAAGTTGTAGAGATATGTCATTAGTGGTGTATACGAGCCGAGCCGAGCCGAACCTGCTCGCGAGCTTTCTTATGAGCTCGCGAGCTTTCTTATGAGCTCGCGAGCTTGCTCATGAGCTCAACTAAGCCGAGCTTTCAAGTGTTCATGAGCTTTTTAACGAGCTTTTTCGTAGACCCTTTTAAACTATATAGTTTAATAATAAAACAATCATTTATCAAGCCTATTTACGAGATATGTCATATTTTCTCTAAAATTGTATAGTTTTGTAATAAATATACATGTAAAAGTCACTATGTAAGCTCTTTATCAAACCTATTAATGAGTTTTTTCTCAAGCCTTAATCGACCATGTTCATGAGCTTAAATGAGCAAGCCAAGCCTAGCCTTTGTTGAGCCGAGCTTCGAGCCCTTATTAAGCAGCTTAGCTCATTTACACCCCTAGTTGAGATCTATATTTGAGAACTATAGGATTACTCTTCTAAAAGGATGGTTCTAAATGCATGCACACACGATTATTCTCTATAAATCCATATGCCTACATCCAGTAGTTGTACACTCTACATCCCCTGTTGTTCATGAAGGTATAGAGAGAAAATATGTGGGTGTATTTAAAAATGATCTGCAGAAAATTTAAAGTGATTGAATTTGTAAAACTTTTTTTTTAACAGCAACTTCCTTGGTTTCATTAGTATAATTAACACATGCCAAGAGGCATTACAGAAACTCCCTATGTGCAAAACTAAACCCCCAAAAGAACCCACTAAAGAAAAATCATCTGCAGCCAAAGGTTCCCCTATTGAAACCACCTTCAATGGTGATTTTCAAAAAAGGAGCCACAGCCAAGACATTCTAAACAAGAAACCCAAAAACCAAACCATATACCATTTATAGACCCATGTGTACCACTATATAAACACATTTAGAAAACAAAAACTACCATTAGTCTCTCATGCATTCTGCTTACTCATAACCACACCACAAACAGGGACACCCTATGGACTGCACCTTTGGCTAGATTATCCGCGACCTTGTTTGCCTCTTTGTTGATGTGGTCGGTCGGAACATCACATGTTCTTCAACGCTCTCAATTAAGTTATGGATTTCAGTTAAAATAAAATGGTATCTTCAACATACCGACGAGTCACCCTTGACCCCATGTGATAGCGGTTATCGAATCTCTTTCCACCAAAAGATTAGTACCTCTAAGATTTTCCCTCTCATGGAACAGTCGTAAGCCCTCTCGAATGGCAAGTAACTCCGCTTTATTCGATTCTTGCACAGCAATTGGAACCGGGAACAAAGCCACAATGTATCTATTCTCATCCCGAAAAATGCCCCCGATTCCGGCTGGGCCTGGTTTCCCTAAAGTCGAACCATCTACATTGAGTTTTAAACAGCCAGAAGGTGGAGCAGTCCATACTACTACCACACGGACTGTGTGTTTAGAGACGTTGCAGCACGCCTCCTTAACATCAATCATCATATTGGAAAATGCCATATTTGGCTTATCTATATTTACTCTGAACCACCACACAAGATACAATTTTACCGAGTGTAGATTATTGTCTTCACTGTGTGTGCCCCCTTTGAAAGATAGTTGATTCCTGTCCAACCAAATTGCCCAAACAGTAGCAAAGAACACTAAATTCCACGCCTCTGTGTACTTCAATTTCAGACATAGAGCTGGCCACATGTTCCACCATAGAAATAAAGAGTTAGACATCAGTGTAAACGCGTCCCACCAACTACAAACCTTTCCCCAAATTATCCAAGCTTTGTCACACATTAAAAATGGATGGTCTGTCATCTCCGGATGGTTTGACAGAGTAGACACTGATTGGCCTCCTCCTCTAACATTCTGATTCGCGATAGATTATCTTTCGTGGGCAACCTTCCTTCCAAAGCTTGCCATACAAGCACTTCCATGTTATTTGGCACTTTTCCTCTCCAAATTCGAGATACAACACATCCCCTATGTGCCTCAGGGACCAATAATGGCCCCACCATTGGTTTAAAAAAAGACTTAACAAAAAAAAAATCCTTTCAGATTACCCATCCATATCATTCGATCATCGGCAGCTCGACAGATACGTGCTTGTTGTAGGCAATCCCACATAGTATTCCACTGTTCACATTCCCATCCGAATGCATCTCTTCTCAAAGAAATTGACCATGACCACGCTTCCCCCACCCAAGACCCAAATTGTGACTCACTTCCAAAATTTGGTGTGGCAAGGGCATATATTCTCTGGACTAACTGTCGCAATGTAAAATTTCTAAGCCACTAGTGACCCCAGAAATCTATTTTTTCCCCATTACCCAAACAAAAGCCGAAAGCATTTCGGATGGTGTTGGTATATTTGTCATCGTTTGAAAGTAGCTTACACATATTCTGCATAAAATACGATCCACAGCTACACTTTAAAGCATCCCACTGAATCGATCCCGAATTGATTGGATACTTGTGACATAAAGCATCCTTCCAGAGTGCCGAAGAAGTGGACCCAAATCTCTAAACCCACGTTGCCATAAGCCCTCTATTTCTATCCACCACATGACTGATTTCCAGCCCTCCTTCCTATTTATGTTTGCAAATTTGCTCCCATTTGACCCAATGCACCTTTTTCCCATGATTATTACCGCCCTAGAAAAAATTTTAGTATATTGCTTCAAGTTTGAGACCAATTGTCTTAGGGACCAAGAAGAAAGAGAAAAAAATATAAAGGAATGCTAAAGGCCACCAATTTAATCAAAATAAGATGCCCATCTTTGGATAGTAGATTGCCTTTCCATTGTGCCAATTTGTTCTCTACTTTCCTGATAATTGGCCTCCACGTGGCTACCCTTTTGGGATTAGCGCCTAAGGGAAATCCCAAATAATTAATTGGGAGTTCCAGAACTCTACAATTAATTTGGGAAGCCCAAAGATTGATAGTTGGCAACTCAACACCGCAGCCCACAATGCCACTCTTCGAGAAATTGATCTTCAGGCCCGAGATCAACTCGAAATATCTAAGCACTCTCTTCATCGTTATCAATTCGATCCAATCAGCGTTACTAAAAATGAGGGCGTAGTTAGCATATTGCAAGTGGGATATCCTCAAGTTCCCATACCTATCCTTACTCCTTCAATCAGCCCAACCTCCCTAGCTTTCAATAATAACAAACTTAAGCCTTCCGCCGCAATGTTGAATAGCATAGGTGATAGTGGATCACCTTGCCTGAGTCCCCTTTTGATGCTAAACTCTCTAGATGGAGATCCATTAATTAGAACTGACATTGTAACCATAAAGAAGCATTCCACCATCCATCGGATCCATAAGTTCCCAAATCCCATGTTCTTGAGCATGAATTCAATGAATTCCCAGCAAACTGAATCATACGCCTTTTCGAAGTCAAGTTTGAACAGAACACCCCCCTCATCGGATTGTTACATAGAATGGAGTACTTCGGAAGCAACCAGCATACTGTCACAAAATTACCTACCTTTGAGAAAAGCCGATTGATTTGGCCTGCTAACTGTGCCAATGACCCTTTTCAGCCTATTTGCCAAAGTTTTTGCCAAAATTTTATATAGACTGTCCACCAAACGTATCGGCCTATAATGTCACAGCCCGGTTCTACTATAGTAGAATCGGAGCCTGTGGCACACCACCGAGGCTAAACCTATTCATTAATGTTCCCAATATTAGTTTGAAGAACACACACAGCGGAAAGAAAACAAAACATTTGAAAACTAGCAGTCCAGTCAACTGATTATCATGTCCAGTTGATTGATACTGATCCAGCAAAAACTTGGTTTTTAAAACATAATCCAGTCGACTGTTTTCTAAGTCCAGTCGACTGGGCTTCAAATATTCAATCGACTGGTACGGTACGGTACGGTACGGTACGGTCGACTGAAGCCCATCCTGGATAAAATATCTGAATTGAAGCCACGATCCAGTCGACTATGTCAGGGACCCAGTCGACTGATCCTCTATGAAAAGATGCAGTGAGTTATTGAAAATGAGGCTCCAGTCGACTGGTTTATGGCAACAGCACACATTCTGCAGATTTCTAAGTTTAAAAGCTTTTAAAAGCGCCCAAGGGTTAAACACACACACACCAAACTCATTGTAAAGTGATCCCAACTAGATTAAAATATTGTTTAAACATAATTACAGGAGATTACAATCTATTACAACATTATGAACTCGTTCCACGATTTCACGTTAATATAAGTTAAAACAACCAAATCCTTATTACAACATTCCTACTGTCCCAAAACTATAAGATTAACATTCAGGTTGCCTTCTAAGTGAACTCCCAAACCCAAGTGTTCACTTCTGTGATTCCTCGCCAGCATTAATACCTGCAATGGTTATTTAAATAACCACACATATTTGATTTGTTTAAGCTAACGCTTAGTGAATAAAACAACATACGCACATGAATGACAAACATGCTCGCATTCACATCTCTACATTTCATACTAGTCGTCAGAGACTCACGTGCACGTTCCATACTCCCAATCTGCGACTCCTCGCCAATAAGTCCACGCGAAAGGGTAAGACCCACGATTCTTCTCTTCAATCGTGCGACCTTAATGCCTATAACGGCTCCACAAAATGGCATAGTGACCACGTATGTGCTCCTTCTGACCCAAATAAGTAACTCAACATGCTCAAATACAGATCACCGTGCTCTCGGTAATTAAAACATTTCACCATGCTATTGGGCCTACTTATCAATATAATCGCCCAATATGAACTACAAAATATATCTCTATGAATTAATACATGCTATTCAAACATAACATGAATACACGCCAAGCAATCATTCCATAATACAAAGTTGAATCACTCACCTCCGAAAAACGCTCCTATAATACGATCCAGGGAAAACCCGTGCACAAAGAACGTGCAGAAAATCTCCTAGTACAATTCCTATGGATCAAAAGTCCAAATATCAACTTTTATGAAAAATTCTAGAAAATAACTTTTTGGAAAACTTAGTCAAACAGGCCCTAGTAGGTATCAAAACGAAGCGCTTACCTCAAGGAGCTCGAATATGAAATCTGGGAAAAAACAGACGTACAGAAGGTCATCGTTTGGCGTCGAGAAGCTCGAAGCAACTAAATCACCCTTTGGCCTCCTCTTGAAACTTAGGTTAGAAGCTTTGAAGAAATATCTAAAGTCATCTCTATCTATATATAGGCAACACTTCAGAAAATTGTGTTTACCTCCCCGCAAGTTTTCAAAACTCCTAATTAGTCTCTGAAACTTTCAACACAGCTAATTCATAGCTTTACAAGCAAAACCTCAAAATTATAAAAGTTTTCGACTAAGTTCCGTTTGGTTGCTAAAACGCAAATTTCTACATGACTTTTTCGAAGTTGCTAATTAACTTACCAAATTAATAACGTGTTAATTCGTTCTCGCCAAGATACTAAATCAACAACAGAAATAAATTCTAAACCAGAAAATAATACAGATAGTGAAATACACAGGTAAACATTTATTTTCAGATAAACATTTAAGTATTCCACAGTGACCGTCTCATACTCGGAGAGACGTCACAACCACAAAACACTCATTCACATCGTCTCAGAGGATTCTCTAACACAGACACCCAAATCGACTTGTAAGTCAAAACTCACTCTCACAAGCGTCATAAGACACATCACATTATCATGTATGACAATGTAATGATCTGCAATAACACAAATGCGGGTGTTATAATTCTCTCCTCCTTAAAAGAAGCTTGTCCCCAAACTTACACCGTCTCTTAGCTTGACTTCCCCCACATGCTTCCCAATACTTGACTTTTTGTTCACAATTTCAATCTCTCCACTACGATGTTACAACTCATGAGGAAAATAAATCCTCAAGTTCGTGAGGAAAATAACTCCTCTAAATTTCGTCTACATCCACTTAAAGTGTCAAATGGAACACATGCAACCAATCAACATTTCTTCCGAGTAAGAATATCAAGACTCAAGCAGAACACGCTCATTCTTTTCCGATAATAGATTACACCACAATGTCATACTCATTCTATCGTACCTTTTCTGAAATTGCAAACTTCAATACGTAAACCGAGAAGATGAGTCATCTCTCCTCACTTTTCTTTCTTTCCGACCTACAGTCACTTACAATCGTCTCTTCTGATCCGATATTTTGAACGGAACTATCATCGAGTACGAACATTCGTACATACTACATTAATACATTGATTCTTCAACCAATTGTTGGATACCTTCAGTATTCAATCTCTTATCTTTTTCCAATCATGAAACCTCTGTGTAATACTTACACGCTCAAACTTCTTTCTATTTCTCACCATATGTCAATGCTTCCCTTCCAAGCTATTCCACAACGGTAACCCTCGATATCCATAACTATCATTATGTCGCCTCTTTTTCTTCCGACTTCATCAATCAACTCATCAATATATTCCCCATTCATTCAATATTCTGGATTCCAACTGTAAATCTTTGCTATAACCAACTTTCCACAACTAACACCCTATTAACTCGAGCAAAGTCAAAATGTCGTAACATCTTATCCTCCAATTATCCTTCCATTTGAACAAGCCATCAATTTACAAACAAAGAACAATAAGAATTTTATTCTAAAACGTTTACTAAAATAAATATGTTTTCTTTTTTTTGTTTTAAAACAAACTTTTCAAATTTCTCGTAAGCTTTTATTCTATATCACCTCACTACCACTCCAACAACGTCAATTGAAACAACCACCACTGTTAACAGAACTTGATTCACCCGTTACTCAACATTCCCCGTAATTTCCTTCAACTCATGCTCTTCCTTGTAACATATTCAAGATTATAATACGATCTTTGATATTTTGTCCCTCTTATCGATGATAATTCAAATCCGTCCTAGTTATGCCCGAGCTATTTCCCCTTCTATCAAGGACCGTTACATCAATCTCAATACCTCAATTCATTTTTTTATCTCATAACTCATGGAAATCATCCTCGACTAATCTTATCACATCTTTCAAATTCATCCATCTAAATTAAATACCGATATAGCTATAATAGTCTCACATTCTCTAATCCTTTCCTCTACTGAAATCAACATCAAACACCACCTCTGTTCTTCTCAATTCTTTATAAGTATCTCGTAACCAATTCGTTTGCATTTTAAACAAAAATAAAAATTTTATTACAAATCCACTTCCAGTAGCGATTTTGATCATTACCAAAAATATTTTAAAATTTTGAAACTTGTGTCCTTTAGACAACAAATCTGTATTCCAGCTAACCATTTCATTCTCCATTTTCTCCTGCACCATCTCCTCACATAAACCAACCTCCATTCTCGAAATCCCAATAGTCACTTCCTAGTCTCTTTCCCATCATTCTCATTTCCTCATCAGTCCTTTTCTAACATTAATCCCAATATTCCATCGGAAACTTTCTAACAAGACATTTACCCTCAATCAAGGCCATTACAGTCTCCTTTCTGATTTGACAACTTTCCTTCACATCCATTCTTGTTCTGTATCTTTCTTCCAATTATTGCCTTCACGACATCGTACAAAAATAAAATTTTCATACACATTTTTTTTTCTTTAAAACAAATTCATTTGACTATAGTCGAGATCGTATTTAAGTTCAAGTACCACCAGTGTCCATTATACTCATGCCGCTCACTTACTCATCCATCTTTCCAATTTATGCATTCACGTCCTTATAAATCGCCTTTTTCGTCCTCCTCTCCACAGAACTTGTTAAACACATTATCGATCAACATCTTCTACTTACTACTTTGTCCATTCACTTTCTTAAATGTATTCTCAATTCAGTATCCACTTACCACATCAACGCCTCAAGTGACAACGCGACAATTGCCCCACTACGCACCACTCGCCTCACCTCTAACCAATCTCGTAAATTGTTAAACTTCTTGTCTCATATATTTATTCCTTTGCTCTCTTCATCGTGGTAAAGGTCAAAACCCCAAATAATGTTTACATATACTTCTCTCATTCTCATTCACTGTTACTCCACCAATATTAAATCTACATTCACGTGAAACTCATATCTATTTAGGAACATCACAAGAGTCAGGTCTACACCGCACCCATCACAAGTCCCGTCTGGATTGAGCTGTTTGCTCTTGATATGAGCTCACTATCCATGCACCCAATAGTTCTATCAATTCCACATTCAATCTAAATCTTGAAATTCACACCAAAAATTTCATACTTTAACCTCAACCCTATTTTCTCTACGTTCCTTCTGGCATTATCTTACTTCCAAGACTAATTGACATCGTATAACTCATCAAATCTACGATTGCATTCTCATTGCGGCTATTCCCAAACACATATCAACCACTCATAGGAAAAATCATCTCACAACCCAGAGATAATAGATTCAATTGAGAGATTCCTCAACCTCACACAATACTGACCATAAGATAGGTTGAGAGATTCCTCATCGTCCACTACTCTAATACCGTATTCAACTCCCAATACTTACCGTAATATAGGTTGAGAGATTCCTCAACCATCTGATACCCACTGTAAGATAGGTTGAGAGATTCCTCAACCATCCCATACTTCAATACCGTAAGGTAAGTTGAGAGATTCCTCAACTATACACCATACACAAAAATATCTATATGTATACATACTTTTTGACGCTTGTTATTCAATCAATTATGTCGTCTCCCTGATATACTCATATCACAATCTCATACACTTACGTCACAATCGTTAAACCAATCCCAAAAGGATAACTTCCCACAATCACTCACACTACCTGTATACGGAAGGTACTTCTCTCAATATGTGAACCACCATCAACCTTCTTCTATTGTTTACCATTCGAATTCCATCTCCACCTCATACTCAAAGAAAACTCATTCCCATCGATTTTGAAAACTTGTTACGATTTAAGATTTTGAAAATCAAATGGTTACCAAGATGATATCATCTATCACCTTCGACAACTCTACAATGTCTATGGTATACACAGTAATCTTACCATCATCCAATCCCACTTCATCCCATCTCATCCCATATCATTTATGGAATTGTTCTATAATCGTTTGGTACCGATAGTGCATTGATATATTGAACTTCAACCCATTCATCTGATCTTGTTCACTTACGACTTGAACAAAATTTCCCACCATGTTCAGTAATTGGTCCATTCGTGAATGTGGTGATAAATCTCTTACCGGCTCAGTCATAATGTTATCACGTATTCTCCTGGTTGAGTATAATGCATAAAGACGATGCACGCTATGCCACAAGATATATATATACAATTCATCATCACAATCAACCGAAGCTAACATATGAGCATTTCTACAATGATAACATTATTGTTGTTACGATTACCCACTCTACTCGACATCACTCAGCATATAATGTCACTTGTTCCCAAGGCTCTAAAACTATAGCTCTGATACCACTAAATGTCATAGCCCGGTTCCATCATAGTAGAACCAGAGTCCGTGGCATGCCACTGAGGCTAAACCTATTCATTAACTTTCCCAAAATTAGTATGAAGAACACACGCAGCGGAAAGAAAACAAAACATTTGAAAACTAGCAGTCCAGTCGACTGATTCTCATGTCCAGTCGACTGATACTGATCCTGCAAAAATTTGGTTTTTAAAACATAATCCAGTCGACTGTTCTCTAAGTCCAGTCGACTAGGGCTTCAAATATTCAGTCGAATGGTATGGCACGGTCCGGTCAACTAAAGCCCAGCCTAGATAAAATATCTGAATTGGAACCACGATCCAATCGACTGTGTCGGGGACCCAATCGACTGATCCTCTATGAAAAGATGCAGTGAGTTAGTGAAAACGAGGCTCCAGTCGACTATTTTCTCAACCAATCGACTGGTTTATGGCAGTAACACACATTCTGCAGATTTCTAAGTTTAAAACCTATTAAAAGCACCCAAGGGTTAAACACACACCAGACTCATTCTAAAGTGATCCCAACTAGATTAAAATATTATTTAAATATACTTACAAGAGATTACAATCTATTACAACATTATGAACTCGTTCCACGATTTCACGTTAATATAAGTTAAAACAACCAAATCCTTATTACAACATTCCTACTGTCCCAAAACTACAATATTAACATTCAGGTTGCCTTCTAAGTGAACTCCCAAACCCACGTGCTCACTTCTGTGATTCCTTGCTATCATAAATACCTGTAATGGTTATTTGAATAACTACATATATTCGATTTGTTTAAGCTAACGCTTAGTGAATAAAACAATATATGCACATGAATGCCAAACATGCTTGCATTCACATCTCTACATTTCATACTAGTCGCCGGAGACTCACGTGCACGTTCCATACTCCCAATTCGCAACTCCTCGCCAATAAGTCCACGCGAAAGGGTAAGACCAACGATTCTTCTCTTCAATCGTGCAACCTTAATGCCTATAACGGTTCCACAAAATGGCTTAGTGACCACATGCTCCTTCTGACCCTAATAAGCAACTCAACATGCTCAAATACATATCACCGTGCTCTCGATAATTAAAACATTTCACCATCCTATTGGGCCTACTTATCAATATAATTGCCCAATATGAACTACACAATATATCTCTATGAATTAACACATGTTATTCAAACATAACATGAATACACGCCAAGCAATCATTCTACAATACAAAGTTGAATCAGTCACCTCTGAAAAACACTCCTATAATACGATCCAAGGAAAACCCGTGCACAAAGAACGTGCAGAAAATATCCTAGCACAATTTATGGATCAAAAGTCCAAATATCAACTTTTATGAAAAATTCTAGAAAATAATTTTTTGGAAAACTTAGCCAAATAGGCCCTAGTATGTATCAAAACGAAGCTCTTACTTCAAGGAGCTCGAATATGAAATCTGGGAGAAAACAGACAAACAGAAGGTCGTCGTTTGGCGTCGAGAAGCTCGAAGCAACTAAATCACCCTTTGGCCTCCTCTTGAAACTTAGGTTAGAAGCTTTGAAGAAATATCTAAAGTCATCTCTATCTATATGTAGGCAACACTTCCGAAAATTGTGTTTACCTCCCCGCAAGTTTTCAAAACTCCTAATGAGTCTCTAAAACTTTCTACACAGCTAATTCATAGCTTTACAAACAAAACCTCAAAATTATAAAAGTTTTTGACTAAGTTCCGTTTGGTTGCTAAATCACAAATTTTTACATGATTTTTTCGAAGTTGCTAATTAGCCTACCAAATTAGTAGCGTGTTAATTCGTCCTTACCAGGACACTAAATCTAACAAAAAAAATAAATTCTAAACTAGAAAATAATACAGATAGTGAAATACACAGTTAAACATTTATTTTCAGATAAACATTTAAGTATTCCACAGTGACCGTCTCATACTCGTAGAGACGTCACAACCACAAAACAGTCATTCACATCATCTCAGAGGGTTTCTAACACAGACACCCAAATCGACTTGTAAGTCAAAACTCACTCTCACAGGTGTCATAAGACACAACACATCACATTATCATGCATGACAATGTAATAAGATGCAATAACATAAATTCGGGTGTTATATATAATCACCAATGGCAACTGGATTCAAAATTATAGTGATTAAAGCAATAATAGTAGAGTCTATATCCTTTACAAGCTTGCTATTTGAGTGAAAATCCGCCAAAAAGCCATAATGTCGCCTTTGATAGAGGCCCAATTTTGCGTTAGGAAGTTGAGATTGAAACCATCCGGACCCGGTGCCCTCGACTCATCACAAGAATTATTGACCTCCAAAACCTCTAATTCTGTAAATTGTAATTCCAAAGACGTCCGTTGAGCTTCTGAAATCGAATTGAACCCGTGGACGGACATACGAGGTTAGCCATACCAATCATGATCATAATGTTTATGGAAAAAATCAACTGCTGCAGATTTCAACCTCGTTGGTTCTTCAAAAGCTTGATTTCCGATACGAATCTTTGACAAACAGCTCCTTCGATTACAATTAGCTATAACGGTATGAAAAAATATGGTATTTTTGTCCCCCTCCGCGAGTCACTTAATTTTGACCACTCAATTGGGTCATCAAGCACACCCTTGGTGTGTTCTACTATTAACATCTTGTTCTCTTCCTTTTCTTTTTGCTTTAATTACCATGGGGTAGAGGGGCAGGGTGATTCGAACATGTGCCTATAGCATAACAAAAATTAGTACCGACCAACTCAAGATATGCTCTTAGTCCTTATTAACGTCTTGTTTGAGTAATTTATTTGACCTACTTTATGTTGAATTTAATGTGTTTAATGGTGGCTAGTTTTGGATGGGTTTTTTAAAAGGTTAATTACAGAAACACCCCCTATGGTTAGGCCTTTAATCGGTTAATGCCCCCTGTACTTTAAATTGTATCACTAATTGTAACACTCGTACCCGGGGACGGTTTAATTATCATGTTATATTCATTAATTAACATAATTAGTGTATATTATGGAATAAGGGGAGGCTTGGACTTGCACGTGAAAAGTGTTCAACAAAGGACACTAGTTTGAAAAAGTCCCTAGTGAGGAGGGACAAGTTTGGAAGTGGGACCCAGTGAAGGGCCTTAATAAAAATATTTGCATTTTACATTATTAAATTCATTTATGTGATTACTTGAATATTTGGTTAAATGCTTTTATATTAGATGATAATACATGTGTTAGCAACTTGTATTAGTTTGGATACCCAAATAAGGATATAATTGAAAAAGGTTGATAATTAGTAGGTGCGACAGCAACTTCACAAAATATATGGGACCCATGTTGGGACCCATGCGGAACTTAGACAAACCCTCATTAGATAATTGGGTAGTTGATGAAATGTTTGGGGGATTTCATACTAGGAACTTAAGAAAATTCGGGGGTATAAACGGAATTTGGGGCATAAGTCATAACATGCAACCTTGGGAACAAGACACCTAGTGTCTTCTTCATTAGATCTAAAGAAATTACAGAAATTAAAACAAAGAGAAGAGAGCTCGGAGAGAGAAATGGAGAAACCGTCAACGACGCCGTAATTTCGCCATACCGTCGCCGCCGTTCGTCCAATTTGCGAACCGAAGCCATTTTCAGACTAGTGGAGGTGAGACGATCGTTCCTATACCTTTAATTTATGTTTTAATTGTTGGATTTTGGTAGCTCACACTAATCGGTGAGACGCCGTTTCCCGAAAACTTGTAGGATTCACTTTGGAAGGAAACTTGAGCTAGGATTTGGTAAATTCAACATTTCTCTAGCTTAAATTTGAGTAGATCTTGCTAAGGTGAATTTTCTACACTAAAGGATGGTTGTGTTTAACTATGTTCAAGACTTTAATGATGTTAGAGATGATAGTTTGTGCTTAGAAACCAAGAGATTGCTCTTATTGTGTTGATTATTCGTGTTTAGAAAACATGTAGTTACTAAATTGTGAATTGTATGTAAATTTTATGAAGATTATATGTGCATACATGTTTATGTGCTTATATGGTTATATGGTAATCAATGAGCACCGGGAAAATGATTCATTGTTGGGAGTAATAAGAGTGGTGAAGATGAAGAATCCGAAAAACACGAAAGTCCAAGGAATAGAAGTGTGGCCACGGGACCAAGGGAGGTCTTTGGATCTGAATGAATCATTGAACTGGTGACTCGGCGATTACAAATATGCTTGTCTTACGATCTTTTTGGCCAGCATGTAACCGTTCATGTGTGGACCGCATACCCCTTCGTGTATTTCTTCCATCATCCTTCTGGTGCCCTTCCCAAACAAGCAAGTCAGGTTGTGACCATTGTACCCTTTCTTCAAAAAATTTCCCCTGCAAATGATGAACTGTGCTGCAAACCTTCGAATTGCTCTTTTATCTTTCTCAGTAGACTCTTGGGGGTATGTATTAATTGTTGCATTACACATGTTAAACATTCAGCCATGTTTAGATTACTTACTAAGCGTAATGCTTAAGAAAACCATTTTCTATTTCTGTTGTGGTAAATAACAACCACTGCAGGTACAAAGCAATACCCGAAGAGAAGGTGACGCGCTCGGGAATGGGTAAGAGAATTAGAACTTGTAAATATGTTTTAAACTTGTGTTAGAGTGTAACGTGTGGCTTGGGATCCCTAACTTGTGGATTGAAACCTTGACTCATGTGTTTAATGTCAACATGAAGGAACTTATGTAATTTTCTATGTTAATGTTAATATTGGGTAAGTTGTATGTTTTGGTTATTCCGGCAAGTCCGGATACGTATGTGGTAGCTTTTGGGTACGTTCCGCTTTATAACTAAATGTTTGGAATGGTTATAATGATATCCGGGGAAGTTGTGTAAATGGTGCTTTTTGGAGTTAACTTGGTTTTGATTACTTACTTAACTCATTTGAAGTTGTAAACATTTGGTTTGAATGGAGAAGGAAACTTATATGGGTATTTGATATTGTAGACATCCCATTTTTTCGGCTAACAGATTTAGGAGGCCACAAGCATGTCAAACCTCGATGATTAGAAAGATCGGATTTTTAAATATTGCCTCTAACTCTCAAGAAATCAAAGAATTGACCAAAATGCCTCTAAAAGCTCAAAACTCTCCGGATTGGCCCAGAATCTCATAAATCATTCGATGTCGTTCCAAACAAAAAAAAAGTATTTTAAAAGATAAATATTTGAAATTGTAAGCTCCCAGAGACCCCCGGAAGTCCCAGAAGTTCCCAGAAAGTCTCCGTTGACCAGTTTGACCAAAATCATCTAAATTTGCCCAAATGTTCTAAGATAATCCTAGATCTTGTGAAAAGTCTTAAAATATGTTTTAAAAGAAAATCGGACGGAAACGTCAGTCTTTGGAGGCTCCCAAAACTTTCCAGAATTTCCTAGAAGTGCACTGTTTGACTGATTTGACTGCAAGTTTGATCAAAAATCAAAGTCTCCTTTTTGATGTTGAAATATCTTTATCAAATACTAGAGGTCAATAGCTTTCCAACGGTAAATCGCACATAATTTCTGGATCTAAAACGAATTTGTTATGAATTTCTGAAGGTGAAAAATGCGATCAATTCGGCTATTATCGCGAGTACCGCAAAACTTTCCAAAGTGACCCAACTCCAAACTATTTTTTATGGAAGGTAGACCTCAATACCTTTCCACTAGTATATCACAAATCTCAATTTGGATTTCGTATGAACTTTCTGTGAATTTCGGACGAAATAGGACCGTTTCGTATTTTTCGGGAGTTTCGGGGGCCAAAATGCAATTTTTGGTCATTGGGGGAGTTGACTGCCATGGCGGCACTGGCCCAATGCCGCGGCAGCAGTGGCCAAGTCCCGCGGCGGCACTCTGAGTGATTTTTCATTTTTTTGTAATTGTTGGTTAATTTTTGGGTTTTAATTTAAATTTTCAACAAATAAAACGACATAGTTTTGATTATTCCAGGATTTTGAACCAATTAGAGACTTTTTAAAACCCAAAATACCTCCCCAAGTTGGCCTATAAAGGAGACTCATTTGCTTCCATTTGGGGGAGAGCTTAGAAGCCATTAGAGAGAGATATAGAGAGAGTTAGGGAGAAAGAGAGAGAGAAGTATAGATTTTCTTTTTCCAAATCCAATCCAAAATGTGACTTTCAATTAGTTTTTTAAAAACTAAACTTTTATTTTCAAGCTTTCAATCTATCTTCTTCATCTTCTTTGAGTTTCCTATGAGTTAGAGAGTGATGTACTCACTCATATACACACATATGAGAGGTTGAATGCTTGTGGTTCCACCATTGAATATCATCTATTGATTTGTTCATTTGCTTGCTTATATACAATGTTCATCTCTTCTTACCTCATTTCTTTTTTATTTTCTTTATTTACTTACTAGTTCATCATCATCTAGATGATGACATGAAGTTTGAGGTGAGTGAATCCTTATGGATAGTAACTCTTGACCTCAAAAACATGTTTGATAGATGATGATTATAACTTCAATACCTCCAAGGTATCTTTGAAGTTATGTTCAAATAAAAATGAATCTTTCCAATAATCTTGGAGGTTCTTGATGATGAGTTTGATGTTGACATTTTAAGTGGTTATAATCTCTATTTGATGTTGAAAATATACTTTAAAAACCTCTATTTAAAAACCCCTCTTAAAACTCTAGTTTTTTTCCAAAATCTTCAAAACAGTGAATCAAAACAGTGAGTGATCTGAGTTCAAAGATTTCTATAGAACTCAATACTCAATGTATGGATGCAAGACCACTTGTAAACTCTTCCTAACTCATTATAGAACACCCAAGATTTTTGGTTTGACTTGGAAATACTTGAAAATGGTCCATTTGGATCCAAACATTCTCTCAAGATATTCTGTTTTTGCTGTCACAGCAGCTTTGTCTACTTTCAACTTGTTTTACAGAAAACTTTTCCACAAAGAGTGGTCCTAACTTATTTTTCCCTTGACCTTCAATGGCTTAGGGAACGTTCTGTATAAAATGGGCCTCTAGATCATTTGTTTTTATTTTCTAAGATTTTTTGACAGTTCAGTTGACAGTACGAACTCTGTTTCTGGGTAACCTCTATTGTTCATATGATTTCTCTCAATCTGTAATAGTTATTAAATATTGGCTTTTTGGGTTGTGTTCTAGACACAATAAGGAAGATCTCCATAAAAAATCATGCATTGAGAACATTTCTAACCCCTCTTTTCAATTTCCAAAAGATCATGTTACTGTTCTGTCCACTATTCACAACAAGCACACTTTTACTTCCCCCTTTGATTTGATGCTTACATGCACTCTAAATTAGCTCATGTCTTAGGAAGTAGTTCATACTACATTTGTACATATCCCATGATGATTTCCTTCATTCATTCATACACATTCTAGACTTCTAAGTCATTCTAGGAATCCATGAACACAAAGCACACTACAACCTTGGCACATTCTAGATACATACATTGCATCCATGCAAGATTTGGGGCTTTCATGGCTCCTAATCTAAGAATATTATAAGGAACGAATTTGATCACACATCCATGATTCCCCCTCGATCCAATCTTCCTTTCTCATCCGTCCCGGAGATCGAGATGTTTTCTTTTCTTAAAGATTAACATGCATAATACTAGCTTGCTAAGCATATTTTGATTTCTTTATTTATTTGTTTCAAGAACAATTCATGTCCCCTTAGCTTAGGAAAACTTTATTACTTGATATGTGATTAGACGCTTTTTCCTAGGTTTATTCGTGTGATCTTTCACTTTGCATTGTGTGATACTTGGCTTAGATCTTATGAATGATATTTGATCTTTAGATCTTCCATTTCAAGATTCTTATATGATGTAATATACCTATCATAGTATTAATTGTCGAACCAAACATAGTAAAAGATGATTATTTGGATGCTAATTGAGGCCCGTCGAGAGACGGGGCGAGTTGAGGGTGTTTTAGTCGCGACAATGGCTCCTTCCTCTCTCGTACCAAAACCCCGAGCCAAGTTCTTTGGTTATGAAGGGTCGGTGCCCTTTATCCATTTGGGTGAGTCAAAATTAGGTTTCTTGGTTCCTTAAAGACCAAGTGGCGACTCTGTATCTGTTTTCAACAGACCCATTTTCTTTCTTTGATCAAAAATCAAATTTCAAACAAAAACAAACAAGTGGTGGAATCCCGCGTGTCCACAATATGGCGACTCTGCTGGTGATATTTTTTTATTTTCAAAACAAAATAATATAAAGGTTTGACTCATAAGAAGCATCCTTAAAATCATCTTTTTACTGTGTTTGGTTCACCGCATTGCACCTTTGTATTTCCCCTCCGACTGTGTCTGAAACGCGGTGCTGACATTGTTCAGGTCTTGCTGTGCTAGGGCACAAGTCACCGTTGATATTGTACCTTCCAAGGTATATCAAAAAGAGTAAACACTTCCGTACTGTCTCTCTGACGGTATATTGGAACTCTCGTCAACGGACCCTCTTTGACTAAACCCAGCCTTTGCATATAGATTCCTGTAGAACCTTTCATAGGACTATTGATTTATCTTTTCAGATAGGACAATGTGATATAGCTGTTGTATGCCCTGACGGGATTACCTGCGCGGTGTAGATGCTTATGTGACATGAGGCAGAACCTCTTTCTTATGATCCCCAAGGCAATCACTCACATGTGATCACATTGAGTTGACCTGCCTAGGCACCATGACAAAGATGTCTTCCCCATGCTCACAAAGATATACACCGCAAACCTTGTTTGTTGGTCCTGAGACATAGGAGTCTGAAAACTTGCTAGACAGTATGATCACCATCACTACATGTTCTTGTCGTATATCCCTATTTCTTCCAGAAATTCTGCCCAACTCATCAGGATATCCCTGTTTCTCCCTGAAACTTTGTCCGAATCACCCAGATTTCCTAGAAATCCCTATTTCTCCCCATATTACCCAGAAATCTCAATTTCTTCCAAAAACTCCGATATACTTATGTCCCCCAGATATTCTTGCTTCCCCCAGAATACCCAGAAACCTCAATTTTTCTTAGAAACTCCGATATACTTGTTTCTCCCAGAAACTCTGTCCAACTTACCCAGATATACCTGTTTTTCCAGAAGCTCTGTCCAAATCTCTCAGATTACCCAGAAATTTCAATTTCTCCCAGAAACTCCGGTATACTTGTTTCTCCCAGAAACTCTGCCCAACTTACCCAAATTTGCATGTTTTCCCATAAGCTCTATCCAAATCTCCAAGATTTCCCAAAAATTCCAGCAACTTCATCCAAACTTCCCAAAAATGCCTAGATGTACCAATTTCTCCCAAAAATTCTGATTTCCCAATTTCTCCTAGAAACTCAGTCCAAATCAACCAGAAATCCCTACTTCTCCTAGAAACTCAAATGACTTCTAGAAATTTCTCTGAATCTTCCAAATCCCTGTTTCTCCCAGAAACTCTATCCAAAATTCCCGAAGTATCCCGGAAATCCCTGTTATCCCTTGGTGATCATACTGGAAAGTAAGGTTAGCACACTCTGTATGGCTAGGACCTTATTTGTTTAGCTGTTATCTATTAGAAGTAGGGGCATCATGTAGATTAGGGCTTGCATCCGCATGTTTGCTTCATCAGTCTACATACACGGTGATAGTCGGTCTGTACATGAGTCAATCCTCACTTGTCACTATAGTTCTCATCTCAATCATCACTGTTAAAAGTCTGACACAGTCTTTTCACACCTATATGTTAGTACAAGTTTTGAGCACCCAGGATCTGCATTTGTGAGTCAGAGGATTAGGGAGTCACCTTGTCAGAATCACTCAGCCGAAAGTCAGCTTTATGGATCCATAAGGTTTGGAGGCAAGAATGACAGAAATGATCAACCAACAGTCTGACCGGTTGGCCCAAGTTTTAGCCTTTATGGAAGAACTGAAACAGCAACAACCACAATACCCACCTGGGTTCTTACTGCCACCGGGGTTTATACCACCACCACCGCCTGGGTTTGCACCACCTCTCGAGAACAAAGTAGATGATGATTGGTTTAATGGAGCCCCACCACCTGCACTTAATAAGAAAATTCAAGAAAAACTGGAGAAGGTCGACAAGCTTAATAACATACTGAGAAAGAGTAAGGGGGTCGACGATTACATGTTAGATCTGGAAGGATTGTTTGAGCCCAACAAATTAAAGCTGCCTGAGAACTTTAAAATGCCTGAAATTGACCGTTTTGATGGGACTGGGAATCCGAAGAGTCACGTAAAGTTCTGCATGAGTATTTTCCAATCAATGGGTTGTACCCATGAGCACATTGCAATGTTGTTTCCTCAAACCCTCGCCAAGGTTGCGCTATCCTGGTTTCTGACCTTGGAGGTTTCTAAGACTCAGACTTGGAAAGATATAGTCCAGGTCTTCATTGATCATTACTCCTATAACCAAGAGCTCGATGTCACCATCCGGGATCTGGAGACTACCCGGCAGAACTTCAATGAGTCCTTCGCGGCGTTCTTGAGCAGATGGAGGAACAAAGTGGCCCAAATGACCCACCGACCGATCGAAAAGGAACAAGTCCGGATGTTGATCAAAAATATACTACCGCTGTACCATGAAAAACTCTTCTACCAGTCCATATCAACATTTGAAGAGCTGTTTGAGATTGGGACTAGAATTGAGGATGCAATCAGGGAAGGGAAAATCAAGAATGAAGAATCACAAAGCCAGTCCAAGAGGCCCGACTACTCCCGAAACCCTTTGGATGCCAACGCCCTTAGTAACCAATCCATAGCCTATTCTCCCCAACCATACCAGCTCACAAACCAAACTAGCTCACCTAGCCACCCCCACCAAAATAGGGTACCCCGTGAATTTTCCAAACTAGATATCTCCCCCTCCGTAGCCTTAGGCCGCCTGCTAAAAAAGGGACACCTCCAACTCCTTCAGCCTCGTGCCGATCCCCCACCACCTAACTGTGACTTGTCAAAATGATGTGCCTACCACCAAGGCCCAGGCCATGACACCGACCGGTGTATACGTCTCTGCCATGATATCCAAGACCTCATTGATCGAGGAATCATCGAGCCACCACCCATTCAACCTCATGTCACCTAAGCCCATGGCCTATCCTTTCAAATGATCCCTTTTATTGACACCCATGAATGTTGAATTCGTGCAATGGAGCGATAGTGTTTGGAACTTTTGCTATAAAAAAAACAATAATAATAAATGGGTCACAAAGACACTCCATTTGAGACCAAGTCGAGTATGTCCTATGTTTTGAGTATGTTTCAAGTTTAGTCTTGTGGTCAAGTGTGTCTGTCATCAAGTTGTTGTGTCGAGTAATCCTTCTCTTCTAATGGAATGAAATCTCATTTTGCTTAATCTGATGTGTATAGTCATAAGTGCATGAATCGCTGAACTAAAAATGTCACTTTTCAAATTACCATGGATATTACTCTGCTAATAAATTTTTGCATCAAACAAAAAAAAGAACCCTGAAAAGGTCAAAGTTGATTTCACGTTGGCACCGATGAAGAGCCAAGAATTGAATAGTCTTACTTTAAGAATTTAAAAGATGCTTTTGCTGAAATCTCAAAAGGACATACTTGAAAGGGACTTGGGGCTTGCCCAACACCCTTTTTCTACCATTTCGAAGTCTTAAGCCCAATCTAATTGGGAGCCATGCATTTTGTCCGATTGAAAGCAATGCAGACTTAGTCCTTGATGGTATCCAAACATTTCAGTGAGTTTCATCTCCACTTTTTAAAAAAAAGGAAAGGAAGAAAAGGAAGCAAAAAACAAAAAGAAAAGCTCGCTAGGTTGAAAACCTGAAAGGGCCTAGGCAAAAGTTAGAGCTGAAAATGTATTGATTTCCAAGATCCGACCCTAGCCAGTCAATGATTTTACAAATGAGAGAATTGTACGCTTCAAGGTACATCATAAAAATGCGCCTAGATCACATTTCAAAGGCTCAGAACGACCACACATAAATCCCGAGAGCTGACGTGCACATTCTGGAATTTCAAAATTGTGATCAAAAGATCTCACAAAAATCAACTACATGAAAAGTAAAATTGACTGGCTAGGCGAAAGTGAAAAGGATCAATCCTCAGAAGAAAAAAAAAAGAAAAAGAAAAGAAAAAAAAGGGAGACTGAAACTGAATCTTCTTATTCAAGGCCACCACAAGTGACCTAAGTTTGAATTGGTTTGAAAAAACCCTCATATCTCAAACCCATTATTTCAAGCCTTGCCTTGAACTACGCTCGACCTGATTTCCACTCGGGGATACGTAGGCAACCGTATCGGTTCGGTCGACACCATCAGTATTAACCCCTCTTCTTTAAAGGTCCTGGCCCGAACTACGTTGGACCTAATCCCCGCTCGGGGGTACGTAGGCAGACATTTAAAAAGAAAATAAGGATGGCTCGCTAGGTCACAAATCTGAAAGGACGCCTAGGCAAACATTAGAGCTAAATCCAAGGTGAGCAATAACAAAAGAGAGAAAAGAGCTCGCTAGGTCACCTCACTAGTGCCTAGGCCAAAGTTATGAGCATTTGAGAGATTAAAGTCACGGTCCTTACCTCAAGCCAGAAAATCGCCTTCCACAGTAGGGGCAAACTTTGGCTACTCGTCTCGTTTGCCTGAATTCTACTATCTACCCTTCATACAAAGGGCAAACTTCGGTCACCTACCTCGTTTGCCCAAAACCTCCAATAAACCATCATTCCAAACTAGGGGCAAACTTCGGTCACCCACCTCGTTTGCCTATGAATTCCACTTCGTACACCTCAAACTAGGGGCAAACTCCATTTGTCTAACACAATCCCTTCACACCAAGGGCGAGTTTTCAAGTTACCAAGTTGTTTTGAATTTTTTTGAAATGGAGCATCTTTTATTCTAAAAGCTAAGGCACTAATTCAAAGCACTTCCAGGGAGAAGTGGAGAATTTATTAGATCAATAGGGAGGAATTTTCAAAAACCAAATTTATTAGCAAAGTGCTGTCATATTAAGATGAGGAGTGAACATAAAAGATGAGCGGTACATCATTCATGATGAAGGCACATTGGATCGTGGCAATTTGAAAATTTCATGTCTAAGTCAATCCTTCTTTGTTTGAGTCAGTAGTAATCTGATCACAAGTGTGTCAGAGATCGAGGTTTCATACAAACTAACCCAACTTTCCTTGTCGTTCCTGTTTAGTCCATTTGTCTTGATGGTCTCAAATGTGTGGGTTAAAGGTGATTCCCAATTATAAAAAAACTTTGGATACAAGCAGAAGTACTAAACATTATTACTACACCAGTTAAGGTCGCAATATGAGAAGTGTCCCAAGTACGAGTGGCATAAACTCATAAGTGGTTGCAAACTATAAACCGTTAGTTGTTTCTCAAGGCGGCTGATCGGAGGAAATATCGCCAACATCAAGAAACTATTGCTAATAAGGTATGTCGATGAGACGTGTTGTTGAGTTATTTTAGGGCCCAAAGTCCAGATGTGTTGATGAGGAGTTTTGATAAGATGTATTTTAGGGCTCAGAGTCTAGATGTTTTGATAAGATGTGTTATTGAGGTGTTTAAGGTTCAAAGTCCAAGTGTGTTGTTGAGGAGGAGCATCAGATGTGTCGAGGAACATCAGAAGAGTTGAGAAGCATTGTTGGAGCATCAAGGAACATCAGAAGAGTTGAGAAGCATTATTGGAGCATCGAGGAACATCAGGAGAGTTGAGAAGCATTATTGGAGCATCGAGGAACATCAGGAGAGTTGAGAAGCATTATTGGAGCATCGAGGAACATCAGAAGAGAGTATTGTTGAAGAGGAGCATCGGGTGTGTTAAGGAGCATTGAGGAACATCAGATGTGTTGAGGAGCATCAGATTTGTTGAGAAGCGTCGTTGAAGAGTTGAGGAACATTAGATATGTTGAGGAGCATCAGATTTGTTGAGAAGCGTCGTTGAAGAGTTGAGGAATATCAGATGTGTTGAGGAGCATCAGATTTGTTGAGAAGCATCGTTGAAGAGTTGAGGAACATCGGATGTGTTGAGGAGCATCAGATTTGTTGAGAAGCATCATTGAAGAGTTAAGGAACATCGGATGTATTGAGGAACATCAGATTTGTTGAGAAGCATCGTGGAAGAGTTAAGGAACATCGGATGTGTTGAGGAGCATCAGATTTGTTGAGAAGCATCGTTAAGATTTGAAGAACACCGTTGACAATCAAGAAGCATTGACCGTCAAAGAATTGAGGAACAACATAAGCACCGTTGAGAATTGAGGATCATCATTGAAATTTGAGAAGCACTGTTGAGAATCTGAGAGTCACCGAGTCCACAACATCATAATTAAGGGGAGCACGAGTCAAGTCTAGAGGGTCACTTCACCCAACACAACAAATTGGGCATGACATGACACATAGCCCATCGGTCGCGGCACACACAAATCACAAAGCCCACTAGGAGTGGCAAACACACCATAAGCATTCTTTTGAGCACCGTAGTGTCACTTTGAGCACCAACGCTCTTCCTTGGGTAAGACCCCAGGGTCGAGATCCTTCACAAAGTCTATTAGTCATAGCGAAGCATAAATTACCAAGCTCACTGAGAGTGGCGAATATACAGAACATATGTACTAGGACCACAAGCACTTTAGAACACAACACAGGCATGACACAAGTCCACTTAGAGTGGTACACCCCACAGCACTAGTTCATACTAGGATTAGAACACTAGACATGATAGGAAAAAATTCATATCACATCCATGCATTGCATAGCATCATCCCCGCATAGCATCCGCCTGATTGTTGTGTATTTGCATGTTTTGTTTCTTTGTGCCCCGAACTACGTCTTGGTCGGATTCCCCTTGGGATACGTAGGCAGCTCACGTAGAGCGCGACCAACACTAGCCTTAGCACTGGTTTCTTTTTCCTACTTTTTTTGCAACGCACTTGTTTTTATCCTAAATCTTTAGCCTCCAAAAGTCCTATCTCTTTAAGGCTTTGGCACTCGCTTGCGTCACGCGTTGCCTCGCAAGTTCATGCCAAAGAGGGGCAAACTGTAGATACCCCATTTTGTCGGCTAACAGATTTAGAAGGCCACAAGCATATCAAACCTCGATGATTAGAAAGATCGGATTTTTAAATATTGCCTCTAACTCTCAAGAAATCAAAGAAATGACCAAAATGCTTCTAAAAGCTCAAAACTTTCCGGATTGGCCCAGAATCTTTGAAATCATTCGATGTTGTTCCAAACAAAAAAAAGTATTTTAAAAGATAAATATTTGAAATCGTAAGCTCCCAGAGACCCCCGGAAGTTCCCGGAAAGTCTCCGTTGACCGGTTTGACCAAGGTTTGACCAAGTTTGACCAAGGTTTGACCAAAATCATCCAAATTCGCCCAAAAGTTCCGAGATCATCCTAGATCATGTGAAAAGTCTTAAAATATGTTTTAAAAAGAAATCGGACGGAAACGTCAGTCTTTGGAGGCTCCCAGAACTTCCCGGAATTTCTTGGAAGTGCACTGTTTGACTGATTTGACTGCAAGTTTGACCAAAAATCAAAGTCTCCTTTTTGATGTTGAAATATCTTTATCAAATACTAGAGGTTAATAGCTTTCCAACGGTATATCGCACATAATTTCTGGATCTAAAACGAATTTGTTATGAATTTCTGAAGGTGAAAAATGCGATCAATTCGGCTTTTATCGCGAATACCGCAAAACTTTCCAAAGTGACCCAACTCCAAACTATTTTTTTTATGGAAATTAGACCTCAATACCTTTCCAACGGTATATCACAATCTCAATTTGGATTTTGTATGAATTTTCTGTGAATTTCGGACGAAATAGAGTCGTTTCACAAATTTTAGGAGTTTCGAGGGCCAAAATGCAATTTTTGGTCAACGGGGGAGTTGACTGCCGTGACGGCACTGGCCCACTACCGCGGCGGCAGTGGCCAAGTGCCGCGACGGCACTCTGAGTGATTTTTAATTTTTTTTTGTAATTTTTGGTTAATTTTTGGGTTTTAATTCCAATTTTCAACAAATAAAACGACATAGTTTTGATTATTCCAGGATTTTGGACCAATTAGAGACTTTTTGAAACCCAAAATACCTCCCCAAGTTGGCCTATAAAGGAGACCCATTTGCTTCCATTTAGGGGAGAGCTTGGAAGCCATTAGAGAGAGATATAGAGAGTTAGGGAGAAAGTGAGAGAGAAGTATAGATTTTCTTCTTCCAAATCCAATCCAAAATGTGAGTTTCAATTAGTTTTCTAAAAACTAAACTTTTATTTTCAAACTTTCAATCCATCTTCTTCATCTTCTTTGAGTTTCCTATGAGTTAGAGAGTGATGTACTCACCCATATACACACATATGAGAGGTTGAATGCTTGTGGTTCCACCAATCAATATCATCTACTGATTTGTTCATTTGCTTGCTTATATACAATGTTCATCTCTTCTTACCTCATTTCTTTTTTATTTTCTTTATTTACTTACTAGTTCATCATCATCTAGATGATGACATGAAGTTTGAGGTGAGTGAATCCTTATGGATAGTAGCTCTTGACCTCAAAAACATGTTTGATATATGATGATTATAACTTCAATACCTCCAAGGTATCCTTGAAGTTATGTTCAAATAAAAATGAATCTTTTCAACAATCTTGGAGGTTCTTGATGATGAGTTTGATGTTGACATTTTAAGTGGTTATAATCTCTATTTGATGTTGAAAATATACTTTCAAAACCTCTATTTCAAAACCCCTCTTAAAACCCCTCATTTTGATCTCAAGAAAGAAAACTCTAGTTTTTTCCCAAAATCTTCAAAATAGTGAGTCAAAACAGTGAGTGATCTGAGTTCAAAGATTTCTCTAGAACTCAATACTCAATGTATGGATGCAAGACCACTTGTAAACTCTTCCTAACTCATTATAGAACACCAAAAATATTTGGTTTGATTTGGAAATACTTGAAAATGGTCCATTTGGATCCAAACATTCTCTCAAGATATTTTGTTTTTGCTATCACAGCAGCTTGGTCTACTTTCAACTTATTTTACAGAAAACTTTTCCAAAAAGAGTGGTCCTAACTTATTTTTCCCTTGAACTTCAATGTCTTAGGGAACCTTATGTATACAATGGGCCTCTAGATCATTTGTTTTTATTTTCTAAGATATTTTGACATTTCAGTTGACAGTACGAACTCTGTTTCTGGGTAACCTCCATTGTTCATATGATTTCTCTCAATCTGTAATAGTTATTAAAGATTGGCTTTTTGAGTTGTGTTCTAGACATAATAAGGAAGATCTCCATAAAAAATCATGCATTGAAAACATTTCTAACCCCTCTTTTCAATTTCCAAAAAATCATGTTACTGTTCTGTCCACTGTTCACAGCAAGCACACTTTACTTCCCACTTTGATTTGATGCTTACATGCACTCTAAATTAGCTCATGTCTTAGGAAGTAGTTCATACTACATTTGCACATATCCCATGATGATTTCCTTCATTCATTCATACACATTCTAGACTTCTAAGTCATTCTAGGAATCCATGAACACAAAGCACACTACAACCTCGGCACATTCTAGATACATACATTGCATCCATGCAAGATTTGGAGCTTTCATGGCTCCTAATATAAGAAGATTCTAAGGAACGAATTTGATCACACGTCCATGCTTCCCCCTCGATCCAATCTTCCTTTCTCATCTGTCCCGAAGATCGAGCGGTCTTCTTTTCTCAAAGATTAACATTCATAATACTAGCTTGCTAAGCATATTTCGATTTCTTTATTTATTTGTTTCAAGAACAATTCATGTCCCCTTAGATTAATAACACTTTATTACTTGATATGTGATTAGACGCTTTTTCCTAGGTTTATTCGTGTGATCTTTCACTTTACATTGTGTGATACTTGGCTTAGATCTTATGAATGATATTTTATCTTTAGATCTTCCATTTCAAGATTCTTATGTGATGTAATATACCTATCATAGTATTAATTGTCGAACCAAACATAGTAAAAGATCATTATTTGGATGCTAATTGAGGCCCGTCGAGAGACGGGGCGAGTTGATGGTGTTTTAGTCGCGACAATGACTCCTTCCTCTCTCGTACAAAAACCCCGAGCCAAGTTCTTTGGTTATGAAGGGCCGGTGCCCTTTATCCATTTGGGTGAGTCAAAATTAGGTTTCTTGGTTCCTTAAAGACCAAGTGGCGACTCTGTATCTGTTTTCAACAGACCCATTTTCTTTCTTTGATCAAAAATCAAATTTCAAACAAAAACAAACAAGTGGTGAAATCCCGCGTGTCCACGGATATGTTTACCAAAGTTTTACAAAGTTTGGAGGAGTGATGGTTTGACTTTGTGTCCATTCCTAGTAAGTTCATGTAAAGGGGTTTGGTTCAAGAGAATCTTGCTTTGAATCAATTGAGCTTATGTTCATGTTTTGTTTTAAATGTTTGGAAGAGCTTAAATTGCTGTTTGGAAATGTTTCAATGTGTTTGTAAATGATTTAGAATGGTTTCATAAAGTTCCTTGAGGTTTGGTTTGAATTTTGGGTGAAGTTTCAAACTTGTAGCATAGGGGAAATCTGCTAAAAATGGATTATGCAGAAACCGGATCGAACTGGGCCTCGAGCGGATCGATCCGGAGTAGCTAGACTAGGCAGAGTAGCCATTCTGCTAAATCTGAATCAATCCGGATTTTGGGCGGATCGATCCGCTGGTCCAGTTTCAGCCCGACGACTTTTACGGAAACGGACATAACTCCCTCTAAAAAATTCGGATTCGCGCGCCGTTTTTGTTTTTGCGTTGGAACTGGGACTCAAAGACCTATCTTTTGGTATAAAATGTTCTATACCTTATTATTTACCATTTTACCCTTAGGGTGCTGTTTTGTAACAATAGAGTTGTTTAATGTTGATAAACACATGCGCTTCCTAGTAATTTGCATGTTTCTTTTCAAATTAATGTAATTGGGCACTTGTAGCATTGTTACACGTGTCCTAATCCGTACAAGGCGGGTTGGGGTGTGACACTTATACCCCTGTGGTTTGGACTAAAGTGAAACAGTCACTTTTTCCGTTAAAGTTAACGGAAATGGGTAAAAATACGAAATTACCCCTATTACATGCTAATGAGAACACCCTTTTATATGCTTAAATATTTACTTAGGCATATATGGTGCATTATTATATTGTTTTGATGATATATTTGTTGCTAGAGATCATTCTGTGGTCACTTTGAAGTACCTTCATGAGAGTGATTTTATTTTATTTTTCATTTTAATTTTTTATCTACCCTTGGACACACACACAGCACACACAGTCTTGATGATATATTATTTATAAAAAAATCATCTACCCTCGGACACACACAATCTTGGTGATATAGTAACCTTTTTTTTTTTTTTTAAATCTACCATTGGCCACCCACAGTGAAATCCAGGGTAGTTTGTACTAAGATCTAAAAAAGAAAAAAAAATTTGTCACTAAAACTATGTGTATATCCAATTCGCTCTCACAAAGGTACCCCAAAGTGATCACAAAATTGTCCTAGTAACAAATATAATATCAAAACAATATAATAATATACCACATATGTCTAAATAAACATTTAAGCATATAAGGGTTTTCACATTAGCATGTAATAGGGGTAATATTGTACTTTTACTCATTTTCCGTTAACTTTAACGGTAAAAGTGACTGTTTCACTTTAGTCTAGACCACATAGGGTAATAGTGATACAATTTAAAGTACAGGGAGTAACTGATAAAAGGTCTAACTACAGGAGGTGTTTCTGTAATTAACCCTTTTTTAAAAGCACCTAAGCAAAAAAGAATATAAGAAATTTACTATATAAATGTACCGTAAGTTGGAATCACAAAAGTTGATAACACATAAGTTTTGGCCAAAAATTAAAAAAGTGATTTCTCCTTAAGTTTATGTAGAAATTTGGGTTAAAAAAGTAATTCCAAACTTGTGCAAGTACTATCACTCAATGAGGAGTCAGTCTGAACGCAGCTGCTACATTTTATGTCACGACCCAAGTCTCGCTCAGTAAGATATTGTCCGCTTTGGGCCCAAAACCCGCACGGATTTGTTTTTGGGCCACTACCCAAAAGGCCTCTTACTAGGGAGACTTGGAACCACACATATTTAGCACATTACTTTTCCACACCCAGGCGATGTGGGACGAACTTCCCATAGTGTGTAGCCTGCCAGCACTTACTGCAGCCATAAAGGCACCTACAGCAGCCCGCCCACAACACCAGGGTCGTTACATTTTACTTGGTAAGTTTGTTTGACTAACTTCTTTGATATCCTCTAGTCCCTCAATTAGTAATAATATTGCTTTTAACCTCTCTAAGAAAAAGACTATTAAGAGTACCAAGTGCAAAAAATGTTCTTTTCTTTTACATTTTTTTTCATGGTATGTACATGATCCAAACTCGATCATTATGATTCTGAAGACTTTATTGGCACTCGATCGTTATGGTTCTCACCGGTCTGAAACATTCCCGAGAGATAGTTCAAACTAAAATATATATAGGAACTGATGATGCCAAAATTTGATTAAAGTAAATTAGAGCAAATTTAAGGGAGAGAGAGTGAGAGACTGGTATCTTGTATGTGGTTCGGCCCTGTTAATGAAGGTACCTACGTCCACGTGTGTGTCTGACACGTTCACTATACTGTAAAAAGCCAGGGACCTGTGGTGAACAAACAATAGTTTGGAGCTATCGTAAGTCGGTCGGGCGTGTTGGTGACTGCTATAGAGGTGCTGTAAAGACTGCAAAGTTGGTCCCCTGAAGGGGTGAGTGGTCTCTTTTATAGATGCAAGAGACCTACTCATACATGGATAAGGAAATATAATCCAATTGAGTTTGATTGGCATTAATTGTGGGGGTTTCCCAATTAGATTAGGAAATAATGTCTACTTTCCATAAGTCTTTTATCTTGAGTAGGAAACTATCTGGAATATTCTCGGGAACTGGCTAAGAGTTGAGACTTAGCCTAGCTCGGAGTCTTTAAGTGCTCGGGAATTAGCCAAGAGTTGAGACTCAGCCTAATTCGGAGTCTTTTGCTTAAGTTAAGCTTCCAGGATGGTTATCTTCTACCCGTAAACCTTCGTCAAGGTTGTGGGAAAAAGAATTTAACCATGTTGGAAAAGCCGACCTAAAGCGCATTGCTTTAGGCTCCTTTTATGTTAACTCCCCAGGATGGCTATCTTTCGCCCAATCAGCCTTCGTCAAGACTATTGGGAGAAGCATTTTACCATATTGGTGGAGCCGACCTAAATCACGTTACTTTAGGGTCTTTTTGCTCCTCTATCGTCAGTAAGTGGAGTTATTGCCTCTGAGTACTATAGGTGTCCGGGTTGTCTAAGAGTTTGACTTAGTTACCGCAAGGCCTGTAAGTACCCGGTGTGATTGCCTGTTTAGTCCATTGCGCCTTTCTGCCCCCCAAGTTTTTGCTAAGACGAGGGTCCTGTGGAGGCTAGGACTGTAGGTAACCAACCTGGAACATGGGTGGTTGCAGGGTCTTTTGAAGCTTGCCATCATCAGCCACCTAGGGGGATTTTCCCCCATCGTAGGTTGGACCTAAGCGAAGCCGATGCCTTGGGCGTGACCCTGAGGTCTTTTACCTCGGGTGCGTTCCCGAGGTCTTTAGTGCCTAGGTTCGGAGCCCGAGGTCTTTTGTGCCTGGGTTTGGAGTCTGAGGTCTTTTGATGTGCCTTGGGTGTGGCCTGAGGTCTTTTGATGTGCCTCGGGTGTGGCCAGAGGTCTTTTCAAGAGCTCTCTGACAGTCTGCGGAGCCTCATCTGATGATAGGGCAAGTACCACTGTAGTTGGATTGGTCGAGACTGTTTGAAAAAGGAGGTCGGGTCGGGACTACCGGACCCTGCCTGTTGTGAGCTGGAGGTGGGTCGAGACCGCCGGACCCTAACTGCTGTGAGCTGGAAGAACTGTCAAAACTCCCGGGATTATCTCACTTTTGTTTACTTTTGGAAGACTCGTTGCTTATGCGCCCGGAGTCTTTGGTTTTTAAAAATTCTTTAGTGCCAATGTATTCTCCAACCCTCTCAGTGAGTTCAACTAAGGTTTGCGGTCGGTTTCTGTGAAACGACGTGGCTCACTTTGTGTGATGAACTCCCGAGCAGAAGGCTATAATAGCGACAGTTTCATCAAGATCATAGATTCTGAGCTTCTCTTGATTAAATTGGTCGGTGAATTCTTTGAGGGTCTCATTATTCCTTTGTATGACTGTCAGTAGCTGAATGTCAGGCTTTGGTCGTTCATGCATACCGATGAACTGATGATGAACTGCTTGCTGAGTTGCTTGAAACTGTGGACCGATCGGGGCTTCAAGGAGTAGACCCATTACGCGGCCGGGCCTTTCAAAGTGCTGGGGAAGGCCAGGTAATGTAGTTCATCGGAGTTGGTGGCTAGGGTCATCCGAGCCTTGTAAGTCCAGACGTGGTCGACCGGGCTTCCTGAGCCGTTATAGGGATCTAGGCGAGGCTGCTTAAATTTACACAGGATGGCAAACCTCGTGATCTGGCTAGAGAATGGTGACTCTGTCTCGCTATTGGCGTGACTCCGAGTAGGGTTCTGGCCCAGCCTTTTGGCCACTCCATCAATCTATTTTTGTAAGTCCTTGATACGTGCCACCACACATTCCGACCGGTATTCGGGCTGCAGGTCGGGTCAGTGGAGGAGGCTTCCTTCTCATGACGGTGTTGTCCTTTGGGATCGGGCTTGGCTATGACTCCAGTTCATCGTGTGCCTAGGGACACCTCGGCTCTTGACCGAGTGACCCTGGACTGATTCCCGGGCCATATGCTCCTGCCTTTCCTCTCGGGCAGCAAGCCTACTATTGATGTCTTTGGCATCCTCAACAAAGGACGGGTTGGCTCGAGCATGTTGTCTAGTTAAGATCAGTTCCCAACCGTACGCAACGTTCTCGGATCGTTTCCCGGCCACTAGAGGACTGCTTTATTGGGCCAACAGGGCTTCGATCTGTTGCTGGATTTGACGTTGGCCCTCCAAGAGTTGTGCAAGGTTCGCGGTGATTTGCTCAAATGTCATGACTACCGTAGTCGGTGCCGAGGCCAGCAGAACATCCCGATTGGCCTGCTGTGCAGTCTTCTTACCTTTCTTTGGAGGCATGGCTATCAGCCAAGAGATTTGTTGATGAAGAACTTGTCATTCCCACACACGGTGCCAAGCTGATGATGCCAAAATTTGGTTAAAGTAAATTAGAGTAAGTTTAGGGGAGAGAGAGTGAGAGACTGGTTTTTGTATGTGGTTCGACTCTGTTAATGAAGGTACCTACGTCCACGTATATGTCTGAGAACGTTCACTATACTGTAAAAAGTCGAGGACCTGTGGTAAACCAACAATAGTTTGGAGCTACCGTAAGTCGGCCGAGCGTGTTGGTGACTGCTATAGAGGTGCTGTAGAGACTGGAAAGTCGGTCCCCTGAAAAAGGGGGGGGGGGGGTGACTGGTCTCTTTTATAGATGTAAGAGACCTACTCATACATAGATAAGGAAATATAATCCAATTGATCTTGATTGGCATTAATTGTGGGGGTTTCCTAATTGGATTAGGAAACAATGTCCACTTTCCATAAGTCTTCTATCTTAAGTAGGAAACTATCTGGAATATTCTAGGGGCGTATCTCGTGGCCAGGTTGTACTGAACCCATTAAGGGCGGGGCCAGTGCTGTAATCCCGACCTGTTTGGTCGGGCCTTTGGACGTCGGGTAAACTACTCGGGATGAATCTGCTGACATGTCCTTAACCGTTTAGGAAGCTGTTGGAGCTGAGCTGTTTGAGATGTGCTACTGAGTTTAGCTACGCTGTTCCCGAGTTACACTGTGACTTGGTTAGGATAGGGGCCGGTCGCCGTGCATAACCGCTCGGTCACTTAGTAGAGCCGATTTTGGGCGTATTAGGAACATTTGAATATAACATTTTTGGCATGCACTTAGAAGTAGTGCTAGAAGCAACAGTAAATTTATTAATTAGGTCATCATCAACTTCTTTTTTCTCCTGTTTTAATCATGAAATTGGCCATGCAGATCGAAAACGAGTCTGTTTATCCTTATGCTTGATTTTTTACACTTTTCACCTCCCGCTGACATATTGTCATCAAATGCTTAAATTTGGTTTTGGGCAACAATGCTAGGGGTACTAACAAATTCCACTAACACTCACACCCATACTCGAGAGAAATAGAGTGTGGGTGTGAGTGTTAGTGGAATTTGTTAGTGCCCCCAAATACTAAGGAGAGAGATAGAGTGTGACTGTGGGTGTTTGTGGAATTTGTTAGTGCCCCAAATATTACTCTTGGGATTAATTATGTTCTTTCAAACCAATGTCTATGAGGAAAATATTTGGAAGGAGCTAGATTGCATAATGGCTCTCCTTATACGTACAGATCCCAAGTTGCAGCCCTAGCTAAATGTCACTACTAATATGACAGAAATATGTACTAAAATTTAATCCAATTACACTATCGAGTAATGCAGTCTTCATTAAAACAAAATTCACAAGTAAACAAAAACTAAATCCATAAAATTAATAGAAATATAAGAAATAGTCCCTCTCCAACCATTTAATTAGAAGTTAATCCATTGGATGGGCTAGATTAGAAAAGACCCTTAATTAGGCATCTTAATTAGAAATAGATCCTTTCTCCCAATTTAATAAAATTTAAATGTCTAAAACCTTACTCACATGGCCAGTTATATACATACATATATATATATACAAAGATTCTCTAAAGAGGACCACCTCTCTTTATTAAAGAGAGGACCTCTGTTTTGGCCATTGGATTGTGTTAAAAAACTGTGAAATGACAAAACTGCCATTAATGAAAACACGATCCGACAGCCAAAACAGAGGTCCTCTCTTTAATAAAGAAAGGGCGCCCTCTTTATAGCCTGACTGTATATATATATATATTCGTGTATCTATATAGACATGTATAGATTTGAAGTTAATGTCATTAACTGATAATGGGATTATGATCCCTTAATTCAAGGGATATCCTTATCTGCTCACCATGATCTTTTGATTGAAATTTAAATTATTTAATACGTTTTTTTGATTGAAATTTAAATTATTTAATACGTTTTTCAAAGAGTGAGAATTTCTCAGTCTGTTGTGAGAATTTCGTAGTCTTCTATGAGAATTTCTCAATCTTCACACAGTCCATCTTTTAGGTCCATTTCTTATGGTCCGCTTAAGATCCGTACTGTATATTCGTGTATCTATATATGGACATATAGATATAAATTTGAAGTTAATATCACTAACTGATAATGGGATTATGTTCCCTAAATTCAAGGGGTCCCCTTATCTGCTCACCATGATCTTTTGGTTGAAATTCAAATTATTTAATACGCTTTCCAAATAGTGAGAATTATGCAATCTTTTGTGGGTATTTCTCAGTCTTTACACAGTTTGTTTTTTAAGGCCCTCTTAAGATCCAGACTGTATATTCATGTACCTATATATGGACATGTAGATATAGATTTGAAGTTAATGTCATTAACTGATAACCGGATTATGTTCCCTTAATTCAAGGGATTTCCTTACCTACTCACCATGATCTTTTGATTGAAATTCAAATTATTTAATACAGTTTTTTTTTTGTTGTTGTGAAATCCTTGATTAAAATACTGATAAATTCCTTAATCCTGGGAAATTTCTCATTAAAAACTGAGAAATTCCTACTCTTTAGCGAAACCGCTGATTAAAACACTGAGAAATTAATTCCCACTCTTTTGTGAAATTCCTAATTAAAATACTGAGAAATTCCCACTTCTTTGTGAAATTTCTGATCCAATAAACTGGGAAATTATGCATAAACAATATCATTAGTTGTAGCAAGGAATCACATGAATGGATAACAGGTCTATCCATAAAGATGTGAGAAATAGATACTTTACCATGTAAAATTGCAAAACAATTGTGAAATATCACTGTTATCATGTTTTTTCGCTAATTTGTTTCGAGTAATTTCCAGTAATGGATTTTCTATTGACATGAACTTTCTTAGTTAACTGAACAACGATGAACAATTCCTCAATCAAAAATAAGATATAAAACACTGATAAATTATAAACAATTTCAAATATGATCAATATTTTGCGAAATTTCTCATTAAACTACTGAGAAATTCACACTCTTTTGTGAAATTTTTGAAAATTATATAAGCCATTAAACTACTAAAGTGTGTCGATCTCCGACATTATGCGGTTGAGTTTGTCCGGCGACTTCTCGGTGCCGAGCGCTTTGAGTATGGCCTTGAGCTCCGAGACAGAGAATTTTGCATCACCATTGGCATGCTGCCTAAAACACAGTCAGTCAATTGATTTTTTCGCCATTATAGACGAGAGAGAGAGGTTATTATCCTGATATATATATATATATGTATATATATAGAGAGAGATTATTATCTTGATATAGAGAGAGAGAGAGAGAGAGAGGATAATATAGGGATATTTATGTATTTAGCAACACAAAATGGACTAATTTCTAGATTCAGATATAGGAATGGCTTATTTCTAGAAAAAGCTAGGATTAGGGGTTAAATCCTACTGTACCCTAAAATAAAATGACACTTGTGGGTTGAGTTGAAACTTTGTGAGGGTTATTTTTGTACATTATGGACATTATATAAGGTGCAATAGACAACACACTATCATTCACAGAGGTGTAAGGAAATCGACCAAACTGATCGTGGTCCAGCTCGATCGATTTTCAAACAATTCTCTTGATCAGTGTAAAAATCAATTTAAACTGTGAAATTACATTAAATTGAATCGAACTAAGGCTTAGTTTGGCCCCAATTTTGGTGCTTCTTCTTTTTTAAAGCACAATTTTATGTTAATACATTTAGTAACTAGTTTATGAGCTTTGCAAAAATTGAACTTAGGGCTTTTTTTCGGAGGAGCTTTTAAAAGCTCTAGAATGGAGCTTTTAAAAGTTTAATATTGCTTTTTGATTTCATGATATTTTTTTGAAGAATAATGTGTCACTTGTACAAAATTATCAAACTACTTAATACTAATATATTCCATAAGCTATTTTTAAAAAGTCACGTGTGAGTCAAACTAAGCCTAAAACTAATCGGTTCACATAAAATCGGACCGAACCGAACCACGATTCATGATTGGGACATGTTCCGTAATTGGGAGAAATGGCTCGGCTTCTTACGGTGTAAAGTCACACAATTGCCCCAACCCCTTTTTTTTTTTTTTTTTTTTTTTTTTTTTTTTCTAAATGTGTCAGGTCAGATGATCAGATTCCCACCACTTGATCTATCGACACGTAGCACTCTGTATGTCCTCTCAGCATTCAATACGACAATACCTCATAGACTCATAGTCATCATCGGTATTAAGGTTTGGCCCACTCTCACGTCACCCCCCTATGATTCTATACTTCTCATCCCTTTCCTCTTCATCACTCCTACACCGTCCGATCGATTAGCTTTCAGCATTCACATAACACCACTCAACTCATCATTTACCCACCAAAGGGAAGCCAACAACAACAACAACATTGAATTAAGCACCTAATTATCATTTCCTTTTTGTCTTAATTATTAAACATCTCCCCAAATGAGAGAGAGAGAGAGAGGGAGGGAAGGAGGGGTTTTAATTAAAAGAGAGAGAGAGCGAGAGAGAGAGAGATTTAATTATTATATATAGAGTCATAGCTAGGGCAGTAGGTACTTCCCCTTCTCATGACACACTATATACATGAGAAGAGGAAGGAGTATTTGTGTGTGTGGATATATAGATATATAGCGATACAGGGAATGAAATTAGTCTAAAAAGCATATATATGTATATATAGTGAGATGCAGAGGAATTTGCGTGTGTATTTATGTGAGATTGATCAGTGATAAAAAGCATATATATATATATATATATATTATATATAAAATAATAAAATATAGAATGGGGAGAGGTAGGGTTGAGCTGAAGAGGATAGAGAACAAGATCAATAGGCAAGTGACATTTGCAAAGAGAAGGAATGGGCTTTTGAAGAAAGCTTACGAGCTTTCCATTCTTTGCGATGCTGAGGTCGCTCTCATCATCTTCTCCAATAGAGGAAAGCTCTACGAGTTCTGCAGCACTTCAAGGTACACACATATATACCTCTAGCTATTAATTATTCCACTCTCTCCAGCTCTCTCTCTCTCTCTCTCTCTCTCTCTCTCTCTCTCTCTCTCTCTCTTTCGATCGGTGTTTCTGATTCTGTTCTTAGATCCAAATCGCTTTATTTTGAATTTTTTTTGGTCGTTCAGGTGTTATTGTAGGGCTTGTTTGTCTAAACGAAAAAAGTTTTGTTGTTTTGTTTGTATTTTTTGGCTATTCGTTCAGTTTTCCGTTTTGGTGAATGTATATATATATATATATATATGTCTTGGTGTTTTTAGAATTTTTGTGCTTGTTTTGTTGTTAGATCTACAAGTGGAAACCATGAAAAGAAGATAAACGATATTACAAACTAAACTACAATAATTTTGTTTCGTTAAGGGTTTTTTTTGTTTTTTTGGGTCAAGTATTAGTCTTAAATCTTCACTATTCCTTTCCAAAATTTTAACCTTTATTTTAAAAATTCATTTCTCTATCAAAGCTGATCCGATCTTACTAAATCATGGCATTTGATCATCAAAATATTCTAATCAGATGAGTTGATTAATTATAGGCCGGTCCACTTCCAAAGTTTTTGAGCCTTGACTTCTTCACTAGATTAATTATGTTTCTATTTTACAAATTTGGATAATTTCGCTACTGATGATTGCTGAAACTTTATTGCTTCTCTCTATAGATTTCATAAACTAAAATTTTGTTTTTGGGATGATCGATCAATGCAATCATTTTGTTGTTACAAATTAAGTTAGGTTATGTCTGCATATTTATTTGTAAATGCCCCTTCATTATCTCACTTCTCACGGTACTGAGCTTAAATTAATTAGTCCATCTGTCTTTCAAAGCGTATTCGATCATATTATATGAGGAGTTCCTTAATTAATTACTTCCTTTCAAAGCGTATTCATATT
Source organism: Hydrangea macrophylla (assembly GCA_033977485.1). Classification (NCBI taxonomy): domain Eukaryota; kingdom Viridiplantae; phylum Streptophyta; class Magnoliopsida; order Cornales; family Hydrangeaceae; genus Hydrangea; species Hydrangea macrophylla. The sequence continues at coordinate 964,047 of CM066987.1, forward strand.
ATATGAGGAGTTCATTGATTAATTACTTCCTTTCATTTCTTTTTTGATGAAAGAACTTGGGACAAAGCTCAAGAAATCCCTGGCTAGTTTTTTTTTTTTTTTTCTTCTTCTTCTTTTTCCCTAATGAAAATGAGTGAAAATATATACAACTCAATTAAAGCCAGTGGAGATATTATATTATTACCAAAATTCTCTTCCGAGGTATAGTCTTAGACTCTTTTTTTTTTTTTTTAAATAATATTATTATACTTGTACTAATAGTCATCTCTCTCTCTCTCTCAAAAAATCAATCAATCAATCAATAAACTTTATGCAGGCTTTTCCAAATTTGCACTTGTGATTAGGGTTCGATCTTTCCAAGATTGGCTAAGTTAATTTATTCGCTCACTTATTTCAATATGTATTCTTTCTACCCTAAAAACTAAAAGCTTATGCCTAGTGTTTCCAATTCTGTCCACCGGATTATGGACAGATCTCTCTCCGACTTTCTTACTCATATTTTGAAAATATTGGTTATAATGGGATAGAAATGACTTGGTATCACAATTCAATTAAATCTCTTTATCTATCCATTTGACATCTGTTTTCATGGGAATCCTTGCCCACATAAGCCCAAATTCTTTCCATATAAGCCCAAAACCTCCATTGTGTTGGAGACGTCATAAATATTAGTGGTGTCCTGTTACAACCAATAGTTTATTCAGAGTACTTCAAAATCCTCGCTTTTTCAAATGTATGTCAAAAATAAAATTTTGAAGTTCTCGGTTGAAGAGTTGTTTCGTATGAAACAATCCAAAATATGAGCCACGTTACACTTATATACCGGATATTGTCCATGCCTGTGGTTGGTACTAAATGAAAAATTCGATGGTGTTAGTGGTATTACAGAGAGAGAGAGAGAGAGAGAGAGAGAGAGAGAGAGAGCAAACATGAGTGGAGCTAGGAGGTACAAAGAAAATCAGAACAAATGTGACTTTGAGGCACAGGCACGTTTGAAACTATTTATTTAATTTACTTATTGCCCCCACTTGCTTAAAGGTTTCAAGCAATTTACCTTCAGGATACAACAAAGTCACCAAGTTTTGCACACCGCAATTCTAAAGAATTTCTTCAAAACTTCTCTACAATATTGAGTGTTTTACTTGTAAATAAATATAAGAGTGGAAGACAACGAAATTATTTTTTAAATATTGAAGAGAACCCATCTGTTTATAGACAGCAAAGAGTCACCAATGAAATTGCCATATATGTGAAAATACACAACTCTTCACAAAGGTATCCTTTCATGAAAATACACATCCTTTCACAAAGGTATCTTTTCATCAGAGTATATAACCCTTAATTTTGAAGGAGAAGGCTATGATTTGGAGAGGTGGTAATGGCCGCACCATACGGAGAAGTGGAAAGAAGAATGGACGGGCAAGATGAAGCCCTGGTGTTAGAGTTTTTTTTTTATTTTTTTATTTTTTTGAACATCAAAAATTTCATTAGAAAATACGTACCTCAAAGGCCAAGTAAGGTACAACACCCAAAAGAAATCTCCAAACAGAGCCTAAGGACATCCTGAATCAAAGAACAAAACCAGCCCCAAAAAAATTAATTAACCAACCCCACAACTCCCCCATAAAATGGGGAACTCACTCAAGAAAAAAGATCACCCACAAAACTCAGCAGAAACCCAGAGCAAAAATGATGACTAGTTCAACTAACAATGTCCAGTTAACTTCTAAGCACATGAGCTTTATCAGTCCTTTCCAAGATAACCAAAATAAAAAAGATCAACACCATCAGACAGCAGCATCAGCAGATTTACAAATAGCACCAGCACAATTTTGACAGCAAATTGAAGGCCAAAACCAGCAACAAGGCCCTAAACCTTACGGATCAAATCCAAAGCTGCATAAACTGTGCATTTAATGTCCATATAACTGGTGGTACCCGGTCATTGGAGCATTGTGTAATACATATTTTTCCTCATTTAACAAAACTTGTTCTTGTATAACTAAAAGTTGTTCTTCTTATAAAAAAAAAACTAAAAGTTGTTCCTGGTGATTTACTTTTCGAACGAAACACCACAGAAAGTATACCAAGTGTAATAAATGTTGTACCATGCACAGCAGAATATCTAAAGAATTTAAGGTCCTTTAAGGTTATTTGCATTAACCAATATCCTTATTAAATAACACACCAACCGATCCTAGGAGATTATCAGATGGTGTATTCTCAAGCTTATCTTTTTCTAACTTTTTAAAACCATTCCACTCCATGTGTAGCCATTTGTTGGATAAAAAGCTATAATTTTTGTTGTCCAAGAGAAGAAGAGAAGAAATTGTGTGTTGTAGGTAACATTTCTTTATTTTTATTATAACATTTTGTAGGAATATGAGAGTTCTTACTTTAGTACTGAAAAAATTAATATTGGTGTAGTGAAAATAAATATGCAACCCCATTGTGCTTCTTCTTTTTTTTTTTTTTTTTAATGCATTTTCTAACAAACTTCGTAGGCAACAAGAAAGATACAAAATTTCTTATTCATGGAACAATAAAGGTGCATAATATCTTAATCATGGAACAACAAGGGTATAAAATTTCTTATTCATTGAACAATAAGGGTACAGAATATCTTAATCATGGAATTGAGGGTACAAAATTTCTTAATCATAAAACAATAAGGGTACAAAATATCATAATCATGGAACAACAAAGGAACATAATTTCTTAATAATGGAATAACAAGGGAACATAATTTCTTCTTAATAATAGAATTTCATTAAACATAGTCCATATTACACGCATACTTGTCAATTATTAATTTATGTTTTTTTTTTTCTTTACATTTTGTTTCAAATCTTTGTAAAAGATATTAGTCATGTGAAAATAAAATTTCTTAATCATAGAACAATTAGGGTGCATTATTTATTAATCATGGAACAATAAGGGTACAATATTTCATAATCATGAAACAATTAGGGTATAGAATTTCTTAATCATGAAACAACAAAGCTACATAATTTCTTAATTATGGAACAATAAGAGTACAAAATTTCTTAATCATGAAACAACAAGGGTATATAATTTCTTAATCATGGAAATAAGGGAATAGTATTTCTTAATCTTGAAACACTAAGGGATAATGGTACATAATTTTTTAATCATGGAATAATAAAGGTACAGAATTTCTTAATCATGGAACAATAAGGGTACGATATTTGTTAATCATGAAGCAACAAGGGTACAGAATTTCTTGAGCTTTGTCTTTATATCAGAATTTCTTAATCATAGATCGTCATAGTATTCACAACAATAGAAAGGCTACATAATTAGTATTTTTTTGTGATGTGGGTTTTGACCCACTGAGTTGATTATGGGTATCCGTTTGGGAACCCAGTTGTGGCCAATGTAGCAATCCCCGATTAGGACATGTGTTATCACGTCCCAGAATAGCAAAAATAGAGAAAAATATATTTTCTTTTTGGGTCCATAAGGAATGACTGGTGAATGTCATTAAATATATTACAAACGTCATAGCTATTAGAATAATCAGAGTCTACAGCAAGAAAATATAAGGTCTGGAAGAAACATATGCCCAAGTACCAAATATAACAACGACGTTTGGAAAACAGGAATAGAACTAATGTAAATCTTCATCTCTAGCTGGCGTAACCATAACCGTCAACGTAGTAGTCCTCCCCGGCATGTCCTTCATCTGTGGAGCCATCCTCTTAAACTTTACCCCCCGGTAGTAGCCATCGCCGTAGGACTCATCACCTACAGTATTATAAATAGGGTAGTCTGAACAAGGAATGTCTAGGCATAAAACTCGTCAGCTTACTGAAAGCTGAATGAGTAGAAACTAACGCAGTATCATAGGTATAATGTACTTACCAATTATGAAGGTCATAAGATCTAGTTCTACAATGATAAGATCTTGCCCTTTTTATTCAACCCGTTGTTAATCAACCCTTATCGTCTTGTTATTCTAAGACCAATAACCAACATACTCTGACTGAATGTATAGACTCAATCGTTTAACTCATATAGATACGCCATCATTCTGTCCACCGCTCGTTAAGGATATAAACCATCCACCGCTGTTATGGACACCACGTTAGTCCATCCGTCGCTCGTTAAGGATATAAACCATCCACTGCATATCAGGGATATAACATTTTGAACATCCGCATATCAATCTATTTCCATGACTTAGCGACATCTACCAGTGATCCCCATCCACCGCTCGTTAAGGATATAAAACATCCACCGCTTGTTAAGGATATAACATGGACCATCTGGCTATCTACTCGTTAAGGATATAAACCATCCACTGCTCGTTAAGGATATAAATGACCAGGTGTCCGCCCACGCACGATTCTCAGAACTTAGCAGACTTATCTTGGTTTTGTACTAATACTGATATATGACTTCGCATTGTGGCCTGACTACGCTGATTAAAACGAAATGGATTATCAAACTCAATTAGAATCAACAATCTACTAATGTTCCGACCCCGATCACGTTACTCACAAAGCTATAGCAATCGATTGGAATCATATCCAATCGATTGGAATCCGATGGTAATCGATTGGGAAAAGACCCTTGAAGTATTTTATATACCCTTGAAGCATTTAACAAGTTAAACCCCAGCCAATTTTAGTTAGAAAACTCATCTTAATAGAATTTCACCCAAATAAGCTAGAAAAACTGAATTCCTTAACAATTCTTATTCAATTCTCACTCCGGAGTAAATCCTACATGAATTTGGTAAACCACGTGTCACCAATTAGAATGAGTCACCAAATTACGACGATTAAAATGTAAAAAAAAGATGTAAAAAAAAGATGTAAAATTGTCGTCTCACCTCCACGAGTCTAAATACGGCTTCAGTTGACGTCAGACGGCGATGGAATGGCGTGAAATGGACGTCAGAGCCTCGTAATCTCGTTGACTCTCTCTTTCTTCTCTAATTTTTGTATTTTTTCTTCTTTTGGTTTGAGACTTAGCTCTTACATAAGACACCTAGCCAACACATAAATTCTAATGGATGGTGTATGGAGATCCAAGGAAAAGTCAGTATACATAGATTTGGATGAAAAAACTTATGTGGGGAATGATTTATATATGATGAAAGCGGATTGGAATACACATATAATGTTCACACTGGTGTTGACAGTAATGACCCAGAAGTTGTACGTAGTAATGTCATCCAACAAACCTTTGAATGTTGTTCAAACCAAGCACTATATGAAATGACCAAAGATGAAGTCCTTCGCATGACATTTAAATCTGAGGGCGTAGGGGCAAAAATTTTCTTGTAATTGTGGATGCCCCTCACAAGGAAGTCCAACACTAACTTTGCCCAATTCTTCTTCGACAAAGTAGATACATCCAATAGTGCGTGTAAAAAGTATTGATTAATGCCCGACTTCATGCTTCGGCAAAACAAGCCTCCCAAGGCAAACAAAGCGACCATAACCTTGAAATCATCGCCATGTTCTTCAGTTGACTATAAATCTTCCCTCAAATCTTTTAGACTCAACAACCCACTTTTGAAGCCATCCTTTACACTCATTTCTGCGATGGCATTTGATGGCCCTTCTATAATTATTTCGAACCCTTTGGCACTAGCACCCATGATGTGCTCAACATCGAGAGGGGTAAGCATAAGTTTTTTGCCATGTGCAGTTAATGCACATTCTACGGGATCAAAATTATTCACCAACCACTCACAAATAGTGGTTTACTCTTGTACACCGAATGTGTATGAGAGAACCAAATCGGATGGCCTTAATTGCCTCCAATTGTTGACGTGTAAGCTTTGACACAGTGTTGAGAATTACGGGCAACGGAATTTGTGTATCTATCGTAGACTTTTTTTCTATTAAGCAAACATAAATAGTTTCTATTACTTTGACATAAATAACTACAATGCCATTTAAACGCATTTACAACATAATTGTATTCATTTTGATTAGACAGCTAACCCTAATAAACAGTGGACGCCTTCTTAACATGTTCCTCAAATGGCTCTTTGTCAACCTCGGTCATCTTATTTAAGATGGTCCGTAACATAGCCCTGCCACAACCAGAGGTAGTAGTGCCACATAGAGTCCAGGGTAGGCCTAGGCCACCCTGGAATTCTAAAAAATGCATTTTTAGCTTTAAAATTTATGAGTTTTACAAATAGCACCCCCCCCCCCCCCCCCCCCCCCAGAATTTTAAATGATACCCTATAATGTTTAAGTTTTTTCAAATAAATTCATATTATGTTTCTAAATATCACATTTTAAAATTAAAATTTACATCTCTTACCCTGAAACGGGGTCTAAAACTAAATCTATATCTTTTCTCTCTCTTTTAATTGGGGAATATGTCAAACAAAAAAAATAATAGAACTGTGAAATATTTTTGTGATTTTTATTTTTTTGAGGGTTATTTGTGAATATTGAATTAGGGTACTTGTGCATTTGTGCACATTAAATTTGTGACTTATGTTGAATTGGGGAATTTATGTATACTAAGTAGTCCCAAAAACAATTCAGCAAAAAATCAAAAATAAACCCAAATAAATTAACCTCAGGGGCACTGCCCCCAAACCCACATATAGCTTAGGTCTCCCCTGAACAAAAATCCTGGCTCCGCCCTTGGCCTCAGGCCCACAACTGTGCCCACTGCTTGGTTAGAGAAGACCACTAAATCTTCTTCCTTAGAGAGAGAGAGAGGGGGGGATTTGGGCGGGATGTGTGTGGTAACTTGTTACTGGTTGGGTGGGTAGGACTTAGTGGTTTTAACACAAAACTAATGGTTTTGATTATTTTAAATAAAGAGCCCAAAATAATTGGGACCATCAATTCAATGGTCAAAAAGGCTCTGCACCATGCGGATGAAACCGATGTCCGTATCACTGCCTTCTCCTAATTTAAATGGTACATTTTTAGCACAACCAGTCATTTTAGTATTATAATATACCATGCACACATATACATATTTACATACGATACATGAATGACACAAACTACGAAGCACCGACACACTTTTTCAGCCTTTGTATCAATGTAATGAGCGTTTGCGATACTGACACGCCATTGACACGTGTCAGATACTCTTATAATAGTGTTTGGATACATATTTTTTAAGAAGTGGACACGCAGCCTACACGTTCAGGACACACGACGTTTTTTTTTTCAAAAATGATGTTTTTCAAATAATTTTTTAATTAGTCGTTTTTTTTTAATAATGTCTTTAAACATATTTGTTGGCTTTACTATTATTGATAATACCATAATATTATTGTGATTTATGTTGTTTTGCGCCTAGTTTGAATAAAATAATGTTTGACTTCTATTACATGGTAAAATATATATTTTCAAAAATACAAAAATACAAAAAAAAAAAAAAAAAAAAAAAAAAACAAATATATTCCCGATGTATCCTTATCCTACGTTTTTTAGAAATACCATGTCCACGTATTCGCGTCGCGTCATATCCGTATTTCTTAGGGCACACATCAATGGCCAAAATATCTCACCTTTGGATGGATGTTAATGCATAGTTACAATTATTTTTAATCTTGACTATTGGATCAAAATTTTGAACGGAAAAACATTCATTCTGTAATACTAGGTACTACAACAAAAGCGAAATCAACTATAATGGGTGCCGAATTCTGAGACAATTATTGAGATATATATTGTATTCCTAATTAGTACTGATTTCTAAGTTGATAAAAGAAAATAGAACAATGGATTGATTTGTAATTACACTAATTAGTAAACTGAGAAAGCAATTAAGTGTTTGTGATAAGTGCGGGGAAGACCTAGGGCAGTAAATCTACCACTAATCAACCTTATAACTATGGTTATTGCATCTAATTAGGGCAAAATGCATTACAGGTGATTAGGAATGTAATTGTGTCTACAAGTCTAATTACATCATCAAGATAAATTATGCATTTTATTCATAAGTGTGATCTATTGGCGATTAGCAAAGACTGTTTGTACTAAACTAGGGTAACAATACGATCTTTCTTCTCTAAGCAAAAACTATCTATAGCGTAAAATTAAAACTATTGCATAGCAATCACATTGCCAGGATCAGGATTACAGATTCCCAAACAACCCCTGTTATTCCTGTTATTTTTATTTTTCTTAATTTTATTCTAGCTGGAATGGTTTGTTACACCCACGTGGGGTCACATGTACTCACGCATTTCCTCCCTGCTCTATATAACCTGTGGAAGACGCCATAGGAAGAGGGTTATGCTTGAATGAATGAATGAGAAATGTAGTGGAGGTGCACCAGTAATTGCACTATTTCCTGTTTTCCCTCCCTTTTCCCTCGTTTCTTCTTCAATTTTGTAGAATCCTTATATCTGGTATCAGAGCTTGATTCAATCACCATGGGAGAGCTTTCTCAAGCTTCAGACTACGTTTGGAAGAGGGAGCTTCAATCTATGAAGGTTCAGATGCATACTCGATTAGATGCAATACGATCAAAATTTCAAGGGTCTTTTGGTACATACCTAGAGGCAAAAATGGAGCAATTGAAGACAGATTTAGAGCAGAGCATGCTCCTTAATTTGCAAAAGGGTTTCACCACTGCAATTAGGCAAGCCATGATCCCGATTCAATTTTCTACCACCCCCAACGAACCATCTATAGGTACAAATGAATTCCCTGAACCTATGAATTTTGATCAAGCTTCCATGACCTACTCATTCTTGTCCACACCACCATTACCGCCCAAAATGAACAAACATTTTAACCCTAACCTTTCTCAAACAACAATAACCACATCAGTTCAATCTTAACCATAACCCACTTTCGTTCATTCATATTCTCCTTTACAACCTCCATTCCATTCTATGTACCCATAATTCCCAGTTCATGATTTCTATGACCCCAACAATTCATCAACTCCTACTCTGGATTTCTCCCAATTACCTCCATCTCAAATCCGTCCCAGTACCTCAATCGTCTACATCCTTAATATGCAACAAATTCAATCCCAGCCTCCCTTGTTTTCAATTTTAGATCAAAAACAAGCCACCATACCTCTCTCACAACAACCTCCAATATTCACGGCACTAGACCTCAATCCAATGAGTGACCCAAGTCACTACTTGAACCCCCAACCATTCCAAACCCCTACTTCTTATAATTGAAACCTCAAGCTAGATTTCCCAATTTTCAGTCATGGAAATTCCTTAGATGAGATGTCCAAATTTGATGGGTACTTCAAATACTACCATATTCTATATAATCAAAGAAAGGAAATAGTATCGGTGAACTTTGAAAGGTGTGCTACACCTTATAACAGTTGGTTTGAAGCAAAATACTCAACAAGTAATCAGCCTCAATTTGCTGAAGCATCTCTTGGCTATTTGGGAGGTAAGGGAGGAGTGAATGCTAAGGGAAACCATTTTTAAACTAGAGCAAGCCACGCAAGATTACTTAGGTAGGACTTCCGAAATGGGCAAAGAGTTGGAATGTGTCACAGCCCGGTCCCATAATAGCAAGACCGGAGCCCATAGCACGCCACCGAGGCTAAAATAATTCATTAATGTTCCCAAAAATTAATTTGAAGAATTCACGCAACGGAACAACACAAAACATTTTGCAAATTAGCAGTCCAGTCGACTACATTAGATGTCTAGTCGATTGATACTGGTCCAGTAGAAACTTTGAATTTAGAACATAATCCAGTCGACTATTTTCTAAGTCCAATCGACTGGGGCTTCAAATACTTAGTCGACTGGTACGGTCCGATCGACTAAAGGCTAGCCTTGGCAAAAATATCTGAATTAAAAACATGATCCAGTCGACTGTGTCGGGGATCCAGTTGACTGGGTCACAGTCGACTGATCCTCCATAAAAAGACGTAGTGAGTTGCTAAAAAAGAGGGTCCAATCGACTGTTTTCTTAATTAGTCGACTGGTTTATGGCAGCATCACACATTCTGCAGAGTTTCTTAGTTTAAAAGTTTTCTGAAAACGTTTGGGGATTAAACACACACATCAAACTTACTCCAAAGTAATCCTAACTATATTATAACATTACTAAAACATAATTACAATAAATTAGTGTCTATTACAACTTCACTAATCCATTCTAAGATACGAAGTTAAACATAACTAAAAGTCATGAAGATTTTTATTACAATAAGTCTAATACAAAACGACGAGATCAACATATCGAGTCACCTTCTAAGTGGCCTCCCAACCCACGTGCTCACTTCTGCGATTCCTCGCCAGCATTAAAACCAGCAAATAAGCAACTCAACATGCTCAAATACATATCATCATGCTCTCGGTAAACAAAACACTTCACCATGCTATTGGGCCTACTTATCAATATAATTGCCCAATATGAACTACACAATATATCTTTATGAATTAACACATGCTTTTCATATCAAACATGAATACATGTCAAGAAATCATTCCAAATTACAAGGTTGAATCACTCACCTCCGAATAACGCTCATATAATTAAATTCAAAGAAAATTCGTGCACAAAGAACGTGCAAAAGTTCGTCTAGTACAATTCTTATGGATCAAAAGTCCAAATATAAACTTTTATGAAAAATTCTAGAAAATAACTTTTCGGAAAACTTAGCCAAACAAGCCCTAGTAGGTATCAAAATAAAGCTCTTACCTCGAGGAGCTCAAATATGAAATTTGGTGAAAAACCAACGAACTAACGGGCGTTGTTTGGCGTCGAGAAGCTCTAAGCAACTAAATCACCCTTTTGGCCTCCTTTTGAGTTTTAGGTTAAGAGTTATGAAAAATATGAAAGTCATCACTTTCTATATATAGGCAACATTCTCAGGATTTACATTTACCTCCCCACGAGTTTTCAAAACTCCTAATTAGTCTCTGAAACTTTCTACACAACCAATTCATAGCTTTACAAGTGAAACCTCAAAATTATAAAAGTTTCAAACTAAGTTCCGTTTAGTTGCTAAAACACAAATTTCTACATGACTTTTTCGAAGTTGCTAATTAGCCTACCAAATTAATAGCGTGTTAATTCTTCCTTACCAGGATACTAAATCTAACAACAGAAATATATTCTAATCCAGAAAATAATACAGATAGTGAAATACACAGGTAAACATTTATTTTCAGATAAACATTTAAAGTATTCCACAATGACCGTCTCATACTCGAAGAGACATCTTAACACTCATCAACACCGTCTCAAAGGGTTCTCTAATACTGACACCCAAATCGACTCGTGAGTTAAAACTCACTCATATGTGCCAACATGCACAACACATCACATTATTATGCATGACAATGCAATGAAATGCAATAACACAAATATGGGTGTTATAATACTCTCCCCCTTAAAAGAAGTTTGTCCTCAAACTTACGCCATCTCCTAGCATGACTTCTCCCACATGCTTCCCAACATTTGTCTTTTTGTTCATAATTTTCATCTCTCGACTACGATGCCCCAACTCATGAGGAAAATAAATCCTCAAGTTCGTAAGAAAAATAACTCCTTTGAATTCCGTCTATATCCACTTAAACTGTCAAATTGAATATATGCAACCAATCAACATTTCTCCCGAGTAAGAATATCAAGACTCAAGTAGAACACACTTATTCTTTTCTGATAATAGATTACACCACAATGTCCCATACTCATTCTACTGTACTATTTCTAAAACCGCAAACATCAATACGTAACCCAAGAAGATGAGTCATCTCTCCTCACTTTTCTTTCTTTCTGACCTACAGTCATTTACAATCGTCTCGGACCGTTCAGTAATTTCTTCTGATCCCATATCTCAAACGGAACTATCATTGAGTACGAACATCCGTACATACTACATTAATACATTGCTCCTTCAACCAATTGTTTGATACCTTCAGAATTCAATCCCTTATCTTTTCCAACTATGAAACCTTTGTGTAATACTTACACTCTCAACTTCTTTCTATTTCTCACCATATGTCAACGCTTCCCTTCCAAGCTATTTCACAACAGTAAACCTCAATATCCATAACTATTAATGTGTCGCCTCTTTTTCTTCCGACTTCATCAACCAACTCATCAATATATTCCCCATTCATTCAATATTCTGGATTCCAACTGCAAATCTTTGCTATAACCAACCTTCCACAACTAACACCCTATTTACTCAAGCAAAGTCAAAATGTTGGAATGGATTCCTATTCAGAGGGACATTCTTGTGGTTAAAAGGTAGAATCACTTGGTACCCACTATATGCGATTCTTGGGTTGGTGACTGATGATTCCTCACAAGGTATTAACGGTATGACATCCGTAACCTCTAAAGATAAAGGTGAGTTCAAAAAGGGGCAAAAGATGGGTGAGACACGTAGAAGCAGGGACCGAAAAAGAGGCTGAGACAAAGCCATGGCCACGGGGACACGAGTCTATTACCGACAAAGATGATGCTATAAGGAAAGAGGTTAATAGTACAAGTGAAGTAGTGGAGATAAAGGATATATAATGCCAAGAGAAAGTTATTTGCCCAACCCGTTGAGATGAAGGAAGCTAATAAAATCCCTGATAGTTGGTTTGAATTAACTTTCAATTCACATGTTTATGCGAATGGATTATTAGAGGATATTACTTTTGATAAAGCTAAAAAGAAATAGTTGGGTTTACTCGAGGGTGATGATGTTTCCATAGTTGATATAGATCCTACCAGAGAAGGAAGCATGGTTGTCTGCAATAAGTTGGTCGAAGTAATTGGAATATCATATGTCATTTTGGAAGTGTTTGATGCTCGAGATCCTCTTGGTATCCTATGCATAGATATGGAAAAGATGTTGCTTCTTAAAAAAATTGATCATGTACCTCGAGAAGTTGTTGAAAAATGGCTTAAGTATTTTAGAGAGGAATTACCAATAGTTGCCTTTAAGTGCAGCTCACAAAAAACATCTACAGATTCAAGAATGCTGCTGCAAACCAGTGACTGTCTTGGAGCTAAAACACTTATTGAATTGCTAGAGAGTTATTTAAAAAGACATGAGCTTAAGAACTCCATCATTGTAGGTGTTATTGACCTGCATAATGTGGGTAAAATTAGCTTAATTAATAACTTGAAAAGATATCACATTGTTAACTTTGGAGCTATCCTAGGGTTATCTAGATCTTTGCAAGAAGTCCAATTAAAAAAGAATGTCAAGTTGTTGGACTACCTTGGTGTTATGATGTCTTTAGTGGAGACAAATATTATGGAAATAGGTTGGCAATCTCATAAAATATGCACATATATATTTGGTTCACACCTTGAAGACCCAAACATTAAGAAGCTCTTTCCAATGATCAATGCTAAATTGGGTTACAAGGTTTTGCCATAAGGAAGTTAGTTTTCCAAATCACTGGGCAAATTTGTTTTTATGTTTTATCCGCTTATGCTAGTGCTGAACCAATTAAAGAAGAATGGTTCATACATTTTGAGTCTCTGGATACTGACTAAGGAATTGCACCTCAGATTGAGCTTCATGTGTAGATTCCAGCTAAGGTCATACAGTTCAGGATGTTCAAAAGGGAGGAGATGGCCACCATGAAATACTTAGTTCAATGGAAGGGACATTCAAATGAAAATGCTACTTGGGTTGAACTTTGGAAGCCACCAAATTCGAAGGACAATTTCTCGACTTTCAAGCTTGTAGACAAGCTTGATTAAGGGGGATGGATTGTTAGGATTAGGATTACAGATTCCCAAACAACCCCTGTTATTCTTGTTATTTTTATTTTTCTTATTTCTATTCCATCTGGAATGGTTTGTTACACCCACGTGGGGTCTCATGTACTCACGTATTTCCTCCTTGCTCTATATAACCTGGAAGACGCCATAGGAAAAGGGTTATGCTTGAATGAATGAATGAGAAATGTAGTGGATGTGCGCCAGTAATTGCACTATTTCCTGTTTTCCCTTCCTTTTTCATTGTTTCTTCTTCTTCAATTTTGTAGAATTCTTACACACATGCAAGATCACAGCATGCAATTGCATGTGATTCGATTTGAATTGTTAACAAAACGATTCTTAAGAGAAGAAAGAATCTTTTGGGAAAAGAGTGGAACCAAATGCAAAAAATAAAGTCTAATGCTCTCTCTATGCAAGAAGGAAAAATAATGAAAAATAGCACTTATTTCATCTACTTTTGTGGTTGTTCTATCTTTAGAAAGTCCGAATACCATATCAAAATTTGGGGGTGGTAGGATAACAGCACTTTTGGTGTCCATTATTTGTATAAAGTATTACTTTGGAGGTGTACATGCAACAATAGCAATACAGAGCTCTAGAATTCGCCCTTGTCAATTATTATTATTTTTGAAGAGCAAAGTAAGATTCATTAATCAGGTAAGCCATGAAGGCAAAGATAGGTACAACCACACCAATACAAGAGATAAATACATAGCATCCTCCCTAAGCTCCCCAAAGAAAAAAAAAATCAAAACATAGACTTCCGTCAAAGAACTAACCAAATACCCCCAAAATGCAACCTAGGAATATCATAAAAACATCATATGTCCTAGTAGATCATACTTCCAGAATTCAAAACAGAAAGCCTGCACGTATACAAGCAAAATGCTAAAACAAAGACAACAGCACCCCAAGATCTATACAACAATATTAAAGTTGAAGCCATATCCCCATATCCCATAAGTCAGTAGAACATCCCTATGCCAACTTTGCAATCAACAAAGTGCAGAGGCTTCTCATGAGATAATTAATACGAATCTTTCTTCGGTCCAATAGAATAAACACTCAGATGATTGCATTGATCGAACTAGCCACTAAAAACATAACCAAGGTGAAATATTATATCTTCACTTTTACGTGGCGAGCTTACAATACATGAAATTGTTGGATATTTAGTTTTTTACTTTATTTCATTTGTGTGGTTTTGTATGAGTTATTACATAATTAGGAGGACTAGGTTGTAATTAAATCCTTTTCATCATTTTGTCTAATATAACAAAGAGAGGAACGTTTTGTTCTCTCTAAGCTTAGAAAAATAATTGTTCAACATGGTATCAGAGCCACCCTAAGCTAGGGTTTCGATCCAAGCATCACCACCACCACCTGCGCCTCTACCAATCACCACCACACCCATTGCCGCCACTATCTCAGCCCATCACCAGCCTTGCACCGAGCCCCAAAGCTCACACAGCCTGTGCAGAGCCTCCACAATCTAGCCGAGAGCCACCCTGGCCCTTCCAGCCTGAACCGTACCTCACCCAGCCTCCCAGCCTTGCGCCAAAGCCTATCAGCCCTGTCAAGAGCCACCCTGGCACACCTAGCCTGAACTACTCACCACCCAATTCTTCTCACTACCTCCGACAGTCCATTCTGTTGGACAATCTCATCAGCAGCTAACTGGATTGATCAGCAACTCTTGTTTTTCCTTTTTTTCTTCTTGTTATCTCAACCCTAGATCAGTGGGTATTCTACGGATACTTGATCTGATCTCAAACTTCAACCTTCCAACGCCTTAGGTCCGTGCACGGACCCATGATTTGTCCATAAATTGGACAATTACACAAGCACAGTGCATGTGACGACTAGGCTTGCCTTATTTGCCGTATAAATTGATTTTGTGGCTACCTCTTTCATCCATTATGTCAAAAGAAGGGGAGATTGGTGACAATTTCGGTGTTGTGAGTTCTCCTATAAGTCATGAGAAGCATTCCCTCATTACTGAGAACCCTGGATCTAAAATCACCATGGAATTGTTTAATGGTAAAAATTATAGATCGTGGTCTCAATCAGCCACATTCTGGCTCCGGAGTAGAGCAAAGTTTGGCTACATTGACAGCACAATCAAGGCACCTAGTCGTGATGATCCCACCTATGGTAAGTAGGAAGTTGGGAATTTTCTTGTTATGAGTTGGCTTATTCATTCAATGGAGCCTAGTATTGCAGCGTTCTTCTTGGAGATGGAGACTGCACTTGACATTTGGGAAACTCTCACTCAAACATATGCTAGGAAAGGAAATGTGGCCGAGTTTTATGAACTTCGAAGATGTATTGATGTCGAAGTTCAAGGTGATCGATCTGTTCTTCAATTTTTTATATATTTGAGTACTATGTGGACTCGTCTTGATCATTTAAAAAATTATCGTCTGGTCTGCTCCGCTGATGCTTCTAGCTTTAAGGAATATATTGAGAGTGAAAGAATCTTCAAATTCCTTGCTGGTCTCAACTCTGAATTTGATCCGGTTCGAAGTCGTGTACTTGGGATGGAGCCATTGCCATCTCTTTGAGAGGCATTTGCCCATGTTCAAAATGAAGAAAGTAGACGATCAGCCATGCTTCCAAATCCCTCACCCGACAGGTCTGCTTTAATCTCTTCTAGTCAGCGAGGGGGTAAAGGTCCAGGGGTTAATCCTCACAAGGAACATCTTTCAGAAGGTACTGAAGTTAGAGATAAATGGTGTGATTATTGTAATAAATCTGGACATGTTCGTGCTACATGTTGGAAACTTCATGGTCGTCCAACGTCGTCTAGAGGAACAGGGGAAGGTCGTCTTGGAGGCAGATGAGGTGGCTCACGAGCTCATTTCACCACTGGGACAGACTCACATCATTCAGAGGAGTTATCTACTTCCTCACCTTCTCCATCCCTTACTGCTGGAGGGATTAATAGTGCTGATCTTGAGACCTTGAGACGTATTATGGCACAACTGGACACTCCCACCAACTCCTCTACTTCTTTTGCTCACACAGGTAATGTTACTAACTCTACTAGTACTTTCATTGCTACATCTCAACGACCATGGATCATTGACTCCGGTGCCTCCGATCATATGACTGGTCTCTCTACATCTTTTTCTACTTATTCTCCGTGTTCAGGGAAGGATAAAGTTACAACAGCAGATGGTAATCCCTCTCCTATCTCTGGTAAAGGTGTTATTCATGCTACAAATTCACTGTCATTGTCCTCAGTTCTACATGTTCCCAATTTTTGTACTAATCTCCTTTCTATTAGCCGCATTACTCGTGATCTTAATTGTTGTGTGGCCTTTTTTCCCACTCACTGTGTCTTTCAGGATCTCTCCACAAAGAAGACGATTGGCAGTGGTGAGGAAAGGAATGGTCTCTATTTTTTGCTGCCTAGTGATGTTGAAGGAGGAAGTGTGCCTAGGAGTGCTAATCATTCATTGAGGGAGACTCTACCCCGAGAGGCGTGGTTGTGGCATCAAAGACTAGGACATCCTTCTTTTCATCTTCTTCGTTTTCTGTTTTCATCTTTATTAGATAATAAAAATGTTTCAGGAACTTATTGTGAAGCATGTGAACTTGGCAAGCACCATCGTGCCACCTTTAATTCTAGTTTTAATAAAAGTTCTATTCCTTTCCAGTTGATTCATACTGATGTTTGGGGCCCGTCCCATATTCCATCCTTGAATGGATACAGGTGGTTTGTCACTTTTATTGACGATTTTTCACGTACTACTTGGGTGTATTTAATGAAAGAGAAAAGTGATGTATATTCTATTTTTAAAAACTTTCATAAAATGATATGCACTCAGTTTAGTACTATTGTCCAAGTTGTCCGTTCTGACAAAGGGGGGGAATATATCTATGGTGGTCTTCAGAATTTTTTTTCTGAACATGGCATGCTTCATCAGACTTCCTGCACAAATACTCCACAACAAAATGGAGTTGCTGAGCGGAAGAATCGTCATTTATTAGAAACTGCTAGGTCCATTATGTTTTCTACTCAAGTTCCTAAGAGTTACTGGGGGAAGCAGTGTTAACTGCAGCTTATTTGATTAATCGTTTACCCACTCGTGTTCTTGACAAAAAATCTCCAATTGAGGTTCTTCTTAACCCCGCTTCCTTGTTTGCTATTCCTCCTAAAGTATTTGGGTGCGTTTGCTTTGTTCACGATCATTCCCCTTCTCGGAAAAAATTAGATCCTCGTGCTCTTAAGTGTATCTTTGTTGGTTACTCTCCTACCCAAAAAGGGTACAAGTGCTACCATCCCCCTTCCCGTAAATGGTTCATATCTATGGATGTCACCTTCCATGAAACTTCCTCATACTTTTCATTGCCACAGTCTACACAGTCACCTCTTCAGGGGGAGAAAGGGAGTAGTGAGGAAGAGATTCCTGTTGAGATGTCTGTTGCTATTGGTCCATTTACTGTTGGAACAATAGAAGAAGTGGACACAATAATTAAGGAAAATAAGGAAGGAGGTGAAGTATTAAGAGAGAGTGAGGTAGTGAATTAGGAGGAAGCATTAAGAGATAATAATGAGGAAAGCAGGGATAAGCCAAGAGAAAGTGAGGTAGAAAATAGAGAGGAATGAGGAGTTCAGACTGAAGAGAGAGGCAAAGAGTTGTTTACATACTCTAGAAAGAAGGAGAGAAGGAGGTTTGGGGTAGAAGATTTAGAAGTTGTTCCTTTTCCTTCACTTCCGTCAACCTCTTTTAATGATGATGATCCAGGTATTCCTTCCTCACTTGCTCCTGATTCTAGTAATGATTTAGACATTCCTATTGCACTTCGAAAAGGTACTAGGATACGCTCTAAACATCCTTACCCTCTTTCTGATTTTGTATCTTACTCTCGTTTATCTCCATCGTATAAAGCCTTCGTTTCTAGTCTTTTCTCTGTTTCTGTTCCTAATTGTGTCCAGGAGGCATTATCAGATTCCAAATGAAAGTCTGCCATGGTTGAAGAGATGAAAGCTCTCTCCAAAAATGGTACTTGGGAATTAGTGGAATTACCTCATGGGAAGAAGACAATCGGTTGCAAATGGGTGTTCACAGTTAAGTACAAGGCTGATGGAACAATTGAGAGGTACAAAGCCCGACTAGTAGCTAAGGGATTTACTCAAACGTATGGAGTAGATTATCAGGAGACATTTGCGCCTGTGGCCAAGATGAATTCTGTCAGAGTATTGTTATCTCTAGCTACAAACTTAGACTGGTCGTTGCACCAGTTTGATGTTAAAAATGCCTTCTTGCATGGTGACTTGGAAGAAGAAGTTTACATGGACGTTCCTCAAGGATTTGATGATTCCAAAATAAGAGGAAAGGTCTGTCGCCTACGAAAGGCATTGTATGGGCTCAAGCAATCGCCTAGAGCTTGGTTTGATCATTTTTCACAGGCTATGTCGAGATATGGATTCAAACAAAGCCAAGGTGATCACACTCTCTTTATTAAACATTCTCCTAGTGGGAAGGTGACAGCACTGATTGTTTATGTTGATGATATTGTCCTCACTGGGGACGATCTAGAGGAAATGGGAAAATTGAAGGCTTATTTGGCAAAAGAGTTTGAGATTAAAGATTTGGGAAGCTTGAAATACTTCTTGGGAATTGAAGTGGCAAGATCCAAAGATGGGATTTTTATATCCCAGAGACAGTATGTTTTAGATTTGTTGAGTGAAACAGGGATGCTTGGGAGTAGGACAGTTGACACTCCAATGGATCCTAATCAGAAACTTTGTGATGATCCAAGTGGAGAGCCAGTTGAGAAGGGGAGATATCAGAGATTGGTGGGAAAACTGATTTATCTTTCTCACACTAGACCTGACATTGCCTTTGCAGTGAGTGTGGTAAGTCAGTTTATGCACTCTCCGAGACAGACTCACCTTGATGTTGTCTTTCGAATTTTAAGGTATCTCAAGTCAGCACCAGGGAAAGGTCTATTCTTTGCCAAGCATGGCCACACTCAAGTTGAAGTCTATACTGATGCCGATTGGGCAGGGTCAGTTACTGACAGGAGGTCAACAACCGGGTATTGTTCCTTTGTGGGAGGAAACTTGGTAACTTGGCGAAGCAAGAAATAGTCTGTTGTGGCTAGATCCAGTGCCGAGGCTGAATTCAGATCTATGGCCCAAGGGGTGTGTGAGTTGTTGTGGATTCAGATTATTCTATCAGATCTTGGCTTTAATCCTGAAGACTCTATGAAGCTATATTGTGATAGCAAGGCAGCTATCAGTATTGCTCATAATCCTGTTCAACATGACAAGACAAAGCATGTGGAGATCGATCGTCATTTTATTAAGGAGAAACTTAGTAGTGGGAAGATTTGTACTCCATTTGTGAAGTCTGGAGATCAGTTAGCTGATATTCTCACTAAGGGTCTTGCTAGTAGAGCGTTCCACTTCATTCTTAGCAAGCTGGGCATGAGAGATATCTTTGCACCAGCTTGAGGGGGAGTGTTGGATATTTAGTTTTTTACTTTATTTCATTTGTGTGGTTTTGTATGAGTTATTACATAATTAGGAGGACTAGGTTGTAATTAAATCCTTTTCATCATTTTGTCTAATATAACAAAGAGAGGAACGTTTTGTTCTCTCTAAGCTTAGAAAAATAATTGTTCAACAGAAATGCATTATAGTTGTAAATAGAATATTTGAGTGTCTAGTAAACACCACTCTTGGGAAGACAAAAATTTTCTTTGGACTACTAATCATCACATTAAACCACTAACCAACACTTAAAGTTGACAATTTCACAAACAACTAGATTTATAGACTCCTAAAAATTTTAAATTACAAATTCCAAAACCCTCTCTTAATTTCAAAATTTTCTATTTTGTCATTGTATCTTCATTCTTTACCTCTTTTTCACAAGCTCTTCTTTCAAAGCTTTATGTTCTTCAAAATCTCATATGTTTGCTTGATCACATTTTTTTTCCCCCTTGTTTGCTTCTTTTCTATTTTTCTCAAAGCAAAATATTGTTCAGAAATTCTGTTGTTTTTTTTAATGTGTTTGGTTGCACAAAAATTTGCATTAAAATATTTTGCAAGGAAAATATTTTACACTATTCGATAAACAAAATAGAGTGGACGAGAAAAGTCGCGAATGTTGCATCAAGAGCTTCAAGCAACAACACAGTTACCAATGTGCTTCTGTTAGGTTCGTTGTTAGCATTAAACGTGAATTAGGAGAACCAACAGAGGGATATTGAAAACATAGAAGGAGAGAAGGAGTCACGTGTCAAATCCAATAAATCCATGAAGAAGACAACCATGTGGAATTGGAAGCAACAAATCTATGCTGAAGACTCATCCACTGAATGAATCTATTATGGTTTTTAGCACTATATAGCCAACACTGAAAAACATTTACATGAAAAATGTTTCAAATGAAAAATATTTGAAATCAATTCTTTAATTCTCTCCACAGAGAACTTGAAAAACAAACTATTGGTTACCAAAAATTCACTTTTCAAGGGTCTGCTAGCTTCCCTTCTTGATGCATTTTATTTTCTTTTTTATTCCTTTCACGTGCCCGACTCTTGGTCTTTGGCCTTTCTCTATTCACAATGTCGGACTCATGGTCATGACTTTTTCTCTCCATCATTGCTCGACTATGGTCTTAGCCTTTTTTCTCTCCACTAGTTGAAGCACTTGCTAGCTTTCCGATTTTTGTTCTTTTTTTCTCTACATGCCCAACCCATTATTTTGACCTTTTCTTTTGATATATTTATTTTTACTCTTTTGATGAGTCAGCTCAACTACTAATGTACCTTTCTTTGATACACCCGAGATTTATACAATCCAAAACTCTAACTTTTCTCAAATATACTTCCCAGATCCAACCAAACCTTGCTTTGATACCCATGTTAAATTCTTAGAAATTAAAGCTCACGTGCTCGACTCTTGATCTTTGGCCTTTTTCTTTTCACAATGCCTGACTTATGGTCATGGCTTTTTCTCTCCATCATTGCCCGACTTTAGTCTCTTGGGCTTTTTCCCTCCACCAGTTTAAGCACTTATTAGCTTTCGATTTTTGTTCTTTTTTCCTTCAAATGCCTAACCCATTATTTAGACCCTCTCTTTTGATATATATTTTTTTCTTTACTCTTTTGACGAGTCAGCTCAACTACTGCCGCAACTCTCTGTGACACACCCATAATTTGCACAATCCTAATTAATTTTCTTTTAAAATATACACCCACTTGATTCCAACCAAAACTTGCTTTGATACCCATGTTAAATTTTTAGAGAGCTAGCTTTGATTTCGTATTGGAATATGTGGTAGTGGGATAACACAACTTTGCATTCATTATTTGTATCAAAATATTGTGTCAGAGATGTACAACAAAAGCTATGTTCTCTTTGAGATTCTCTTATGTGGTTTTTTTTTTTATCTTTTGTGGGGGGGAAGGGTAGCTCGGTCAGGAAATTTTACACCTTCCTTTCTATAATATACTTTGGGTAAGCCTATTGTGAGAAGCTTCTTATATGAGAAGGCAGGTTTTAACCGTTGGACGAGAATCTAGCCATAAGATTCCCAAAAATCTGGAGATGCATTTATTGCTAGATTCTCATCCAATGGTTAAAACCCGCTTTCTCATATGAAAAGCTACTCACTCCCATATACTTTTGCCTTTGAATAAAATTAAAATAGACCTCCGGGACTTGCCATTTCTCGAATATTATATTTTTACTTCAACTTTATAAGCTTACAATACATGAAATGCATGGTTTCTTTTATAGTCTTAAATAGAATATTCTAGAGGTTAGTAAATACCACACCTGGGAATACCTTTTTTTTTTTTTTTGAACAGCAAAATTTCATTGAGTTAAAAGAAAAGGTTTACAATTTACAAAGGTCTACAAAAAAGCTCCCATGACCCCTGTAAAGGATATACCTCCATATATCTATGCAAAATCAAAACATCACAAACAAATGGTGGAGGACATCCCATATACCCAAAAGACAAAATCTCCAAACCATCAAAAGTATGAGAAATAGAGACCAAAGACCAAAAACCCCCCAAAAATACAAGATTAGCTTTATAAAAAAGCTTCAAACGGAGAGGATCTTGAGATACCAAATTTTGCCAAGAAATCCACCAACGAGTTGGCATCCCGCGGAACATGTGTTAATGTCACCTCTTTCTCCCTTGAAATGCGCTTCCACAAATCATCACATTCGTCAAGCAAGACTTTATATTTCTGCGGACGGGTTTCATGTTTGAGAACTCATGATATTACCACCTTTGAGTCATTTCTATAGATAGGTTATACTCATCCACCAAACCAGATTTCAAAAAAAGCTGTAGTCCCTCCTTGAAAGCAATCAACTCCACAAAATTAGATTCAAATACACCAATATAATGTGAGGATAGAGCAAGGATCCTCCCACCCAAATCTCGTAGAACATATCCAATCGCCGAAGGGCCCGTCTTTCCCACAGTTGCATCATCCACATTTAATTTGGACCACCCCATAGTTGGGGGAACCCAAGGGGTATGGATCATAACTTTCTAGACTTTCGGCATCGAGGAGGTGAGTTAAATATGTTCGACCATGACTGAGATGGGATATTTGCATTCAGGAAGATTATATTTAAACCACCAAATGGCCCTTAAGTTGATACGTTCACAAGTGTTATTCATATCCAAAGGATTTTCTGAGAAGACAACATCATTTCTATGCAACCATAGAGACCATACAGTGGCAAGAAAGACCAGTTTCCACATATATGCGCTTTTAGAGTCAGGGCAAAGAAAAGGCCATTGTTCCCACCATCTTTGAATTGAATTTGGAAAACACCCTTGAATCTTCAATGTAGCCAAACATTTACTCCAAACCTTCCAGGCCCATTTGCAGCTCAAGAATAGGTGATCCACCGACTCGGGATACTCATTGCACGAAGTGCAAAAAGTGAGGGAAAATTTTTGGTCTTGTCTAAGAAAAATATTGGTTTTAACTGGAAGTTTCTTTAACAAGAGTTGCCAATAAAAAAGCTCAACCTTGGGAGTTGCCCAACCTTTCCAAATAGATGAAAGGATGGGATTAGCAAGAAGATTGGAGTTGTCAATTAATGTTCTGCAAAATGATTTAACAGAGAAATTCTCATGTAGATCAAACTTCCAAATTAAGTGGTCTCGCGCGTATTCTCTAAAAGGGTATTGCTTAAGCAATTTTTAAGTAGTGCATTCCATTGCACTAATTCCCAGTCAAAGCATCTTCTTCTCATTTGAATGTTCCACACCCTCTGGCCCACCCATGAACCCATTTCTGCTATCGAGCCTATCTTATTGATAGCTAAAGCAAATATGCGAGGGAACTGTAGTTTCAGTTCAAGATCACGCGACCATTTATCGTTCCAAAAATTGATTCTTGTCCCATTCCCCGGTACCAATAGAAATCCCTCTCTCATTGTAAGTGTAAATTTGTCTAGACCCTTTAAATGGGTTTGTAAGCACACCTAGGAATACTAACCAACTATTTCTTTGGACTTTTAATCATCACACAACACTGTTAACAAACACTTACCTTTGGCAGTTTTATCAATGCTTGTTGATTTCATTTGCATCACATTTAGCATTATTAACATTTTTCTTCTTATTCCTTTCTATTGAAATATTTGTGTTTAAAATCAGCATGCTGAAAACGCTGGAAAGGTATCAAAAGTGTAACTACGGAGCACCAGAGACAAATGTATCGGCAAGGGAAGCCCTGGTAATTATTATCTCCTTTTTTTTTTTTTTTTTCCTTTTGTTCTTTTTTTTTCCTTCTGCGAAGTAATAGTATTTCCTATATCACACTTCTTGATATTTTTAGTATATTCAATATGTATCTAGATGTTTTCTAATATGTTTATACCCAAGATGCAAGTTGGAAAGAATGATGCTACTTACCACTTAAGAGAATCAGGCATTAACTTTGTAGTTTGAATTACTTGATCACTCATTAGGATCCATTTATGTTGTCATGGAAGCTGTGAGCTATAAAGGTGCAAAACTTTGTTAAAAGTCCATATCTTAAAATTAAGTAATGATCGTGAATAACTTAGGCTTAGTTTGGCCCCCATGTGGCTTTTTAAAAGGAGCTTATGAAATTTACTACTAAGTTGTTTGATAATTTTGTACAAATGACACACTACTCTTCAAAAATATATCATGAAACCGAAAAGCCACCTTGAGCTTTTAAAAGCTCCATTCTAGAGCTTTTAAAAGCTCCCCCAAAAAAGCCCTAAGTTCAATTTTTACAAAGCGCATAAACTAGTTACCAAATGAATTAACATGAAATTGTGCTTTAAAAAAGGAGAAGCACCAAAAGGGGGCCAAACAAAGCCTTATTCTGTTAAGAGGCGAAATCAATTGTTTCTAGCCAAACGAAAAATTTAACCACTAATCAAACATTGTGTTTCCTTTCACATTAGTGCAAAAAAAAAAAAAAGGGTTTCTGCAAAATGCACATCAAACATTTTAAGGTGAAAATTTTAATAAAATCTCCAACACATCTGAATTAATACTGCTGCAAAATTTTGGCATACAGTTCAACCATTGTAAGGAGCTCAGTCTCAAATCACCTCATTAACCTACCAAACAAAGCTTTAGAATGGCATGGTGGGGCTCTATTGAGCAATATGACTAAAACCCTAGAACAAGTTTAAAAAAAAAAAAATAGATAGATAGATAGATAGATAGATAGATTAGCTGATCTGAACACCAAATAGCCTAAGACCTTTTTTCTGATCATTGGGTGATAGTCCTAGATCCTCAAAGTCTTCCCTTTCTTCTTTAACTACTCCACAACTGAAATCTTGTGGGAACCCTAGACAAAGCTCTGTCTGCAACTGAGTGTTTCGATTTAAACTCTCAACCATGACATCAATATTATTGCTTGAGTTCTTCCCAGTATGATCTATATCTATAATATTGCAGAAGGCTTTCCCATCATTAATTACCATCTCTTGACCCTCACATACATAAAAAGCAACAATATCATTCGCTTTTAACTGCTTTTCCTTGACAAATCGATTCCAACCCCTTGTGAACACAAAACTTTGGCTACTATTCCAATAGCAGTAACGAAATTTCCACGATCTCATCAGCTTCTTATCGTAGAAAACAAGGTTCACTTCATCTACTTTTCCTCCCACTATATTTTTTCCAGCAGGAATATGAGGGAAGTATTTAATGGCATATTTTTTGGGGATGACAAGTCTGTTAAGCTTACCCACATCACTTGGAGTTAATTCCTTTTGAAAAAGTAGTTTGCAATAAAACCCTAATTGGTTTCCATTAATCACTCTTTCAAGGTGGTTCAGAGACAATTCCTTTTCTTCTGCTCTTTGAATAATATTCCTACTCACAAAATCTGCAAACTTGAATAGATAGGACCCATCTCTAATCATGTTTAGAATTGCTTCTGTACTGTAATGGCTTTGAAAGTTTGGCTCGTGTACCACCGTCACATTGGTCCATGGAAAGTTTCTATCTGCAGAGTCCCCACTTCGAAGCCTAATGGCTGCGCTATCATAGGCCATAGCTGCGTCCTTGTCAGATTTGAAGGTCCCCAGCCAAACCCGTTGGTGATTTGCATAGATTTGTGCCCCCCAATGTCCGTTTGCTTGCAACACAATCCCTTTGAATTTTGTCAATGATGAGTGAGAAGAAGTACTACTACTGCTGGTCGACCTTGGACGCTTACATATTATATTATTATTATTATTATGAGATATATAACTTCGACTACTTGAATCAGAAACTTCTTGATCAATAATCACATGATTCACGTCGTCGTCGGCATTGGAAACCATGCTGTTGAACATCTCTTCTTCCATTGCATTAATATATATTCCCTAAATTAACCCAAAAAAAAAAAAAATTTAATAGCAGAGAGAAAGAATTAATCGTGAAAAAAAAAATTGTGTACTGTAATAAATAGACATGGATTATAAATTTATTTCTATTTTTTTATAAGAACATACTTAAATGCTTTAACATTAGGATTTAGGATTAATACGAGGGCAGCCTGGGCAGGGGCATTATTAGGTGATTCATATACATAGAAATTATTATTATTATTATTATTAATTATAAAATTCATGCATGTATCTAACAATATTATCGATCGATCAGTCTAAACTGGGTACCTGGTTGAAGTGAATGCAGAGATTTGATACGTTCAAGCTACATGCATATATGGATTTGAAACAAGCTAGCTAGGATATATATATATATATATATATAGGGTTATAAACATATATAAAACGTACATATAGAGTATTGAGCAAAGACAGATGAAAAATATTTGTGGAGAGAATTTGGGAGCGAATCTGGCAATCAGAGATATTTCGTTGTATGAAAAAGGTAGGTAATTTTTTTAAAGGACCAAACTTACAGAAAACTAAACTAAATTAGTTCTTCTTGACAACCAAGTTAAGTTGACGGGGCATATATATTATATCCTATATTTGGCAATAGATTTTTAATTTTGAAACAAAATAAAAAAACAACTTTTTCTTATCTAGCTATATATACCTGCGATTGGCCAGGTTGATATTCCTTCCATTTATTGTCTATAATCTTGCCTTTTACATTCATATTAATTTGCTCCGCGCAATTACAGCAAATTATGTTATTTAATTAGTGCTTTGGCATGGCATCCTAAAATGAATGAAAGCTAGGGCTCCCTACTTTGTTTCTTTCTTTCTCTCTCTCTTTTTTTTTTTTTTTTTCTTTTTTCTCTTTTCTTTCTTTCTTTCTTTCTTTCTTTTTTTTTTTTTTTCCAAAAAGGGCTCCCTACTTAAATAAGCCTACTAGTTAAAATTTCCATGCACTTTGATCGTAATTGGACCAATGTATATGTATATATATATATATATATTTTTTGATCCGAAACCCCACTAAACTGATGTCTATTTCAGATGTACATGACAGTTGTCCAAGAATTGGGTATTTTGTTTTGAGGTTGATAATCTATATTTAGGGGTATGTTATGAAGGTATTTATCCCTATGATTAATTAGACCAAGAAAACAAATAATTTATTATGCTTGATGAATAATTCCCTTTTCAAGATCATCTGAAAATTAAAAAAAATAAAAAAAAAATTAAAATCCTTCCACTTTGTGACATGTAGGTACAATTTTGTGGTGATTGCTTAAATATTGTTCTTAGTCCCTTAATTACCTTATTAAGAGCTGATCTTACTGTGCGCACCACTAAATAGTCCTATGAAATTCTAGGTCATGGAAATATCAATCGATCTAACGAATCTGTTTTAGTTTTAGGCAACAGTATATGTAAACCCATGAATAATATTACCTTCTGTTGTCTCTATAGATTTTACGCATTATGTCAAGTATTTTGTGAACAAAATTTTTAAATGGCAATTAAGGGCAATACTGAAATTGGAAAATTCCTCCACATTTCGGGCATAACAACAACAATCTTTTACTTGTTATGAATACCAACACTCAAATACATACCTTATATTGTTATGTTTTGTCATCAAGTGGAAAATTTAAAGGGTGGGGGCTAAATTAATGCACCATCCTTTATTATATTGACCTCCCTTGAGGTTTGGTGTGATAACAACTAGTCTCATTTGTTTGACAAAAGTCGAAAATCTCCCTTGAGATTTATAAGTTTGTAACAACTAATTTCATTTCTTAAATAGGGTGTGTTTGTTACAGCTTATTAGTTGACTTTTTCACCTTATAACTTATTATAAGTTTAATCTGAACCAAACAGGGTTTGACTTACAGCTTATTTTATGCAGAAAATAACTTAAAAGTAGAAAATAAGCTAACTTATCAAAAGCAGAGTTTTAGATGCTTTCGAGATTATAGCTTCTTAGCCTCTTTTTTTTTTTTTTTTTTTTATTTATATTGCTTCTTAACTTATTTTAAGTTGCAACAAACAGGATCACAATAAAGCTAGCCAAAAAATGTGCAAATATGAAAATTTTTACTTCATTATTAGTGCAACCAATTAAGCACCAAAAAATGCGCAAATATGAAAACTTTTTACATCGAAACATATGAAGAATCAAAGTAAATTATATGAATTCGTCGATTAAACATAAAATCGACAAATTCATGTAATTGACTTTATGTTGAAATCTAAATTAGTACGATTATCTTTAAATTAATTTAAGTTATAAAAAAAAAAATAACATTTCAGTTACTATTATTATTATTTTTTAACTAATATCGTCAATATTGGTTAGTTTTTCTAATATTATTTAAGATATGGGGCTAGGTGTTACAAAGCTATTAATCTCAAGGGACGTCCTTCATTTTTTGCCACACTAATTAAGGTGGCTAGTTGTGATAAAAAAAAAATTAAATAAATAAATAAATCTGGGTGGTATAATTAGCAAAAAAATGTTGTGCATTTAGCCCCACCCAATTTAAATCCTTAAAAGTTAAAGGATAATAAGCATTTACAAAATTATTCTTCAGTCGGAATAAGTAGCACTTGTTGGACTTTGATGTGGGCCAATATAGGGCTTTGAGTTTGGGTTGGGGCTGGAGTGTGTGTGCGTGTGAAGTGTGTATGTATATCCGGTCCAAATTCAGGTAAGTATCAAAAATAAATAAATTACATCGTAATTGGTGTTTTCTTTTAGAATCTTTCTCATGATCTAAGCCCTAGAGTTTGTGTTTTTTCCTGTGGTTGTAGGAGTTGAGTAGTCAACAGGAGTATTTGAAACTTAAAGCACGTTATGAAGCCCTACAACGGTCCCAAAGGTAAGTCTGGTCGACAGAACATGTATAACATGATTAAACTAGTGTGACTTATATTAAGGAAAATATTTTTGCTCACCTAAAATATGGTTCATTAATGCTCACTCAAGCATCTTATTGGTCAATGCAATAAAACCCAGGATTAAACATCAAAAATGCTCTCTTATATTAAGCGTAATTAACTAGAACGAAAAATATTACTGTAATTTTTTCAAAAAATGTGTCCCAAATTTATTTTCTAACAAATATAGGGACAATCCCACTTTTAATAATGGTGAGACTAGATTTTAATTAGAAGTTAATTTAAGTTGTTACTGTCAGAAATTTGAGAACCATAATATTATTACTCAATTAAAAATGGACACAGTGCCACATGTGTTGAAAACTAAATTTGCCACAACGTTTGCAATTCATAGCATTATTATTTCTAGTTTCTAAATTATAATCCCAAATTTAATTTTCACATATAGTGGGGACCACTTGATTTTTGAGAGAGTTATAGGATACACCCTCAAATTTCTCTCTACACTCACATTTACAACATAAGATGTTGCATGTACTCCTTTTCACCGTGTGCGATGAGCGTGAGAGATACGGGTGAGTATATTTCGCAGCTCTCATTTCTATTAGAAGTTGCTTTATCTACTCCAAATGCCACATATGCTGAAAAAATCTGAAATACAAATTTATGAACTATAGTATTTACTCAACTAGAAATGTCTCATTCATCACAACAGAAAAAGAAAACCATGGAAGAATTTATTTCCAATTATGTCTTGGATTCTTATGACATTAGGAATCTTCTGGGTGAGGATCTTGGACCTCTAAACAGCAAGGAGCTAGAGTCACTTGAAAGGCAGCTTGATATGTCACTGAAGCAAATCAGATCTACACGGGTACTTGACCTTACCACTTCAAATTCATTTAGTCGTCATAATATATTCATTCACTGCTTCTCCATTATTGCTTGGTTCTGATTGTAAGCCCTCTACCATTTTCTGTCACTTAATTACCATGAATTAATACAACAAATGTTAATGGCACAAACACTTTTGGGGTACTATGGGGTCTGATAATTTCAATGGACCCACAAAGGCACATGGCAAACTACGAGAAAGATAGAGTGTTTGTAAAGTGTTTATGCCCCAAACATTACTTTGAATACAAATACATGTTTAATGCTAGAAGAGTCAAGTTTACCATACACTACTTCTAGTTAAGTGTTTTGGTATTTTGACTCAAGCGTTCAACCAAGAAAGCAACTTCAGGAGTAAAATGCATTTTGCGTACATTGATTTGCAGTTTGTTCCCCTTTTTTTTTTCCCCCTTTCCCATCATCTTTCAATTCTATGTAAAGGGACCCAAGTATGTCATGTTTGCATTCTTCAGAAATAGGAATGAAAATAAAATAATTGAAATAAAGGGTCGGTCTCAAAAGTCCGTCCAACATTTAAATGTACATTTTTAGAGTAATGGTTTTTACAATATCAATGATACACCTCCAAAAATTCGGCCAAGCCCTTTTTAATCTCTCGTTTGAAACAGTTATGAAAAATTGCAATTTGTGAAAGAGTAAAGATTGGGACACAACCCAAAAGATGTGTTTATATCTCTAATGTGATGTCACTGGACCTCACAATGACACAGGACAGAGTTAGACACATCTCTTGGGTTGTGTCTTAAAAGTTACATCTTTGAGTGTGTCCCAAGTATTACCCTTTGTGCAATGTCCACTTTCTACATGATGCGTTTCTGTCAGCAATTTGCAATTAGCCTAGTAGATAAGGGAGGGCGCAAATTGCTATATTGAAATACGTATGACCAAACTGCAAGTCAGTATACTATTCAAGAGTGCAAAACGTATTTTACCCCAGGGATAATTTAGATACTTTAAGCCATGCGGGGCTGTAAACTTTGGGGTTCCTGACTCAGCATTTGCCCCCAATTTAATGTCAAGTGATATAGTGATAGGTGAACTTTTTAACTCCTAATTTTGTTCTCTCTTCAGACCCAGTACATGCTGGACCAGCTCACAGATCTTCAAAGAAGGGTATGAAACGTTCATAGCTTTGTTTTCCGAAGAAAAAAAAAAACACGTTCATAGCTTCTTTTGTTTTCAATTCTGTCCTTTCACTTATTCCACTTTACTTTGAATTCTTATATTTACAGGAACATGCACTTAATGAAGCAAACAGGACCCTGAAACAAAGGGTATGTAACATTTTCGGCCGTTTGGTAATATATTCAGGAAAAAAAAAATTTTTGAAAAGTGCACCGCATTTAGTTATCTATTTACTTCAAGGATGATGGATCAGTGGTAACTTGTAAAGTTAAGTCTTTTTTTATTGCAATGGTGGGAGTTGGTGCTGGCCAACTCGGATAGAACCTCTGGAAATTTAATTCTTAAGCTGTGCCTTCTATTTTACAACTTAAAAATAGTTTAATCCATGTAGCAATTGGCCGGTTTGTTTTAATTAGTCTTTAGGCTCTTTACATCTATTGGTATTCCTAAAACTTGCACAGCTGATACATATTTATAACAGTATATGTATATCAGTTATCTGTTTGACAGCAAATCAATCTACAGGAACCAAAAAAAAAATTTTGCATGATTTGTGTGATGAAATCTTATAGTAGCAAATAATTGAAAATATTATGTATGATGGTAACTACATCTTTATACACATTATAACATATCATTAAGTGCGAGTGAGAATGTGATATATTGCAGGGAATGGTTTCCTCCTGCAAATAAGATTTCGTAACAGAGGTTTTGGATGATACTTAATTTGCAGCTGTTTGAAGGATATCAAGTAAATACAATGCAGTGGAATCCAGGTGCAGCACAAGATGTGGGGTATGGCCAACAACCAGATCATGAACCTCAGCCTGATGGCTTCTTTCATCCCTTGGAATGTCAACCCACTTTGCAAATTGGGTAATGCCCCTCCCTCCCTCCCTCCCTCCCACCCTCCTCTATTCTTATACTACGTACAACTTCCATTTTCTGTTCCCTGTTGTATTGCCTTAATTGGCCTACTACAACCAGGTCATGCATTTGGATCTAAATTGTGAGCAAACATAACATTCAATATCTTGTTATAAAAAAAGGGGAGTTGTTAACTGAACCGGCAATAGTTATCTAAATTTTGTTCATTGGTTTATGTATCACTGTATCAGTGACAGATTTGAATTAAATGATAGGAGTACCTTTTTTATATATATATTTTTACAACTAAAGAATAATATAACACTAAGCCACAATTTATTTTTTATTTTTTTTGAACAGCAAATTTCATTGATAAAGAAAGCATGGGGCCAAAAGCCCTCGATTCAAACCAAATCATGAGAATGGTCAAAGAAAAAGACCCCACAAATCAATAGTGAGATATGATGAACAAAAGGAAACAAAACAATATCAGAATAAACATCTTAGCTTAAACAATACCATTTCAGATAGCCCAAAAACTCAGAAGAAGGCTCTAGAATCTCAGAGAAGACCCATTCATCTCTGTGAAGAAAGGGCATCCAACAAATATTTGCCAACCCAACCTTTGAAATTAAACCGAATTACACGAGACTTTGGTCACAGCAAGTAGAATCCCATTTACGCTGGCCGTGATGTGAACCAACATTCAAAAAACAGAAATTAGACTCTCTGAAAATAGCTCCAATGATCTCAAAACTCTGGCAGAAAGTCACAAGCATAACTTCAAAACTACATCGATCGAGCAGACATCAAAATACCCAAACTGTCCAAACAAAGATGTATCACTACTGGCAGCAAGAAAAGCGAAACTACGTCCTCTGATTCTTAAGAGTCATAGCCTAGAAACAAACCAATGATAGTCTCCCTTCAAATATTGGCTTCTCAATAACAAAAAACAGCCTATCACGGAAAAAGACGCACACCAATGAAACTCAAGCATGCCAAAGGAGAAAGATGCTCGCCGCACATGAAACGAAGAAAACACCACAAAGGAAATCACACCGAAAGTCCACCACACACACACCATATCCCCCACCCCACACACACAAAGAATAAAAAACCTTGTGGATTATGAAAATAGAAGCATAACCATTGGACTTTGAAGAGACACATACCTCCGCAACAGCGCAAGCTCCCATTACCCCGTGAACTTTACTTTGATGACATGGACAACTAAAATTGTTCTTTATTTACGAATAATGACACGTCAACCGGTAAACAACTTTAGGTCATTAAATCCGGTGCACTTAATCATTTTTCTTTAGGGAAAAAAAAAAAAAGAAAGAAAAAGGTTCATATGTTTTGATTTAGACTATAAAATGTGGTTTTATACAAGCAAACTAAAATCTAAGGATCTAAGGGTAACATATAATTTATAGATTTGCTTTGGGGTTATGGACTAGGAAACTTTATAGTAGTATATTTATGTTGCTTATTGAGACTAACTTAAGAGAAAAACATAGCCTGAAGGAGATTTGTTATATCTTTCAACTGGTTCAATTGAATTTCAGATACCAGACAGATCCACTAACAGTGGGAGCAGCAGGACCCAGTGTGAGTAATTACATGCCAGGATGGTTTCCTTGTGAATGAAGAACACCGACAGCCATGGAAAATATCTATTGATGTTTATAAGTATCAATTTGAATGGGAAAAAAAAAGAGGTGTGGTGGAATGGAGATCTCATAAACCGTGTACAATTCTATTATAACTCCACATTGTTGGAGAACTACAATCCAGTATTGTTGTTAACGTGTTCAAGCACTGCTTAATTCTCATACATAATGTGGATTTTTTCTTCTTTTTTTTTTGGTAGATTATACCTCCGTTTGATTTGAAGGGTGAAGCTCGCATTCATCCTTCAAATCAAAAGTGTCTGAATTGGCATCTAATATACATTTAGGTGTAAATGTCTTATTTGTATTGGCTCTTTTTCAAGCTCACAGAATCCCACTACTCTTTTAACCTAACCCAAACACACATTATATTATTTTCATTCGCAAATTACTCTCCTCACAGCCTCTCACTATCTCGGCCTTCACACTCTCAGAAGTCGTCTCCATGATATGCCAACACCTTCAATCCCTCACCAGCAAGTTCTTCCGTCTTGGGTTCATCGAGATTAAGCAGTTGGTTAATACAAAGCCTGCATCAAATGTTTTCTCCCATGTGTGTATATATTGTTTTTTTGTCACGGGATTTTTTTTTTTTTTTTTTTTTTTTCCACTGAGATACCATAAGTTGGGCGGGGATATATTAAACATTACAGACCCATAACATTACTAGCACATACACTAGGTTAGTCTGGTTGTCAGGTGGAGCGAGCCTAAAGAATTCTAACTCCGAATAAGCCTCTATTGGAAGCATTAGCCCAAATTTGTGCCTGGTTGGTAAGTATAGTTGAGTCCATTATGATCAATTGCCTCCAAGGTTCTATTAATAATACATGACACCACCAAGGCTCTGGCCTCTGAGCGTTGAGCTTCACCAGTCACTTCTTGTGTTGTCTTGTTACACGGCAAAACGGGCAGCTTCTATAAATGTGGGGATAATCCATAGATCCAAGGACTGGACTGGATGAATTTCGCCGCCTTAAAGATTAAAAATGTCAGAGGGAATGACGAGACGCCAGATGATGTTGGTAGTTGTTGTTGACAGGCACAGCAGCACCCAAAAAAAAAAACCACCCTAGGTTGTTAGAACAAGTAAAGGTAGAAAAAACGTGTCCTCAACTCATCTCACGTTCGGGCGCTGTCAATTTAATTCCTAGCTAGTAGTTCAATAGCTTGTTGTAACAACATTGCTCAATTTACTTAATTAGGGTCCAACAACCTTTTTATTTCCATTCTGCTCATAGTTTTAGTCCAAATTCCGGCGTTGTACTTTCATTTCCAATCAGTTTGTACTGGTCCACACTTTCAATTGCAAGTAATGCAGATAGATGCATTTCGTTTCAACCTTTACAGATCTGTTTTTTTTTTTTTAATTTGCATGCTTTAATTACTTTTCATGCATTTTACTGTATGTTCTTTATCATGTATGTTTGCTTGCATCATAACTACTCAGGGACTAATTAAAGGTGGGCAATTCCTACTCTTCTAAACACAATTGTTTGGTTGAAGTTGGTTTAATTAAGGCCAAAAACACACATCCTACGAATACTATTTACTCCACGTACACATTATATATTGCTCTCATCTCATTTTGACTCTGGGACCCCCCCTGCATATTCACACACACCATACGTACATTTATCTAATCGAATTTAGCAGTAAACGATATGAACCTACAATCGTTGAAATTAATATCAAATATGGCCTGTATATAATTGCATGTATATATAGGTCATCTTGTCAAAGAATAGGGACAAGTTTGAGACTCGTATCAAAACCTAAGTCGGGTTTGGGCTAAAGAAGTCTTAACCCCATCTCGCCCATCCCTGGTTAGTTTATCCTTCAATAATTGCATTTTTCTTGGGGGAACATAATTTTTAGGAATGTTTCAAGTGTTAGAATTAGTTTTATTAGCTTTAGGGTAGTTTAGTCTTTTCTTTTATATTAGGATAATACTGTATACCTAGATATTCTATTATTATTGCCTCTTCTTTTCTATTGTATTCATTCATTCAGTTTTAGTGTTATGAAAAACTCTAGCTCTCTTTTCTCTTTCCCTTTGTTGTTTTCTTGATTATTTAATATATTCACACCAAGTGCATCCCACATTTTTCCCTCTACACTCAAATACTGCATTGAAGATCAGTACATTACATCTCAGTTGTGCATATGGGTATAAACAGGAAAATGTGGGTGTGGGTGTACATATTTAGAACTAGTTCCCTGTAATTTATTTCATATGTTTTCAACATTCCATGTTTTTCACAATGATGAGAGAGTGGAGGTGGGAGAGCCAGAGACAAGTCCATGTGGGCATTTAAAGACCACCCATAAGGTCCAGCTCGTGTATTGACTAATGGGCTCCAAATGTGATCCTGGTATGGTACTACCTTCCTTGTAATATTGCTGATCATAAAACATGAATAGCATGGACATAAAGTTTATAACCCTACAACAAAATTGCTCTAAATGCATTGTTTACCAAAAATGGGATCAACACCATGTTTACAAGTAGGGATGGCAAAAATCCCCGATTCGTTGGAATTCTGCCCTGTCACGTCCCTAATGGAACGAGTTTGGAGCATGTATTATAGGAGTAAGAGCGAGTTTGGTAAGTGAAAGTAAAAATGCTATAGAAGTTGGGGCGGAGGTGATAATTGAAAATACTCCCGATTAAAATCTGTCCCGCCCCACTTAAAGTGTCTAATATAATAATATACCCTTATTCTTTCCCTTTATTTGCTAAAATACTATGACTTATATTCCTTATACTATGAGTCCATGACATATAAAAAGGAAACAAAAATACTACATACATCAAAAATTAATAAGTTTGACCCATGAAATAAGGGAACTGACATAGTTACTTGTCAATTAATCATTCAATCCATTAATTTACCAAAATATAAGTTTTAAAATTTTATTTAAGTTACCCCGATGATAAACTCGTCACCGCTCCGATAAAAAACTAGCAAATCCGACTCCGCTGCTAATAGGGTTGGGGCGGGTTTGATAAACAACTTTTTAATAGGAGTAGTACCAACCCCACCCCATTACCATCCCTACCAAATCCGACTCCGCTGCTAATAGGGTTGGGACGGGTTTGGTAAACAACTTTTTAATAGGAGTAGGAATTGGTAAGAGGCTACTCTGTACCAACCCCACCCCATTCCCATCCCTATTTACAAGTGAATAGTAAATTTTAAGAATTTTTGGTTAGTTTGAGGCATTATGGCCACAACATTAATTGTCATCAGTACAAGTTTGGTGGGTTCATTCTTAGCAAAATTATATGATACATCCTAGTATCTTACATTTTAGTAGTTTTTGTGCTAAAATGTTGTCAATGTGTGCTATTTGAAAATTAATATTTTTACAAGAATAAATAGTGTTCTAAGTAGGCCTGTCAATGAATCGGATTTTAGCCCGAATCCATTCCGGATTCAGAACTTTTTGATGGATCTGAGCTTTTTTTAGATCCATATCCATATCCGGATCAGTTTAGAATGTTAGGTTGATGGATCGGATTGGATCGAATATGATTTTGCGGTATCCGATCCGCCTAAGATCCGGATCCAAATAAGAATAAACTATGCAGAAAAAAAATATACATACTATACACTACATAAGATCACTATTATATATATAATTAAACAACATCTATAGTGTACAATAAATTATACATATTTACTTTCAGTGGTATATTATTTTAATTTAAAGATAGGATTTTTCTACATAATTAAGTGTATTGATGGGTTAAACGTTGATTGATTTTTGAATATGCATTGAGAAAAATAATAAAAATAATAGTTTCTATGGTAATACTAGAATACATATAAGCAGCTAAGTTATCGTTTTAGATCCAACAAATGGGTCCGAATATCCAGATCCGATTAAATCTGGATATGGATTAAATAAGGCAGATCCGACAGATAAATGGACCGGATCTGAATAATAGAATTGTTAACGGATCTGGATCTGATTTGTGTGGATCCGGTCCAGTTCCGATCTATTTACAGGCCTAGTTCTAAGTTATAACATTAGGACACCATTCTAGAGTGGTGCCAAAATATTAAAATGTATAATATATCCAAAACCACCAAGATGAAACTTAATGGTACTTCCAAAAAATTTCAAACTTACGAGTTTTGCTATAATTTTGTAAATGTTCAAAAACATTATACAACTAAGGCCCACCTACACGTTTCGATGGTAGTAATCATGGTCGGGAACTGGTATGTCATTTCTATTTTCATTCATATGTTTGGGACATCATTTTAGTGGGATTTGTAATTGGGTATTGCATACCCATTAAATTTGAAATTGCAATGATGATAGGCATCTCATTCCGACAATCTACTTGATATGTTGATTTCCATTAAGATTGACTATCCTGGAAAAATGAAAAAGTTCAATAGTAATTATGAGGATAGGCTGCTTCGTTCAGGGGTTAACTGAGTTTTATGTCTATTGTTTTTTCTTTCTTTCTTTCCTTTTTGTAATTTAAGTTTAGAATGTTTATTTGCCCTTTGTGGACCCGATTCTTTTATATAAATATATATGTATATGTGGGATTGCTAACTTACAGTATAGGAGACTTTTAGCGACGAAAAATAACGTTTTAGTGACGAAATTTTTCGTGGTTAAAAGTTGAAACCTTTAGCAACAAAAATTTTGTCGCTAAAAACCTATTTTTCGTTGCTAAAAGGGTTATTGTGTGCTGCTAACTTACAACCATCATGTTGTAAGTTGTAAGTTAGCAGCCCCTATATATATATTTTTTTTTTCTGGTCTAGATATGCCTCTTGTTGTGTTGTAAATTTGTATAGAAATATACGATTTGGTCCCTAATTATTGCCATTAATAGAAATTGATCCTTACTTGATTTGGTTTTCAGAAATTAATCCTTAATTTGCAATAGGAATCAATAATTAGTCCCTATTCCTAAATAGTTAGTTCAATTCTGGACCATTATACCCTTGTGATATATATAGATATCTATATATAACTGATTATATGTATTCACATATAAGTAAACATGTGAAATTCAAAAAAGTCTAAATAAGGTAGTTAATAAATGGAGAGGATTTATAGGAGATCATGGATAATGTGCTGTATTCCAAAAATTATGCTGATTTGTGTTTCAAAAAAGATCCTTTTTAAATCTGCATGTAAACATGGTTATTTGTTTCGTATCAAAAAAATAACAAATAATCTTGCGTGGAAGTTTAAAGGTTGATAAGAAAAATGTGAGAATTTCTGTAAACAGTATGAGAAATTCACATGAATGTATTTAATTTCACATATCGTATGCATGGTTTTTCATTTTGTTTTCCAAGAAGTTTCCTTATTTTACTCAACTTTCAAATTTGTTTGCTAGTTAAGTGTCTATATTAGGACTAAATGCTAAGTGCTAAAATCAAGAAGTTTTCTTATTGAAGGTTGCTGAGAAAAAGGTGAGAAATTCTCTTAATATAGTACGAAATTCATATATATATATATATATATAGAGAGAGAGAGAGAGAGAGATAGCTGTGTATATTCAAAACACTTCCAAAATCGTGTATATATAGTTATGGGAAACGAATTTTTAGGAGATCATGGATAAGGGGATTAATATCCCTAAAATCAAGGGATTTCGGTTTAACAGAGTAATGTGAGAATTTCTCACTTTTTTTTTTTTTTGTATATACTGTTTTGTAAGTTGAAAAAACTTCCAAAATTGTGTTATATGCAGTTTTGGGAAACGTATTTTTAGGAGATCATGAATAAGGGAATTAATATCCCTATAATCAAGGGATTTTCGGTTTGACAAAGTGATGTGGGAATTTCTTATTTTTTTTGTGAGAAATTTCTCACTATTTTCATTTACATAACACATTATCTATTGATTACAGTCTATACAAGTGAAAAAATTCTCACTAATTTAATCTACATACAATGAGGAAGTAATTTCTTATAGCCTATACAAGTGAGAAATTTCTCACTAATTTCACTACATAACAAATGAGCAATTTATTGCAGCCTATAAAAGTGAGAAATTTCTCACTAACTTCATCTACATAACAAGTGAGGAATTTCTTACAGCCTATACAATGAGGAGATCCTCATCAATACTATATGTATGTATACAAACGGTTCGGATCTTAAGCGAACCTTAAAAATCGGACCTAAAGAAATTTCAAAATATGAGAAATTTGCACGTTTTTGTGAGAATTTTTCACTTTTTACACAGTTCGAACTGTGTATACAAATTCATGGAAGTGAGTAAATCTATGGCACAACCGTCGA
The DNA here is from genome assembly GCA_033977485.1 of Hydrangea macrophylla. Lineage (NCBI taxonomy): Eukaryota > Viridiplantae > Streptophyta > Magnoliopsida > Cornales > Hydrangeaceae > Hydrangea > Hydrangea macrophylla. The sequence continues at coordinate 1,004,388 of CM066987.1, forward strand.
TGAATGCATCAAATCCATGAACCAATTCAGAGTGATCGTCTTCTGTCTCGTCTCGCAATCGGTTGATTTTGTTGATGATATGTTGCAAATTTTAAACCTTGCTTTTCACTCGCATTTTCGAGAACAAAGGTGAAATCGAATTTTCGCACCTAAAACGATTCGATTTCAGTGAGATATTTTGATTTTTTTTTCTCACGAATTAGTGAGTAATTTGTCCACATAGTGGTCACCGGTGGAGAGTGGTGGCCGGAGATGGTGGTGCATGGTTGATATAGGTGAAGGGAGGTAGAGAGGGGAGGAGGAGGAAGGTGGTGGGTGGTCGTCGGTGGCGGTGGAGGGGTTGCGACCCTCTCTCTCTTCTTTCTCCCTCTCTGTCTTCATCTTTCTCTCTCTAGCAGATTTTCTCTCTCTTTCTCTCTCTCTCTATCTAAATATATAGACGGTCCGACTTTTAAGTGGACCTTAAAAAACGGACTGTGTAAAATGTGAGAATTTCTCACAAAAAAGTGGGAGCGTGTTAAAAGTGAGAAATTTTCTGATTTGAATTTGAAACCCTGATTTCATATATATATATATATATACGGGGGCAGTTTTGTCCTTAAAATATTATAGGAACCTATTTCTAGATTCATTTGAAAAAGGAGCCTATTTCTAGTTAGATGCATATATTAGGACTATATATTAAGTTACCCAAATTTGTAATCCTCTTTTCGATTTGTATACTTCTTTTTTTGGGGGAAAAAATTATTTTCCATCATAATTAATATTTATTATATATTTACATTATATGCATTTAATTTAAATATTGTGATAGTAAATGATAGATTATTGGACCTCATTATTGACAATTATCAAACAACAGTAATTGAATTACAATACTAATGAGTTAATTACGCCATCGAAAAGGGCCCCTTTCTACTTCATAGCATCAAACTTGATTGTTATGAAGTAAATGACTGAGACTTATGATATTTTTGGAAATGTTAATACCTCTTTTTTTCTTTTTCTTTTTCTTTTTTTTTTTTTTTTTGATAACAAGCATGAAAATTTCATTCATCACAATAATGACAAATTCCAAAAGGAACAAATACAAATACAAATACAAAAAATTACATAATTAAGCACAACAATCTTCTGGCATGTACTGTAATCTTCAAAACTATGATGTTTCGGACTGTGGCGTAGCTCAACAATGAGCCGTCTGAAGGAGAGAGCTTGCCAACAACCACAGCAAAGATTAGAACTCCAAAGCTACTGTGATTGTGAAAAAACTCCATCAAACACTAGATCTGACGAAAAAATGCCAAATCTGGGAATGACAAGGCCAGAACCAACCACGGGAAAAACAAAATGAAGAGATCTAGTTGCAGAACCAAACCCAAACCAAAAACAAAATAAACCCTCCCAAGGAGGGACACAACCATCTCGAAGATGGACAAGCCCCCAAGGGTGGACAAATTACACTAAAACAAAGATAGAAAAAGAACAAAAGCAAGATCCACAACTGATACTGAAAAATTTATATACATTTCTTAACTCTCCATCGATCAAAAAAAATCTTACAAAGCAAAATTATAATTTTTTTATATATAAAAAACATGCACAATTAGACCAAGATAAAGTTCACCTCGATTATATTGCCCTAGAATTCTATAAGGGTAATGTCAAAGTACAATGTGCTTTGACATTAATACATTGTGCTTTGACATTAACACTAACCTTCTATAAAACCAGGGATTGAAAAACTCATGCCCGCATACACTTCCTGATTCTGCTCCCAATAAACCACGAAGGTGTATCACATAAGATACCAATCTTTAGAAATGTGTCACACGTTTTTGAATTATTGACAACCCACCCCTCTCTCACATTAAAGAATGTAACATTTTTTTTGTTAAATAACGTTGAAGATTCCATATTTGTTACTTTAATGGATAATTTAATCCATAAATCATGGTTATTAATATGATATTCCACGTTGTAACCCAACCCCTTCAAAAAATTATAGCAATAGGAGTTTGCTTGATTTGAAAATGACTGGAAATCGGAATTTGAAATTACCCCCTATATATATATATATATATATATGGTCTATTGTCGTGCTACCAACTCTTTCGTAAATGTTGTTTAATGTGCTCGGTTTTCAAATGTCTAGCATTTTTTAAGATTACAAAAGGAGGATCATAGTTTGGAAAATCAATTTAATTGGAAAAATATTAAATGTAATCGTTATTTTGGTAACATGGCACTACAAACCAATAAAAATCCCTTATATATTCATTTGTCCTTCTATTTTCAGAGAAATCCTTGTCCATGTAAACAAAAATTTGAAATATATTAGTATGTTACAAATGATGACATAGTATCTCTGTTTCATTCAATATTTACTCAAATTCAAGGCAATGCATTTGATTGACCACTAAAGTCTTTTTTTTTTTTTTTTTTTTTTTTTTGTGGTTTGAAAATTGACCACTAAAACATTTTTTACATTTATTTCATACAGATGCATTGAAACGACTTTACATATTTTAGTCAATTATGATTATAACATCTTTTTCAACTAATGTTAACAATGAATTGTAAATAACTTTATTGTTGTGTTTGGTACGAAAGTATCCTCTCTCTTTTTTTCAAGTATTTATAATGATAGTGTGATATTCTTTAAATATAGACAGATAATAATAGAAAACAGATCTTATTTTACGACAAGTTTTTTGGTGCCTTGAGAGGGTATCATTTGGGGAGTGAGTTTTTTAGATAGGACTCACACCCGTTACATGCAAACTGGACCCTTTTAATATGCGAATCTTTTTCAAAAGATCCTCTCTCAATTATAGAATACCACATAGCTAGGCAGGTATATCTCGTAGTACAATGAAGGTGTTTGTACAATAAAATATAATATAGTTTTTGTATTACTATTGTTATTACTATTATTATTATTATTATTATTATATTGTCATGGGAATTTTGAAGATTGCTTGAAGGACACTTGGTATTATAAGCGGAGATTAAGGTTGGTTATTTGAAGATCAATGGTAATAATGAAGATGGAAGTTATAACGTACTCATAGAATACCACATAGGCAGACATATCTCGTAGATAGGACACTTGTGATCGTAGGAGCATCTCCCACTAATTGGTAATTGTAGGAATTTGATGATTAGTTATTTAGGAGGGAGATATTCAAAATCAAATAATTAATTATAAATTTCTTCTATAAATATGTTGTAACGTACTCATTGTAAGGGGGTTCTTGACCAATTTAAAATAAAATAACTTGAATTATATTACTTTTCTACGGCTTCTTTCCTTTAGAAGTAGATATAGATGTTTTAAGTTTAGTTAGATTCTAGTGACTTGAATGAGCTAGGTTCCTTACTTTAGTTCTTTTGAGTAGCTTTCTAGTTCATGCTCCTATTAATTGTTTGCATGTAAACCTTAGCATTAACAGTAGGAGTAGTAACTTTCAGTTATGATTGCTGCTTGGAAGGCACATCTTTCATTGAGTAATTAGTTTAGTTGTTTCATTTGGTTTAGTTTTACTGTTCGAAGTACATAGGCTCATTTGAGATCACATTTCTTTTTTTCTTTATAATTACATATTCATCAAATCATACTTTATTTCATCTCACACGATAAAAGTCTTTTTAATTAAGGTATTCGAACGGTCACAATTAGTCTAATGAGGCGCATTTGATTTACAGAACTACACACTCACATTAACAACTTGCTTGTCTGGCACACTCACATATACAAAATTACATAATTATCCCTGGAATGATAAATATCCAAACAGGAGGTAACCAAAATTCCTCATTACTAAAGTTAGACATGGATCCACATTAATGACGCCCTTGACTCATTTTAAGCAATTCTCCAAATTTCAAACTAAGGCTTAGTTTGGCTCCTTTTCAAAGTAGCTTACGAAATTTATTAGTAAGTTAATTGTTTGATAATTTTGTACAAGTGACATATTACTCTTTAAAAAAAAATATCATAAAATTAAAAAGTAATCTTGAGCTTTTAAAAGCTCCTCTCCCAATAAAGCTCTAAGTTCAAATTTTACAAAACTTAAAAATTATGATTTTATGAAGTAACATAAAATTGAGCTTTAAAAAAATAGAAGCACTAAAATAGGGTCAAAGTTCAAACTAAGCCTAAGGTGTGGGGGTGATCTTCGTAATTTTGATGGAGAAATAATGCAATCCAAAGTCGTCGATCTACGGCTAATATAACCGCCTGCCTACGCACTCTCCTTCAGATTTCAGAATGTACAACCTGTGATCCTAATCCTACAAAGATAAGGTCCCACGTCACGTGACCCCACTTTCTCCTTTCTCCATCTCTCACAGCCTCGGATATCGCGTGAACCTCACGCGCGCAGACAAGCTCTTGAACAGTTTCTCTGTTATTGGTTTTTAATAGGGTCCGTTAGATTTCAGTCCTTTAATGTGTCATGTTCTAGAAATAGATCCATTCTATAAGTCAATTTAGAAATCAGTCCTTCACCTATTTGGAGGACCAAAATACCCCCACTCCTACAATTAAGGGTTTTTAAATTTAAAACCCATATAACTCTCTCTCTCTCTCTCTCTCTATATATATATATATATATAATAAATCTGAATTTTGAAATTCAAAACACATTATATATATATATATAAGAGAGAGAAGAGTGAGAATTAACATAGAAATAGTATGCGAGAGAGAAAGAAAAGTGAGAAAATTCTCACTTTAAAATACATCACATAGTGAGAAATTCCTCAATAATAACATAATACGTGAAAAATTCTCACTTCCAACAATAATGTGAAATTTCTCACTTTAAATGAACCACTGACTATAAGTGAAAAATTATCTATTTTGGTGAGAAATTCTCAGATCTAGAATTTTGATGGAAGTTCAATAATACAAATTTCTCACCTAAAAAAAACAAAAACTAAATCGTTTTTTAGAGAGAGAGAGAACTTCAAAACAATAAGACCCTATCCTCGACTAGCTGCTATGTTTGCTAAATCATTCGCACAGATTTCCTCTAAATAAAAAGAAGGTTTGGAAGCTTAATTCATGGCAACCGCAAATTAGAACTTAGAAACTTCATTACTTAGATGAAAAGTAAATAATTAAATATTCAAAAACCATATACCAAGTACTTACACTTACAAGTATAATATCAGTACACTATCAATTGCTTAGTCCCCTTCCTATTCTTCTTGTTGTTCATATTCTTCTTCTTCCTTTGTAACTCCCCCTCATAAATCCCGGACCCATCTTCTTCTTTCTAGGCCATGATCACACTCTTCACCAGAAGCTCAACTTTCAAACAGAGTACTTCATGAACTTGTGAAATAGAGCACTTCATAAACTTGCCAAACCCAATTGGATTGAATGCATTTTTACCACCAAAACAACGAAAAAAGTGAAATGGGTTAATGGGTTTTTTTTTTTTTTTGGACAACAAGAGAATTTTATTGGAATAAAAACCACCATGTGGTAATATATACCCAACACACCCCATGATACATCAATATAGCCCAGCAAATCTCAAACCCCAAACCTATCTCATCAGATCGATGATGAACAGAGTACCAAATCCACCCACTTTTAAACATTCACATACTAACCCAGATAAAAGCACCCAAAACAAAGACCTCTTAAAGGGTTAATGGGTTTGAGATTGATAATTTAGGAGTAATTCTAATTGTGGTTTACTCTACTATACTGAAATTTAGGAGTAATTGTAATTTAATCAAGTAACTATTTTTGGCATGTCGGTTACAAAGCCAAAACAAGACAGATTTTAAATTTTATAAATAAATTGAAAATGATTATAAATGCAAGGGTATTCACGTCATAAACAATACAAAAATATTGGGGAAAGGACCAATTTCGAAATCATCCTATGATTTGGGGATATATTTTCATAGACACAATACCACTAGGACGAACCCTACAATAAATACCTATTGAAGGACCATTTCTAATATTTCTATTTTTAATATCACCGTCAGCAAAATAAACTTTATAACTTGGTACTATTATTGCTTATTAATTTGAAATATAGCTCCGACAATATTCACTATTACATCTGTAATATTTTCTCATGACTTGGATGCAATGTTTTTTAGTGGAATAATGTTATACCTTTCAAATTATCATTTCAAAAGTACTTTCTTAAATAATGTAGCAATGAGGTTAGCTCTAACACGATAGGACCAGTTAAATATTAATTGAAAATTATTTAAACTTGACCCCACTACTACACTACCACATCATTTAAAAAATAATTTTGAAATAGAAATTTTGGAAAACATTTCGTTACTTTTTTTTAGTGACTTTTAACACATGGTTGGTGGCTTTTCTTTCAATCACATTAGTTGGTTGTATTTGTTGGAAAATTGAATGATAAATTGGAATTTAGTGTTATTTATGGGTTTTTTCAAACAACCCCTTATTCGAATGTTTGTGACTGTTGACGAACAGTCTCCTTTTCGAAGAGTTGTGACTGTTGACGAACACTCTTTTGCAACCTATATATATGGGTCTTGTTAATTTATTTTGATACATATACAAAATTATTCACTATCTTTGTATATTAGAATTGAGTCTGTTGGGTTCTGCATATTAGAGTGCAACTTATATAGAAACTGTAAATCCGTTCTATCTTGGGAAACGATTGTTCATCAACCTTGTGCACTGAGAGGAAGCAAATTCGTCTTAAGGAAACAGTTCGCTGGGCTCGAATGATTTCTCAAATTTATGTATTTATTTTGGATCTCCAATCAGTAAGTATTTTAGATTTCAGATTTATACATACCAAAATATTTTGGATAACAGTACTTGTACCTAGGGTGTGAGTCTAGGGGTGTCATTCGGACGGAACGGAACGGAATAGGCTATTTCGGAAAAAATTCCAAAATTTTCGGAATCTACTTATGCTTTCCGAATTCCATTCTGAAATTTCGGAATTCTAAAAAGCATTTTCGATTCCGAATTTTCGGAATTTTCGAAAATTTTCGGAATCGGAAATTTTCGGATATTTTCGGAATTTTTCGGAATATTTCGGAATTTTTCGGAATATTTCGGAATTTTCCAACCACTGCCTACATAATAAAAATAATCCACACAGCTATTGCAAATTTCCAACATAAAATACAACACATTTTTTTTTAAAGCAACAACTAACACTTAAAACACATTAAGTCCATAATATCAACACCTAAAAAAATATCAAACATGGTTACATAGTATATATGTATTACATAATTACATTGTATAATATAAGAACTCAGAATATTATCGGAATATTTTTGGAAATTCTATTCGGAATATTTTCGGAATTTTCGGATCGGAAATTTGGAATTTTCGGAATTCTAAAAACAATTCCAATTCCGTTCTAATTTTTTTCGGAATTTTCGGAATTCGGAATACAAATTTTGCTTCCAAAATCAGAATTTTTCGACTCAGAATCGGTCGGAATCGGAAATTCCGTTCCAAATGACGCCCCTAGGTGTGATCAAACCACCTTTAACCGTATCATAGAACTCTCCCAATTCTACTTCTATTTAACATTTGTCGTTGAAGATTAGAGCAATCAAATTTCAGATACTCCGTCTCCGTCCAAGTTTTTTTTTTCCCTCTAATCGAAACAGAGAATAGAAAATTGGTTCTCTCTGGTCTGGGATCTCTGATCAGAACAGCACCGCCGCGTCTTTTATTTTCTCTCTCTCTCTCTCTCTCTCTCTCTCTCTCTAAAGAATCCGCAGAATTTTCTGGGAAACAAACAAAAACTTCCCCAATTATAGCTCTCCACATGTTTAAAAAAAAGTCCTCCTCTCCAATCAAGCAACGGAGTCATATACAAGTTTTCGTACAGGATAAGGTTGAGATTATCCATTTGCCTCGAATTTAGCAATTCCAGCTTTAAACTCTTCGGATAATCTTTTAGATTCTGCTGCTCTGTTTAATCTTACTCCTACAGAAAGAAAGAAAGAAAGAAAGAAAAAAATGATGAGAAGAGAAGATCAGCAATCTAGGGTTTTTTACGAGCTCTCTGCTCTGATTCTCAACCTCCTCCGATCTCCTCCAACGTCGACCTCGTTCTCCGATCAGTCATCGGTGATGCAATCTCTGCCTCCGGCAGTGTCTTCGCCTACGGTGGCTCCGCAGATCACGCCAGCTGGATTTGCGTCTTTGCTATTGGGGATTTCACTGGCTATGATGCTCTGTGGTTCAGTTACCTTCTTTATAGGATTCATGTTGATGCCTTGGGTTCTGGGATTGGTGATGGTGTTCTATGTAGTTGGGATTGTAACCAGTTTGTCTATGCTGGGACGTGCGATTCTTTGTTACACCTCGTCTCCAGCTTCTCCGCGGAAGGAGGTTCCAGGTAATAATAATAATATATACTCCGTACTAAATATAAAGGCAGTTGTTGATTGATCAATCATCATTAATAAGGTCTAATTTTACTTTACTGAATAATTCAATTCAATTCAATTCAATTCATTCATATTAGCTCTATCTAATCCAGTTACTCCTACTAATTTCACGGTTAGATGAGTAATATTCGATTTGTTGGTTTCATTGTATTTGTGATGTGATGTGATGTGAGTTGATCACAAAGTCAACTACAGCTTTAGCTTTTTTCTTTTTTCTTTTTCTTTTTGTTGTGTCTCTGAAACTTGTTTTGATTGTTGTAGATTCTATCTGTGTAGAATGATTCTTGGAGTCTATTAATCAGGTTTGTTGTGATTATGTTTGGATTTCCTTATAATTTATCTTCAAAATTGAATTGGTGTAATGTGTTTTTTTTTTTCCATTCTTTATGGCAAGTGTTGTGTATAGAGGGGACAACAAATGCAAAGTTATAATATAGTAGTATGCTTTAGTTTCCACTTTTTTGTTTACTTGGAAGTTGTAGAATACATGTGTGTGTAGAAAAGGGAATTGGTCTTTGATTTTGCCTCTTATCTAGTTTTTGGTTATTGAAGGAAAGGAATAGGGAGGGGAAGAGGGAGGAGAGTGAAAATAGCTTCCGGAGCCAACTCAAATTGACTCTGCACATTAGTACAGTAATTCTTAAGCCACTGTTCTTGTACTCACTCTCTGTCTCATTTTTTTTTTAGAGTCTCTTTTGCGAATTCTAACATTTTAAGCAACTTTTTACCTGGTGGTGAATTTTGCAACTTCCTGTTATTGGCCTTTTTGAATTACAAAATATTAGTGTCAAATCGAAGAATAAGTGGGAGATCTTTTACATAATAAAGGTTTAACTTTGAAAATTTGTAACTAAAGTACATTATTTTTCAAAGGGACTTGTTGACTTTCCAAAAATGGGGAAAATGACTCTTAGTACGGAGTACTAATTTCTGCTCTGTGTTATCTCCTTGTTGCCATTTTTGAAATTTGCATCATGGTCTTTCTCTTTAAATGTGCGTGTTTATAAGTTTGATCTTCTTTTTGATGTTCTAGAAAAGTGTTTTTTCTTTTATGGTGGTGGGCGTTCAATTTAATGTTAGAAGACCTCTACATATCAAATCGGTTCTTACTTTGCGCTATACTTGCGGGTCAGTCCGAATATGAATGTACTAATGTCTTCAACATGGTGGTTTTTGGTATATGACCATCTCGAGGAGAAATGTTTGTTTTGTTTACCTCAAAAAACAAAGTTGAGTTTTGCATGATGTTAAAGGTTGTTAAAGTACTACTCCTTATGTCCCATTATAAGTGTCCACTTCCTTTTTGCACAATTTTTAAGAAAGTTGTATTGTACTCGTATTAATTTATTTGGTTCATTAAAGAGTCACTTTCCAATTTTACCCTTAGATGTGATGGGTGTTTGACTTTTTGCTTGTTTTGGGACCACAAATAAACGCTTCTTTGTCTTTATTATAAGGGTAGTTTTGAAAAGTAAGTAAAAGCTATATGCCAATTTAGAAAAGTGGACACTTATTGTGAGACATCCAAAAAAAAAAATGTAGACACTTATTATGAGAGAGAGAGTATGTTTGTGGGATTGTGCTGAGACTAAGTTAGAAAGAAGTGTTCTCGACTCTTCCTTGAGCACCTATTTTTTTTTTTTACCTAAATTGCACGAAAAGTGAACAGTTGCAGTTCGTCAAACCATATATAAATATGTATGTATATATATATATAGATATGTATTTTATTTCTTTTGTGTATAAAAGCACATATTGTTTCTGTAGTGATTCGCCTCTAACGTCTTCCTCTTAACTTCTTGATGTTGCAGCATGGAAACTTTTGTGAATGTGGGCACAGGGTAATTAGATTGTGCATGGACAAAGAGAGCAGCCCTAATTTTCTTTTGTTGGGTGCTATTTCTAGCTATCTATAATGAGGATGGAATGTATCAAAGCTTCTTTGAGGATTGATATGATGGGACTGTGGATAGCTCTTTTTAAAGATTTTACTAAAACATGTGGATATGCTTCTTTTTCAAGTAGTAGTGTCTTGGTTAATTATTACTTAAAAGAAACACAGATTGTTCTGTTTCTACCAGTTCTATTTATCTCAGTTCACATCCGTGTTTTTGTTTAGGGGAAAATACCTTTTATTCTCTGTGGTTACATCCATTTTCTCATAACCCTTGTGGTTCATTTTGTAACACTTAATTCCCTTGTACTACGGACTAAAGTGATACTGTTAACTTTTCTAACGGAGAAATTAGAAATGACGTTAATACCCCCAAGTCCCTATACATACTCTTTAGGGAAAAATACATTTTACCCCCCTATGGTTGTTGGTTTAGGGGTACTCGAAAAATGGATAAGAAACAATGAAATACAGAAAAAGAACTTCAAAGATCGAGCACGTATTAAATACGCTGTCCGAAAACAAAGTTACGCCCCACACACGGTTGCAAGTGGACTATGACGTCTTTGTCTTGAGGATACTACGATCTAAGTTAATAGAGGCAACAATCTCTATTAACTTCTGCTGAATTTGTGTATATAAATTGCTCTCAAAAGACTCAAGAAATTAGGTAGAAGAAGAGACAAAATCTGGACATGAACTCCATGAACTATCTTATAGACTAACTAGCATACATGTATATATAGAGGTGTCTATAGGGTAAGAGACATGTCTCTACACAACCGGTTGTGTCCCAACACCTTTAGAACATGTCTGTGTATGTAAATGCACGTTTAGAAACCAATATAACAGATATACATCGTTCAAATTCGAAGTTGAGACATGAAAAGTCACAACTTTTCAGTTCTGGGCCCTCTCGACCGGTCGAGTTGACCCGGTCGACCGGTCGAAAGCCCCTCTGAAACTTTCTCGAAACTTTTCCAGTTCTGGGCCCGCTCGACCGGTCGAATTGACCCTCTCGACCGGTCGAATGCCCCTCTGAAACTTTCTCAAAACCGAAGCTAAGAAATTCCCGGCGCTTTTGAATAAACGCCGTTAATTCCCGGCGCTTCAGGACAAACGCCGTTAATTCCCGGCGCTTCGGGACAAACGCCGTTAAAACGATGTCTCCTCATTCACACCTCAATTTTCTAACAATCCCCCACATGTGAATGACATGGTTTTCTAAACTTGACTCAATGGATGACAAAAACAACGAGAGCAACTAACGGTCTTGTGATGCGTTAGGAGAGTGTCTTTTGGACTTGAACTTTCCTTTAGTGAATACCTAATGGACTTACTCGGTGAAACGGTGTACATTAACGTATTGAACCATCCAACCTTTTAGTGTAAACCAACATTAGATACCACACACCACTTATCCTTATACACTTTAATTCATTCGGTTGTGTTCATTTTTGGTCCTGAACAAGATCCTATGTTCATGAGAACTCTTAGAGAACCAAGCCTTTTAAATTCTCATAGAAGCGACCCCACTTCTTTTCTCATATAGGTGACATCAATTTAGAGTACTAGCATTTACTCATCAACATCATTAAATGTAACAACATAACCTCAACAATTTTATTACACACCAATTCAATATACAAGAATGAAACCATTTATAACAATTGTGTGTTTACAACATGAACTTCCCCAACTAGTTTGCCTATTGAACCTAGATCTTGGGATCTCCAGTCAACTAGGTTAGGTTTCCGCCCGGGATGTTCAAAGTATTGGCTTTAGGCCCATTCCTTTTGTAGTATATTGAACTTGATCTCTATGCAATCCTTTCGTTAGAGGATCCGCAATGTTCTCTTTGGACTTGACATAGTCAATCGTTATAACACCACAAGAGAGCAACTGCTTGATCGTATTGTGTCGTCTCCTTATATGCCTTGACTTGCCGTTATAAACGGCATTCTTAGCCACAGATGACGCCGCATTGCAATCACAATGCACAACTATAGCCGTTACCGGCTTTGGCCACAGCGGAATATCTTCTAGGAAGTTTCGAAGCCACTCGGCTTCCTCACCCGCCTTATCTAAGGCAATGAATTCCGATTCCATCGTTGAACGTGCTATACACGTTTGCTTTGTTGATCTCCAAGAAATCGCAGCTCCACCTAAAGTGAATACATACCCACTTGTGGACTTAGTTTCTTGACTGTCCGAGATCCAATTAGCATCGGAGTATCCCTCTACCACGGGTGGATACCGAGTGTAGTGCAAACCATAGCTCATAGTATGCTTTAGATACCTTAACACTCTAATAAGAGCATCCCAATGTTCTTTCCCCGGATTGCTAGTGTATCTAGCAAGTCTCCCCACCGAATAAGCAATATCCGGTCTTGTACAATTCATAATGTACATCAAACTTCCAATAACTTGAGAATATTCAAGTTGAGATATGGCAACCCCCACATTTTTCCTCAACTTGCAATTTGCATCAAACGGCGTTAAGGCCGCTTTACAATCAAATTGTCCAAACTTCTTTAATATTTTCTCAACATAATGTGATTGTGTGATATGATATCCATCGGAAGTTGATTTCACTTGCACACCAAGAATAACATCGGCTTTACCCATGTCTTTCATGTCAAAGCTTGAGTTTAACAACTTCTTAGTTTCATTGATAACCTTCTTGTTGGTACCGGTTATCAATATGTCATCAACATATAAACACATGATGACATAAGAATCTTCAAATTCTTTAACATATACACACTTATCGCATTCATTGATTTTGAAACCATTTGCGATCATGGTGTGATCAAACTTTTCGTGCCATTGCTTTGGCGCTTGTTTCAAGCCATAAAGAGACTTAACAAGTCGACACACTTTGTGTTCTTGTCCCTTTACAATGAAACCTTCTGGTTGTTCCATATAGATCTCTTCATCTAGATCTCCATTAAGGAACGCTGTTTTTACATCCATTTGATGTAATTCTAAGTTATAGACAGCGGCTATAGCGATTACTATCCTAATGGATGTAATCCTAGTGACAGGGGAATAGGTATCAAAGAAATCTAATCCCTCTTTTTGTCTATAACCTTTAGCTACCAACCGAGCCTTGTACTTATCAATAGTACCATCGGCCTTGAACTTTTTCTTGAATATCCATTTGCAACCAATTGGTTTACTTCCCGGAGGCAAGTTAACCAATTCCCATGTATGGTTTTGCATAATGGAATCCAACTCACTATTTACCGCTTCTTGCCAATATGGCGCTTCGGGTGTACTCATAGCCTCGTTAAAGGTTTGAGGATCCCCCATGGTAGCTAGTGTCACAAAATCCGGTCCAAAAGAAGTAGCTTTTCTAGCTCTCTTGCTCTTTCTAGGAGCAACATCGGTTTCTTCGTCATCACGAGGATTAGACGAAACCTCTTCAGCACTTCTTTTAAGAGTTGAATTTTGTCTTCCTTCTTTAAAAGGAAAGATGTCCTCAAAGAATTCGACATCCACCGATTCTATAAATGTATTAGCATGAATATCTACATTATCGGATTTAACCACAAGGAACCGATACGCAGCGCTATTAACGGCATATCCAATAAATACACAATCCACGGTTTTAGGTCCAAGCTTTGTCCGTTTTGGAAGCGGAACTTGTACCTTAGCTAGACACCCCCACACTTTCAACTTTTTATAGGAGGGTTCTCTACCTTTCCACACTTCATAAGGAGACTTGTTAGTCTTCTTATGTGGAATCCGATTTAGGATCACATTTGCCGTGAGAATGGCATCCCCCCACAAGTTATGTGGCACTCCCGAGCTATTTAACATAGCATTAGCCATTTCCTTGAGAGTTCGGTTTTTCCTCTCCGCTACACCATTTTGTTGCGGTGTATACGGTGCCGTAGTTTGGTGAATTATGCCATTAAGTGCACAATATTCGGCCAATGGAGTTGACTCGTACTCACCTCCCCTATCCGACCTCACCATTTTAATTGTGTTTGAAAGTTGATTTTCAACCTCGGCCTTATATGTCTTAAACATTGTAATACCTGTAATTTTTATTATATTTTATTAATATAATTTCCAGTCTCAAACAGTAATTATAAGATTTTCACTGCCATTAAATATTTTTTTTTAAACCCATAATTATACCCGTGTTGGTCAACCATGTGTGTACCCTAAACCAACCCCCCAAACAACCCTTAGCATTTGTGTGGGTGTGTGCCGACTTGAGTAAGTGAGTGAGTGCTTGTGTGAGTGACAAGTGTTGGGTGAGGTGTTGGCTAGTGTGTAGGGGTAAGGGTGAGGTGTTGGGTGCATAAATTGTGTGAGTGACAAGTGTTGGGTGAGGTGTTGGCTAGTGTGTAGGGGTAAGGGTGAGGTGTTGTGTGCATAAATTGTGTGAGTGACAAGTGTAGGGTGAGGTGTATGAATGTGTGGAGAGTGTAGTGTATTTGTATGCATGTGTGTCTTGTGTGTGCTGTGTGTGGCGTGTGGCAGTGTGTGTAGAGATGCATGTGTGTGTGTTGTTTGTATTATATTTATATAATATGTGTGTGTGTAATATATATATACATATATTATATAAACCCAATCCCCCTCCCCTATAAATAAGGGCTCCCATTTGGGTTTAGAAGAAAGAAAAAAAAATAGAGGGAGAGTTAGCCGAGAGAAAAGAAAAGGAAAAGAAAGGAAGCTTACCCCTTGTGTCACATCGCGACCTCAAACCCACAGTGAGTTCCTAACTCACTTGGTATATTAGATTATGTCCGTGTTATTATTTTATTAGTATTATTACTCTAGAAAATCTTGTGCCTAACATGTGGTGTCCCTAATCTAGGTCCATATTATGATTTCTATTATTATTGTTATTATGGTTACTACTATTTATTGTTATTATTATTATCTTGTTAGTTAACCATTAAAACTCATATTTTAACATGTGGTGTCCCTAACCCAGGTCCATATTATAATTGTTGTTATTATAATAATATTTATTATTATTATTATATTATTATTTTTCGCTTATTATTATTATGGTTCAGTTAACCACGTGATTAGTATATGTACCTGAACATATTAAATATCCGTTTTATTATCCCATTAATAATAATGATATTATTATTGTTATTATTATTATTATTATTATTATTATTATTATTATGGATGTAACTTCAGCTTTTAATATGTTATACCCTGAACACATTATTCCACTATTATTATTAATATTATTACTAATATTAATAATATTATTGCTAATATTATTGTTATCACCTTCCAGTTAACCTCATGTTAATATGTTGCACCCCGAACATATTATCTCCGTTATTATTATTATTATTATTATTACTATTTATGTTCGTTATTATTATCAGTCGGGTTAACTCCATGTTAACGTGTGGTAATTAGTTCTGTTTATTATTATTATTTATTTCGGTTAGCCTCATGCTTCAACATACAATACTACGAGTTTCGGATCCGTACTTTATTTCAAGAATAAAATATTACATGTTTAATTAAATTGTACCTCGTGCATAACATATGATACACCTCATGTAGAAGTCGGTGTCGTAACGTCAAGTCGACGTGTACGAGTATAGAGTTGAACGGTCGCGGAGACCAAGTTCGTATACATTTGGAGGTACGTGTAAGTCGACCGCGGAGGTCTGAAAGTTGATACGTAGTGAGTTGGTACTGTCAAATGGAATTACAGGATCGCATGCCGGTGATGATTGCTACTATGGCCACAGAGAGGCAAACACGATAGCAAAGTAACCATGTTGATAAGAATACATCGAGAAATGAATAAACACGGTTAGTCTGTAAGGCGAGATTACTACTGCAGTCGCGACGACCAACGATAGTAAAGTAACCGTTTCGCAAACCGGCGACGATATTCATAAGGCAAGGTTCCGAGGACCTAGAGTACATGGTTAGCTTGTAAAGCGAGATTACTACTATGGCCACGGAGGGGCAGACAACGATAGTAAAGTAACCATAGCTCGACCCACTGGGCGAGTCACTCTAAGCCAACGGCGTTACACTGGTAATGTAACAAAGTTAAGTAAGTCGGAGGTTAAGTCGAGTGAAGTCGAATATATCGACGATGCATAGTTTCATGCACGGTCTAATTATAATTCATTCAATCGTCGTAACCAGCCGTTGTGTACTTTTGAATACATATTTTATATTAGGAGTGTTCGGTTAGAACGCTCACTTAGCTTTTATTAAAGCTAACGGCATACTACGCCCTGGACATTCCCATGTCTAGACTATACAGGATATGATTGTCCAGAAGAGGACTATCTGGAAGGAGCCTACGAAGGGGAAGCCTACTATGCTGAAGGTCACGGCTACGCCAGTTAGAGGCGCGGCTTCAAGAAAGAAGACTTAGTTGTTCTTTATAGACTTTTGTCCTTTCGTGCTAATAAGTTGTAAACGGCGTCTAACGCCTTAAGCTCTTTTGTTCTTTATCTTTTGATAAACTACAAACTCTGATGTAATAGCTAGTAATCGGTTGATGTATATATTCAGTTTGCGCTTCCGTTTGAAATTACTCTTTTATTTATCTAGTGTTTGTGGACAATCAGTTAACGTAACTGGTCATGGCTTACGGACCCAGAAAGGAAAATTTTATTTCCTGCTAATTTCTGCTGCTCCGGGGCGTGACAGGATTTTTGGTATCAGAGCACTAGGTTTTACTTAGATGTGCTCGCTGATTGTCCCCCACCATCTATTTCTAGTATTTAAGATTCCTGAGATATGAGTATTAAGATAAGTTCGTCATGCTGACGTTAGATAGTTTCCTTGCAGGTTAGCATGGATCCAAACTTTCATAAGTTTGTGGATGATCCCTATGGAGGTCACGTGATTCATGGAGACACTGTGGAGCCTGCTAATCCAGAGCTTTATTACGAGCGCATACGCCGTGCGGCCAGCCAGTACCTAGAGGAGGATGTATGGAGAGCCCTGTATGTTACTAGACGGACTCACCCTACTGAGATTCGTATGGACGCGTACCATTTCGCGATGACTCGGGAGGCTATTTATCACGAGATGGCTCGGTTGGTCCAGAGTAAGCCAGAGATGGACGCTATCGAGTTGAGAGCTATCTTAGCGAGGCCTGATCCCCTACCCGTACCTGTGGCTGCACAAGTTCAGGTAGTAGCACCAGCACCAGCACCACCAGTACCAATACCAGCACCACCCGCACCGGTTCCAGTAGCACCAGTGCCAGAGCCAGCGGAGCCCGAGCCGATAGAGGATGACGAGGATCCGGTTGAGGACATAGAGCCGGGTGACGAGGATGTGGACGGGGACGGAGAGGAGGAGCCCGTGGACGACGATGATGAGCCGGAGGATGACCCAGAGGAGGATCCCGAGGACCCAGAGCCCGCGGACATGGATGTTATAGCCGGAGGAGATATTGTACCAGAGGTAGATGATGATGCTGAAGATGAGGGACCTGAGGAGGTAGTTATACCTGAGATAGTAGCAGGGCCTATATTACAGATGGCAGTCCTTGTCAATAGGGCAGCAGATTTGGTAGCAGGGATAGCAGCACAGCCAGAGGGATTCATTATAGGAGAGGTCGAGCTAGCAGAGGCTATTGCTATAGCCGAGGGATTTGCCGCTGCAGCTGCTAATGCTGCTGAGCCAGCAATAGACGCTATGGAGGAGGAGGACGACGAGGAGGACGACGAGGAGGACGACGAGGAGATGATGGTCGAGGAGTGGGATTTTTCCTTCGTGGATGAAGCTCCCTTATATGGATCAGACGTGGATGACTACTGAATCAGGACTTTTGGGGGCTTAGATTTTCTAGTATATGTATATGAGTATCATCTTTTTGTATAAACTGTGGCCCTAATAATCTTGATGTTTTTATATTTTTACTATTGTTGCTACCTTGTTAAATTTTACATCTCGACGTTTATGTTTCGGTGACAACTTGTAGATGTGTGCATATATTCTAGTAGTAACCAATAGATGTCTGTGTAGGTACACCAACACACGAATCCCTATGGCAGGAAGAAATAGAAGTACCCGTAACAATCCCGTTGGGCAGATTGAGGCTGCACCCCCAGCACCTGCAGCCGCTGATCCTACTGGTCTATTCGAGGCCTTTGTGCGGAGACTAGAACGCATCCACAACAATGACAACAATAACGCGAATAATAGGAACAACCCTGTACCACCTCCGAGACCCGTAGAGGATAGAGTGGTAGAGCGTTTCCATCATTTTCGTCCTGAGAAGTTTGACGGAGATGCCGAGCCATGGCGTGCGGAACAGTGGCTCCGAGAAATGGAGTCGATCTTCGACACACTAGGATGTACAGAGATCGAGAAGCGTCGACTGGCGACATTCCAATTAACATACGCGGCAGCCGATTGGTGGGAATCGGAGAAAGCAACAGTAGGAGAAGCGGCAGTAAGAAGAATGCCCTGGGCTACATTCAAGGAGCTGTTCCTGGAGAATTACTTTCCACAGACAGAGAGGAACAAGAAAGAGAGGGAGTTCATTGATCTGACACAAGGAAATCGAACTGTGAGGGAATACACAGTACAGTTCGAACGATTGTCTCGCTTTGCCCGCCATATGATTGATACACCGGAGAAGAAAAATCGGCAGTACCACCAAGGCCTATCGCTACCACTTCAACGCATGACTCTCAACAATCAAGGCCTGACGTTCAAAGCCATGGTAAGTATGGCAATCGGCCACGAGGAAATCAATGGTCGAGAACGAGGACGTTTTGGAAATCGACTACCATTCAGAAACAACCAAGGCAACCAAGGATCAAGACCCCCAATGCGATTCCAAGGGAACAAGCGTAATTGGACTGGCGAAAGGAAGCCACAACTCACATTCCCTCAGAACCGACCATCTGTACCCCAAGCACAAACCCCGAGAGGACCACCTGTTTTCACTGGAGCTAATAACAATGGATGCTTCAATTGTGGAAAACCCGGACACATGTCCAAGGACTGCCGAGCCCCAAGGAGAAGCCGAGAGGACACCGTCTGCTACAACTGTGGCAAAAAGGGCCACTTATCCAGGGATTGTCGAGCGCCTCAAGGCGGATACTATGGAGCATCTACTCAGGGTCAACCTAAGCAAGCCCGCCTAAATGCCATTATCCCAGAGGAAGCCGGATTCGATGAAGGAGAACAGCAGAATATGGAAGGTACCCTCACATTGTTTAACAGTCAAGTTAAAGCTTTATTCGATACTGGTGCTTCCAACTCCTTTATTGCTATTAAGATTGTACAACGATTGGGTTTAGTACCCCAGACGCTTGATGTAGCTCTGAATGTTATGTCCCCCTTAGGAGTAAACATTACGTTGGGAAAAGTGTGTAAGGACTGCACTTTGAACTTGGAAGATCAGAACCTCCCCGCTGATCTAATAGTTCTGTCGATGAAGGAATTCGATTTAATCTTAGGAATTGATTGGCTCACGAAATACCATGCCAAATTAGACTGTGTTAACAAGTCTATTACTTTCTCGACACCTGGAAGCCAACCATTTAAATTCCAATGCGATCCCTTGTGCAACGCCTTCCTCACAAGATGTCTAGCTACCCTTGGAAGTGTAAGTTCAGAAATTTCGATTTCACAAATCCCTGTGGTTCAAGACTTTGAGGACGTATTTCAAGAAATCTTAGGACTACCACCCAAAAGGGACATCGACTTTTGTATTGAGCTGGTACCCGGTACCCTACCGATATCTAAGACCCCATATTGGATGGCCCCAACAGAAATGCAAGAATTAAAGAAGCAAGTCCAGGAACTTGAAGATCTCGGATTCGTTCGACCGAGCACGTCGCCTTGGGGAGCGCCAGTGCTATTTGTTAAGAAGAAGGATGGGACACTTCGACTCTGTATCGACTACAGAGAGTTGAACAAGGTCACAATCAAGAACCGATACCCACTTCCCAGAATCGATGACCTATTCGATCAATTGTATGGAGCGACGACCTTCTCCAAGATAGATCTACGATCTGGATACCACCAATTGTTGGTTCGACCTGAAGATGTATCAAAGACAGCCTTCAGAACAAGATATGGGCACTATGAATTCCTAGTCATGCCGTTTGGACTAACGAATGCCCCAGCTGTATTCATGGATTTAATGAATAGAGTATTCAGGCCCTACTTGGATCAATTTGTGATTGTGTTCATAGACGACATCCTAATCTACTCAAGGACCATGGAGGAACACAAAGAACATGTGAGGATCGTACTACAGACGCTTCGAGACAACCACTTGTATGCGAAGTTCAGCAAGTGTGAATTTTGGCTAAAGGAAGTCAAATTCTTGGGTCATACTGTCTCACAGGACGGGATAGCTGTGGATTCAATCAAGACAGATGCTGTTTTGGACTGGGATAGACCGAACACTGCAACCGAAGTTAGGAGTTTCCTTGGTTTAGCCGGATACTATCGAAGATTCGTTGAAGGATTCTCTAAGATAGCATCCCCTTTGACCAATCTGACAAGGAAGGACGTGAAGTACGAATGGAAAGACAAGCATGAACGCGCATTTCAAGAGCTGAAAGAAAGACTGACCTCGGCTCCAGTGCTTGCAATACCAAAGAGCGGTGAGCAGTTCACCATTTATAGTGATGCATCACACCAAGGACTTGGATGTGTGCTCATGCAGGATGGAAGAGTGATAGCATATGGATCACGACAACTGAAACCACATGAGATGAACTACCCTACGCATGACCTCGAACTAGCTGCAATTGTTTTTGCTCTCAAGATTTGGAGACATTACCTTTACGGAGAGAAGTTCGATCTATTTTCAGATCACAAGAGTTTGAGATACTTGTTCTCTCAGAAGGAACTGAACATGAGGCAGAGACGTTGGATGGAATTGTTAAAGGATTACGATTTCACTTTGCAATACCACCCTGGTAAAGCAAACGTAGTTGCCGACGCACTAAGCCGGAAACCTCGCAAACTGTTCATATCCTCTCTTATGGTTAAAGAGTGGAGAGCATTGGAAACACTAGCCGAATTTGACTTTCAGACCGTTGAATCTAGTGAAGGACGAATTTTTGGATGTCTAGTAGTGCAGCCGACGCTCATAAATCGCATCCTTGACGCTCAAGGAAAGGACGAAGGACTCCGTCAATGGTTTGAGAAAGCATCAGCAAAGGACCCAGCAGAATGGAATATTGGAGCAGACGGAGGATTTAGATGCCGCAATAGACTTTGTGTGCCTAACGAGGACAACCTAAGGAAGGACATACTGAATGAAGCACACAAGTCAAGAATGACGGTCCACCCTGGAGGAACAAAAATGTACAAGGACTTGAAAAGAAACTTCTGGTGGGAAGGAATGAAAAGAGAGGTAGCAGATCATGTATCCAAATGTTTAACCTGCAAACAAGTCAAAGCAGAACACCAAAGGCCAGCAGGGTTATTACAACCACTGCCAGTTCCTGGATGGAAATGGGAACACATTACTATGGACTTCGTTGTAGGAATGCCTAGATCGCAACAGAATCATGACGCTATTTGGGTAATCGTGGACCGACTCACCAAATCATCTCATTTCATCGCCTACAATATGACGTACCCGGTTGAGAAGATGAGCAGAATGTACTTACAGCAAGTCGTACGACTACACGGAGTACCTGTATCGATCGTATCAGATCGCGACTCACGTTTTACATCAGGATTTTGGGAAAGCTTACAAGCAGCAATGGGAACTTCATTGAAGTTAAGTTCAGCATTTCATCCTCAAACCGATGGACAAACAGAACGAGTCAACCAAGTAATGGAGGACATGCTCCGAGCCTGTGCCATAGACTTTGAGAGTTCTTGGGAGACACATTTGCCATTGGTAGAGTTTGCATACAACAACAGCTATCATTCGAGCATCGGGATGGCACCATTCGAGGCACTGTACGGAAGGCCATGCCGATCACCATTGTGCTGGGCGGAAGTCGGAGACAATAAACTTCTAGGACCGGAGATGGTTCGAGAGACGAATGAAAAGATTAATATTGTGAAAGAAAAGATGAAGGCAGCACAGAGCAGACAGAAGAGCTACGCAGACAAGCACCGCAAGGAATTGGAGTTTAGTATTGGAGATCATGTACTTCTCAAGGTATCTCCGGTACGAGGCATTGTCAGATTCGGACAGAAACGAGGAAAGTTGTCACCGCGCTACATTGGACCGTTTGAAATTTTAGAGCGTGTGGGAAGAGTAGCCTACCGACTTGCCCTACCACCTAAGATGTCAGGAGTACATAATGTATTTCATATAAGTATGCTTAGGAAGGTTGTACATGATCCATCACATGAGATTGACTTCACGGACATCGAGGTAAACAACAATGTGACTTATACTGAAGGACCAGTCCGAATTTTGGATCGAGGAGTCAAGAAGCTGAGGACAAAGGAATTTCCTCTGGTGAAAGTTCAGTGGAGACACCATGACGAACGTGAAGCTTCTTGGGAGTTGGAATCAGAAATGCGCGAGAAGTTCCCAGCTTTGTTTAGTGACTAGTTAGCTCAGATTTCGGGGACGAAATCTTTGATAGGAGGTGGATATTGTAATACCTGTAATTTTTATTATATTTTATTAATATAATTTCCAGTCTCAAACAGTAATTATAAGATTTTCACTGCCATTAAATATTTTTTTTTAAACCCATAATTATACCCGTGTTGGTCAACCATGTGTGTACCCTAAACCAACCCCCCAAACAACCCTTAGCATTTGTGTGGGTGTGTGCCGACTTGAGTAAGTGAGTGAGTGCTTGTGTGAGTGACAAGTGTTGGGTGAGGTGTTGGCTAGTGTGTAGGGGTAAGGGTGAGGTGTTGGGTGCATAAATTGTGTGAGTGACAAGTGTTGGGTGAGGTGTTGGCTAGTGTGTAGGGGTAAGGGTGAGGTGTTGTGTGCATAAATTGTGTGAGTGACAAGTGTAGGGTGAGGTGTATGAATGTGTGGAGAGTGTAGTGTATTTGTATGCATGTGTGTCTTGTGTGTGCTGTGTGTGGCGTGTGGCAGTGTGTGTAGAGATGCATGTGTGTGTGTTGTTTGTATTATATTTATATAATATGTGTGTGTGTAATATATATATACATATATTATATAAACCCAATCCCCCTCCCCTATAAATAAGGGCTCCCATTTGGGTTTAGAAGAAAGAAAAAAAAATAGAGGGAGAGTTAGCCGAGAGAAAAGAAAAGGAAAAGAAAGGAAGCTTACCCCTTGTGTCACATCGCGACCTCAAACCCACAGTGAGTTCCTAACTCACTTGGTATATTAGATTATGTCCGTGTTATTATTTTATTAGTATTATTACTCTAGAAAATCTTGTGCCTAACATGTGGTGTCCCTAATCTAGGTCCATATTATGATTTCTATTATTATTGTTATTATGGTTACTACTATTTATTGTTATTATTATTATCTTGTTAGTTAACCATTAAAACTCATATTTTAACATGTGGTGTCCCTAACCCAGGTCCATATTATAATTGTTGTTATTATAATAATATTTATTATTATTATTATATTATTATTTTTCGCTTATTATTATTATGGTTCAGTTAACCACGTGATTAGTATATGTACCTGAACATATTAAATATCCGTTTTATTATCCCATTAATAATAATGATATTATTATTGTTATTATTATTATTATTATTATTATTATTATTATGGATGTAACTTCAGCTTTTAATATGTTATACCCTGAACACATTATTCCACTATTATTATTAATATTATTACTAATATTAATAATATTATTGCTAATATTATTGTTATCACCTTCCAGTTAACCTCATGTTAATATGTTGCACCCCGAACATATTATCTCCGTTATTATTATTATTATTATTATTACTATTTATGTTCGTTATTATTATCAGTCGGGTTAACTCCATGTTAACGTGTGGTAATTAGTTCTGTTTATTATTATTATTTATTTCGGTTAGCCTCATGCTTCAACATACAATACTACGAGTTTCGGATCCGTACTTTATTTCAAGAATAAAATATTACATGTTTAATTAAATTGTACCTCGTGCATAACATATGATACACCTCATGTAGAAGTCGGTGTCGTAACGTCAAGTCGACGTGTACGAGTATAGAGTTGAACGGTCGCGGAGACCAAGTTCGTATACATTTGGAGGTACGTGTAAGTCGACCGCGGAGGTCTGAAAGTTGATACGTAGTGAGTTGGTACTGTCAAATGGAATTACAGGATCGCATGCCGGTGATGATTGCTACTATGGCCACAGAGAGGCAAACACGATAGCAAAGTAACCATGTTGATAAGAATACATCGAGAAATGAATAAACACGGTTAGTCTGTAAGGCGAGATTACTACTGCAGTCGCGACGACCAACGATAGTAAAGTAACCGTTTCGCAAACCGGCGACGATATTCATAAGGCAAGGTTCCGAGGACCTAGAGTACATGGTTAGCTTGTAAAGCGAGATTACTACTATGGCCACGGAGGGGCAGACAACGATAGTAAAGTAACCATAGCTCGACCCACTGGGCGAGTCACTCTAAGCCAACGGCGTTACACTGGTAATGTAACAAAGTTAAGTAAGTCGGAGGTTAAGTCGAGTGAAGTCGAATATATCGACGATGCATAGTTTCATGCACGGTCTAATTATAATTCATTCAATCGTCGTAACCAGCCGTTGTGTACTTTTGAATACATATTTTATATTAGGAGTGTTCGGTTAGAACGCTCACTTAGCTTTTATTAAAGCTAACGGCATACTACGCCCTGGACATTCCCATGTCTAGACTATACAGGATATGATTGTCCAGAAGAGGACTATCTGGAAGGAGCCTACGAAGGGGAAGCCTACTATGCTGAAGGTCACGGCTACGCCAGTTAGAGGCGCGGCTTCAAGAAAGAAGACTTAGTTGTTCTTTATAGACTTTTGTCCTTTCGTGCTAATAAGTTGTAAACGGCGTCTAACGCCTTAAGCTCTTTTGTTCTTTATCTTTTGATAAACTACAAACTCTGATGTAATAGCTAGTAATCGGTTGATGTATATATTCAGTTTGCGCTTCCGTTTGAAATTACTCTTTTATTTATCTAGTGTTTGTGGACAATCAGTTAACGTAACTGGTCATGGCTTACGGACCCAGAAAGGAAAATTTTATTTCCTGCTAATTTCTGCTGCTCCGGGGCGTGACAAACATATCTATGGTCTCATCATTTGAGTGCAATAAATAAACATAACAATATCTACTTTTATCATCTATGAACGTAACGAAATATTTTCTTCCACCTCTTGTTGGAGTTAATTTTAAATCACATAAGTCCGTATGAATTAAATCTAATAATTCACTTGTTCTATCTATGGATTTAAATGGTTTTTTAGCAAACTTAGATTCAACACATATTTCACATTTATGAGTTTTATCAATTTCAAATTTTGGTAATAGTCCTAAATTCATCATCTTATGCATATATTTGAAATTAACATGTCCAAGCCTAGAATGCCATAAACTACATAACTCAACAATATAAGAAGAACTTATTTCATTCTCATTAATATTAATTTTAGGAGTACAATTGACTTTGAAGAGCCCATCACACATATAGCCCTTCCCTACATACATTCCACCCTTAGTTAATACAAATTTATCGGATTCGAAGACTAGCTTGAATCCTTTCTTGCTAAGCATAGGACCCGACATTAAATTCTTTCGAATTTCGGGTACATGTAGCACATCTAGGAGAGTCATCTCTTTGCCGGATGTGAATTTTATTAACACATTCCCTTTGCCTTCAACGGTTGAATAAACATTGTAGAGAATATCCTCCAGCCCATTTAAGATATAATTGCGGCATAAGAAATCCGAGTGATTCCATGCTTCCAAAGCGGCTTCTTGTTCTTTGGTGGCATTTTCTGTAGGAATCACCGGTTTTGCCTCACGCAGAATGTGTGCGAGGTTGAGAGTAGTGAGATAAAATAGCATCTTCATTTGCCATCTTTTGAAGTCTTCCCCCTTAAACTTTTCAGGCTTCTCGGCATGGGTGTTCTTGACAATGGTTGCTACTGTAGTTGATGTTTCTCCGGCCATCTTTCAAGGATATATAACTTTGTTTTCGATTGTTGGTTTAGGGGTACTCGAAAAATGGATAAGAAACAATGAAATACAGAAAAAGAACTTCAAAGATCGAGCACGTATTAAATACGCTGTCCGAAAACAAAGTTACGCCCCACACACGGTTGCAAGTGGACTATGACGTCTTTGTCTTGAGGATACTACGATCTAAGTTAATAGAGGAAACAATCTCTATTAACTTCTGCTGAATTTGTGTATATAAATTGCTCTCAAAAGACTCAAGAAATTAGGTAGAAGAAGAGACAAAATCTGGACATGAACTCCATGAACTATCTTATAGACTAACTAGCATACATGTATATATAGAGGTGTCTATAGGGTAAGAGACATGTCTCTACACAACCGGTTGTGTCCCAACACCTTTAGAACATGTCTGTGTATGTAAATGCACGTTTAGAAACCAATATAACAGATATACATCGTTCAAATTCGAAGTTGAGACATGAAAAGTCACAACTTTTCAGTTCTGGGCCCTCTCGACCGGTCGAGTTGACCCGGTCGACCGGTCGAAAGCCCCTCTGAAACTTTCTCGAAACTTTTCCAGTTCTGGGCCCGCTCGACCGGTCGAATTGACCCTCTCGACCGGTCGAATGCCCCTCTGAAACTTTCTCAAAATCGAAGCTAAGAAATTCCCGGCGCTTTTGAATAAACGCCGTTAATTCCCGGCGCTTCAGGACAAACGCCGTTAATTCCCGGCGCTTCGGGACAAACGCCGTTAAAACGATGTCTCCTCATTCACACCTCAATTTTCTAACAATGGTTACACCCATGTTCTCATAACCCCTCGTGAATCATTTTTGTAACACTTAACCCCCTGTACTAATGACTGAAGTGGGACTGCCGTTAGAAAAGTTAACAGTCTCATTTTAGTCCGTAGTACAGGGGGGTTAAGTGTTACAAAATGAACCACAAGAGTTATGAGAAAGTAGGTGTAACCACAAAGGGGTAAAAGGTATTTTCCCCTTTTGTTTATTATGTGGGTGCTCTTTGATTGTGTAGAAATTTGGAGCATTGATTCTCTGCATCCAAAAGGGTGGTGTTGGGTGGGCTTGCATCACATGACATTTGCAGGACTTTAAATTTATTTTTTATTTTTGGGCAAATTACACTGACCTCCCCTGAGGTATTTGACAATTACAGTGACCTCGCATGTGTTTTCAAAAATTTTACTCACCTCCCTTCTATTTTGAAAATGACTGTTATACTTTTGGACAAATTATCAAAAAAAATTATCCACTACCTTCTAAAAATGAAAAAAAAAATAACAATTATGAAAAAAAAAATTTAAAAATGGTTGACAAATTTTTTTTTACCAAATCAAGCTTTTACTTAATTT
Organism: Hydrangea macrophylla; assembly: GCA_033977485.1. Taxonomy (NCBI): domain Eukaryota; kingdom Viridiplantae; phylum Streptophyta; class Magnoliopsida; order Cornales; family Hydrangeaceae; genus Hydrangea; species Hydrangea macrophylla. Next base: position 1,032,196 of record CM066987.1, read on the forward strand.
TTTTTTTTTTAAAATATCGACAGTAAATTTAAAAAATATAAAAATCATAGACAAAACTACTACCACTTTAAAATAAAAAGAATAATAATAATAATGAAAAAAAAACATAAACAAGTTTTTTTTTTTTTTAAATGAATTGTTAAAAAAAAAATTGTGAACTTGCTCTTAACATTGTGAATGAGCTGCTCCAATGAAACTTAATTAGTACACGTCTTGCATGGGCATTGCCTAGTATATATATATATATATATATATGAGACTCCACTGAGCATTTTTTTTTTTTTAAATAAAGCAGACAAAATGCAATTTAACTATTCATGTTTTACAATATTTTGTTGATGTTTTTTATTTTTTCATTATTGTTATTATTCTTTTCATTTTAAAGTGGTAGTAGATAATTTTGTTTTAAAATTATGGGTTAATTACACTTACCCCCCTGTGGTTTGGCCCGATGTCACTTTACCCCCTTGTGGTTTAAAATTGCCCACTTAACCCCCATGTGCTTTCAGGTAAAGTGTCACCGCTAAAAAAAGTGTTAATTTGATACTTTACTCCGAAAGCATATGGAGGTTAAAGTGTCATCGGGCCAAACCAAAGGGGGGTAAAGTGTCATCAGACCAAACCACAGGGGGGTCGAGTGGTCACTAATTTTAGCGGTGACACTTTACCCGAAAGCACAGGGGGGTTAAGTGGTCAATTTTAAACCACAGGGGGGTAAAGTGGCATCGGGCCAAACCACAGGGGGTAAAGTATAATTAACCCTAAAATTATTATTGATATTTATAAATAGAAGAGTAATGCTACGTACAGTTCCCAAATTTCTTTCCCAAAAGTGTTTCCCAACACATGTGGCAGTGGACCCAGTTGATTTTGATTGGTTGTGATGTTAAAGTGGTTTAACTGTGGTCCCCGCTTCAACATCATTTGGGATGAAAATTTAGGAAGCATAGTATTACTCTAAATAAACGTTCTATTATATCTCACTTACTACTTGGACAAAAAAAGTTAATGGCTTAATATTAAAAAACTAAATCTGTAAACTATTATACGTTAGGCTAAAGATTATAAAACCTGAATTTGAAATTTTTATAAGTTTTGTTTTTTGAGCTGCAAATTTTTATAAAGTTAGGGCTAAATACTATAAATCTAAATCTGTAAAATATGCTAATGTATATATAATTTTATCTAATGCGCGCGCACACACACACAAATACATACACACACACATACATATATATATATATATATATATAATGAGATAAGGTGTAAATTGGTAATCTTACACTAAAAAAGTACGTAGAGGGGAGGTGAGTGTTATTTTTCCAAACTGGAGGGGAGGTCCATGTAATTGTCATATACTTTAAGGGAGGTTAGTGTAATTTGCCCTTTATTTATTAAATTTTTTTTTTTTGCCTTTCAAAAAATACCCAAAAAATAAATTTGTGCCCCTGCAAGTGCCACATGGTATTTGTGCTCCTGCAAGTGCCACATGGGTGCTGCCCAGATCCATCCTCAGAATTTCGAGCATTAGAAATGTGTTTGTGATAATATCTCCTAGATGTGGGGATAGATCATAGATACGAAATGGAAAGGATGATAAGAAACTGGGGGATAAAAATCTACCGTTAACAAGAAATGTACGTGTTTGGGAGTTGTGTTGCCGACGCTAGCTATCCCCAAAAGACGAAGATCGAGCTGCTGCTAGCTCATAAATGACAAATATTATAAGCTAATGTTCACTTCACTAAAAGACAACGAAAGTAATTTGTCTGTTTGTGCCTTTGTGGCAGCCAAACAAGCTCTTGGTCGGAATGGGTCATAAACGAAACGAGAAATTATTGGTTGGTTTGTAGTTTGGACCATATGTCACATGCATGGTTAAGGGGATGTAATGTGGCAAGTGTAGGTTGTTTGATTAATGAGAGACATTAACATGAACATGTGGCTGCCCCATGCCATACTAGTTGAGACCATCACGTGACAATGGTTTAGAACTAGCCAATAACTTCTCTGTCTTAAAACAATTAATTGCTTTGATCACATGGAGTAAGACAAATATCTCTTCATATTTGTACTTACTTAATTTTTTACACAACTTCATTCGCAGTTATTCTTTGATTGTTCATATATATATATATATATATAGTTGTTTTGTTTTGTCAACATATATCCTCCATAAGGCTGATCGAGGTGCATGGTTTTGAACCCTATGGCCGGGATGGGAATATTTTAGTTGATTGGGCCTCGACTGAGTACTGGAAAGGAAATTAGAGTTTGAAGACTACAATTATATTCTCAAAATGGTTCTTGCTACTACTGTGTACAACATTTGGCAAGAAAGAAAGTAATAGAATTTTCAAGATTAATGCAGCTGGCCGGAGATGCTTAATTTATGGGTTAATTACCAAAGATACTATATCTTGCATGCATTGCTTGTCAGCTTATAATTATGTCCATCAAGGTACGTAATTAAACAATTCTGATTTTAATAGAGGTCTCTTAAAGCAGTGGGGTGTTAAATGAACCATTTGTCTCCAAGTTATGTCATTTTCCAGTTTGTTTGCTTGTTAGACTAGATCATGTTCTTGGTTTGTATTATCTGGGGGGTATGGCCCTTGTAATGCGTACAATCACTTTCGGTTTATACTACTTACCTATTATTCACACAAAAAAAAAAAAAAATTTACACTTCTTCAGTTTTAATACCCTAGTTTACACTGTCAAACAGTACTGTATAATGTAACAACTCTTTGTCTCCAAAAAGTGAGATTGCAGTTCGGGCTCTATGGTTCTAAAAATTTTTATCTCAAATTTAGTTCTTTTAACACAGGTGACGTACATGACAGTACTATATATTGAGTATTGTTATTGTTCTCGAATTTGAATTTGAATTTGAATTTGTTTACTATATAACAATTGTCAAACCTAATGTTGGAGTGATTGTGGTATCACAGACTCTCATAGCATTTGAGATATCTTAAATTTTGGGGATCATAACATTGTTCCGGTGGAACCACTAAAGACATTTGTCAATGAAAATCAAACAATCTCACTCTAATTGAGATGAATATGTTTGGAACCATTGCAGTATTCCCGGAGAGTTATAATATGGCGTTGCGCAGCATGAGCATGGAACGTCAAGTAATGAATGTGACACACTTTCCTTCCATAAAACATGGAATTTTTTTTAGCACTCAAGTATATATGTATGGTCTACAGTCCATTATTTTGCGAAGATGGAACCTGTTTTTATAGTTTTCAAACAGAACATTGAAAAATAACATGACAATTAATGTTTATAAAGTTTTACATTCCAAATTTGTTTCCAAAGTATATTACTATTATGGGATGGTAGTACTGCTGAGTGGCCAAAAATCTTGCAATTTTGTTTTTCCTTGGATTACAAGGGAAAGGGGCTTCGGGGTTAAGCCAACGATCTATTCAATGAAAGGGCCTAAGACCCAACTCGATGCAAAACAAGCTAAACTCAATTTTGCAATCTCATATAATTTTTTTTTTTAAATCAATAAAATATCCAATAATCATAATATTGTGAAAAATCTGCTTAAAGCTATTGGCTTAGTGCCACACCACTAGGTTAGTTGAGTATTCTTAAATTTTCATTTTCAAATCCAAAATGTGCTTACAGGTAGTGGCTTAATTAGTGCCACATTCACTAGGATAGACTTAAATTTATAACATTCAAATCTAGTTCTTTAAGTGATTTGGCAATTTAAAACAACTTTTAAGTTGGACTTTGGGATACTCTGTTTTGAATATGGTCTCTGTAGAAATTATGTTATGGGTTTTATACCACGAGAGCATTGGACCGATTCCAATATGGCCACGGGCTCAGAGCCCTAGTAAGTAGGGTTTGCACTATATATATGTATAGTGAAGAGAGAAAAAAGAGATGACCTGGGTTTAGAGAGAGAGAGAGGAGAGAAAAAAAAACAGATGACCTGAGGTTTTATTTTCCCGAGCTTATTCTTCTTCATTTTTTTTTCCGATCTGTGTAGCGATAGAGAGGGAAATAGATCGGACCACCAAAAAATTTCTCGACTCTTTGGTATTGGTGCCGCCGCCGCCGCCTCGGTGGCTAGAGGAGGAGGAAGATGAGGGTGGATCGATACTGTCGCTCGATCTGGATCGGCGGTGATGGTGATGGAGGTCGGCGGTGGTAGGTGATAAGAGAGAGAGACCGAGAGGTGGTGGTGGGTTATAGAGAGAAGGTGAGATACAATGGTGGGGAGAGAGAGAAGAGGCGGTGGTGGGAGAGAGAAAAGAAACACAAGTTTAGAGAGAGAGAAGAGAGAAAAAGATTGTCCCACTTTGCCACGCATCTTTATGGTGAGGGGTGAGTCAACAAAGGGTGATTCAGCAAACAAAATCAGCCAATCACATTAAACTTTTAATCGTAGTTACAACTTAGTTTGTCCTAGTCATAAAACATTTAGTGACAAACTGATGTCTAATATTATATAGAATATATCATGCTCTTAACATATTCCTCTCTTTTTTTTTTCCAATACAAAATTTCATAAGTCAATACATAATCATCTAATATTATATAGAATATATCATGCTCTTAACATATTCCTCTATTTTTTTTTCTAATACAAAATTTCATAAGTCAATACATAATCATCTAACCAGCATAACCAAGACAACTTTATAAATTTATTATTAGCCCTTCATGCATATCGATCATTCTAAATAAATTTAACATGCCCCTTCCAGTGACACATATCAAGGAATAACATTCTTTTATTTTTCATAATTTTTTTAAACATGATAACATACCGCATTTGTAATCACAATTTTCTGTTAATCAACACGTAGTCCAATTTACTTTTTTTCATAAGAATAAAAAAAAAAAACATATTGGAATAATCAAAATGTGATACTCCACAATTTCCATCACATATCTCAACACATATTTATATAACATACGTACCTTAGCCATGAGAATAGTATCTGCAAATAAAAAACTGAATTCACTCACATTATCCTCCGTAAATATCGACTCAAATTGTTAGAGAATAATACAAAATAGCCATCAGAATAATATGCCTTGAAAGAATCTACCGGTAATAGAGACACAATCAATTTCACCAAAATCAAATCAAATCGATAATAAGGTGACTAAGATGAGGTGCAAAGCTCTTTTGAGATGATACGCGCCCTCTACGGGTAATACTCGGTGTAGTAGGAAATAGCACGCCGTCTCCGGGATATAACAACGTCCCGACCACCCTTGTAGTAAGCCCATCAAATCTACACAACTTGATATGACAAGAAACTTAGTCTACTAGTGCCTTCTTTACCCAATAACACTTATAAGAAAAAAAGAGGGAAATAAAATATTCTAAATAAAATATAGTTGCTGGAAAAGCTGTGTAAAGTTGGAGAAAATGGAAAGGTTGAACTCTCACCCTATTGAGGTAATAATATATATATACTGATACGTCCAGAAATATCCTGTTAAAGACCAACCGCCACGTCAGCAGAAAGACTCGGACTGTCCGGGACGAGAGCTTGGGGCCCACAGGTCAGAGGTCGTCGGACGTTACCGCTCGAGATGATCGAACGGCCCGGGCACGAGGTGCGACGACTTTCCAGGAGGTGTAGCTCGGGCCGGACTTTCCAGGTAGTTTTCTTATGTGGCCAGAACTCTATTAAGGAAGAATGAGTAGATTCCTAAACCATTTGGAGGACTTTCCTTAATTTGTGTAAATCAATCGTAATTGATTTATATACCATATCAATACACTTACCATGTAAAGGTGGACTCTTGCATCTATAAAAGAGCCCACCTACCCTCTCTAGAGGGATCCCCGAAATCACTTCTCTAAGCATACAAGCGATTAACGAAGAATTCACCATCTACACGCATACACTCGGCCGGTATTACTGGTAGTGCCGCCCATCTTTGTTGGCTCACCAGGCCCGCCGGTGATCTACTAGTGAGAAGCGCACAGACGCAACCGTGGACGTATGTCACTTCGTTAACGGGACCGAACCACATACAAACCCTTTCTTACCTTATTTTCTGTCCAAATCTTTCTTACCAGTTTTCGGCATCATCAGCTTGGCGCCGTCTGTGGGAACCGACTGAGTTCTCATCAACAAATTCTCAACTGATCAACATGCCACCAAAGGGGGGTAAGAAAGCCGCTAATTCAACTGGTCAGGAGAACTTGCAGATTGATCAGCGGGCTGCCTCCATGACCACTGAACAGATCACGGCAGCGCTGGAGCAACTCTTGGAGGGCCAGCGCCGAACGCAGGAGCAGATAGAGGCGCTTATGGCCCATCACGAGAAGCGCCCCGCGTCAGAGAGCCAGCCTGAGAAGAGTGTCCCCGTCCGGAGGCCCGTTCGAGCACGCTGGCAAGCCCGTTCCGCCCCGGTGTCCCCACCGGACCGGAGCGTCCTGCGGACGGAGAGCGCAGCCAGGTCACTAAGCGCTCACAAAGACGACCTCGGTCTAATCCTTGCCGAGTGGAGGACGCCAAAACTATCATTGATCGGCGGCGCGCAGCCAGAGGGGAGGAGTCCGGACGAAGAGCCCGGGAATCAGTCGATGACCCTCCCGCCCTGAGCCGGGAGGATCTTAGGCACAAGCTTTCCCGGACCCATAGTCGGGTCCTATCTTCGAGGTCGACAGACTTTGAGGAGGAGGCCTCATCGTCCGACCCCGCCTACCGCTCTGATACAGATAGAGGAACCGGGCGGCGTGACGTCAAAGCCCATGTTGAGGAACTGCAGCAGCAGATCGAGAGGCTGAACCGTAGGTCCGGCCACGACCTCACGAACACAGAGACAGAGTCGTCCTATACCGCTCGGGTGACACAATTTCCTATTCCGCGGAAGTTCAAACCCCCTCACCTCAGCTCATACGATGGTACAGGGAGTCCGGTGGACCACATCCGCACATACAAGGCGCAGATGGCGCTGGTCACGACGATAGACGAGCTGCTGTGCCTGGCCTTTCCCAGTACCCTCAAGGGGCCAGCCGCACAGTGGTTCCATGCTTTGAAGCCCCAGACGGTCGACAACTTCAAAGCCCTCGGCAAACTCTTCATCAGCCAGTTTATCAGGATGCTAGACCGGTCGCAACCGGAAACCCAGCTCCTGACCATCAAGCAGCGCTGTGGATATCGCAATTTTCTTACCCACAGCTTTTCAAAATCAATTTCAAAAACAAATGAGTCGCCACTTAATTTTTAAAAGGAGAATTAAGAAACCATTTTAAAAGCAAACTGATCTTTTAGAAACCAGAGATTAACTAGGTCCGGGGATTATGGAATGAGAGAGGAAGGAGCCCGTCGGACTAAAACACCCTCTCTCATCATATCTTGCGATAGGCCTCTACTCAACATCCTTTCAATCAAATTTATTAATCTAAGCATGCCCTCAACTAATACATATATATATATATATACATCACAAAAGCATGTCCAAAGGGTGTAAAATTGCAATTGACAAAATATCATTCATAAATCACATAATTCAGGTAGCAAGCGATATGATATGCAATAGAGAACAAGTAAACTTACCCGGGATCCAACAGCGATAGTAAACGTGCAATGCATGCGAACAAAAGAAAATCCTAAAAAGAGTCTCTAATCACATATACACATAAGGCAAAACCTAATTCTAAGGTGTCGCGCGTTAAGTCGAAAGATCAATAAAATCAAGAAATTAAGATAGACTAAAGAGGAGTTCTAGAAATCATACCTCGATAGCGCTACAAAACAAAGGGTTAGTCCACATGCTTTACATGATAATAATATGATATCAAACAATCAATCCTAATTCTCTAGCTTATACCTAGCAAGCAATGAAATCCAACTTTATCCAATTACTAATTCTAATTACGGGTATTAGATGAATGAGTGAATGTAAACAAGGATGAAACATGGATTTATTCACTAATTTGGGTCACTTAGCCTCTGGATTTAAGCTAAGTTATCATTATTCAAAGTATGATTTGGGTCCTAAGGCATTAAGAGACCATTTTAGTTGAAATAAGTAAGATTAGACAAAAAATAGTAGCAGTTTTTATGAATTACAGAGAGCAGACCAGATGTTCAAAAATAGAAATAAAATACTTCCAACGGTTGGATCTGAATGATTTTTGGGTATGTTATGCCTCTGTGAGTCACTACAAGAAAAATAGCATATTCCGGCATTTTTTTACCGGCGTTTTATAAAGTGCCACTAATTAACGGCATTTTATTACAAAAACGCCGTTAATTTGACACATTTCTGCGACGCCCAAATAAAAATGGCATGTAGGACAAAAATGCCGTGTTTTAACGGCATTACATAAACAAATGCCATAAATTTACGGCGTTTTATTAGAAGCGCCGGTAAATATTATTCTTAACTCCATTTGCCAATACATTTTTGAAAACCCCAAAAAATGTTCTTCAGATCTATTCGATTTTCCCCATGAGTTCTTTTCATCTCTCTCGTTACCTTCAATCTCCAAAAATCAACTTTGCTACAATGTTTCAAATCGGTAACTACAAATTCTCTTCATCTTTCTCGTTACATGCAGTCTCCACAAATCAACTTTTCTGCCTTTTTTTCAAATCGACAACAACAATCATCAAAGAAGGCGACAAAATTCATTAGCGAAGGTAACAGGGACGATGCATCTTGATTTCATCAGAAGCCCCATTCCGAGCAATTCAAACAACCAAGGCTAGAAACCCTAATTACTTCTTCTTCATCATCATCTACATTCAATGTTCACGCAATATTGTTCATCTGTACTCCATAAATCAACCCCACACCTAGGAAAATTAAATTTGGTATGATGTCCCTCTTGATCCCCTCTCTAATTTCTATTTATATACTAAACAACTTTGAATTGTGTTTTCTGTTATTAGGTTCGAAATTTTCTATTTCAGTATTTGATGGCTTGCCAACATTCCTTGTGCATAGATATTTACTTACAATAGATTAGGGTATAACACTTGGGTGTTGTGATACTTTTTTAGCCATGAAGTTATTGCTATGAAATATATCCATGGTGTTTGGTTAGTCAAGCAATCATAATTGATAGTTTTGTCACTTTTGTGTATCTTAAGGCTTTGTAGTTTCTCCCTTTTCAGGGGCAATTATGGTTAGTTGGAGGGTATCTTGTTAGGAGGCTGTGTAGTTTCTGATTTATTATACACGGGAACAATATAAGCTTTTCATCTAGGGAGGAGTTTAGTGATGCACCTTTTGAGACTAAGAACAGTTATTTATAACATTTCTTCTTGAAAAGAGTCTTAATATTAACTCAAAGTGAGAAGAGAATGAAAGAAAAAGAATAGAATGGATTCTTTTTAACTTATGTGCACCAAAGTTTTCTATCCTTTTTAAAAGTGGATAAAAAAATGAGTGAAAACACAAAGGAATTAGTGAGTGAGTTTAATCCTACACTTTATACCAAATATGTGACACAAGTTTCCATGAGTCTGTTTATCTTTAATTCCCCTATTTGGTTTGTTTAATGTTCACTAATTGTGTTTGAAATCTTTGCTAATTTAGTACTTCATTAATTTTACTTAGTTTGACGTAGTTGATTATAAATAAGAGTTGGATTAACATGTGTAGGTGACTGTTAGTTTTAACTTATTTGATAATGATACTATGATTGCACGCAATAAACAGATCTTTACCTTGGTATGTGTACTTTTTTTCCTTTTAGTCTAGAAAATTTTGTTCGCTTCTTTTGTTCTTTATTTTTTGTGAAACCATGGCATATTTAAAACTTAGTTGCTCCTCATGTAGTGGAACTCTCAATAACTTAGGAATAAATGAGAAAATTTCATTTATTTTTCCATTTCTACATAGCTTTATTTTTCTTGTAAGCCATAGGCTATTTATTCTTTATTTAATGCTTTAGTTTGTTCCTTGTAGCTTCATCTTATTCTTGTGGATTGGTGCCTTTAGTTTGAAACATTATTAATACCTTGAATCTTGATGATTACAACAATATTTCTTTTTATGATATGCGAAACATTATATATATAATAGTGGTGTAGGAGCCCTCTTAATTATACAATAAACGTGTCACATATGTAATAGCTGGTTAGGACAATTAATTAATTACTTGATGTTAATTTAATGTGTTGAAAAGGAGGCAAAATGCATGATTTAGTATCAGAGTTGTTTTATTGGTTTGTTTGTTGGTATTATTTGATGCAACTTCTTAACAACTTCACCCATTATATACCGATTGTATAAGAAACTTACTAACTAGACTTAATTCCTCATTTTCTATGTGTAATTTCAAAGTATTCACGTCTTCATTAATAATACAGTTGAAGAAACTATATATATTCTATGTTCAACTTGTATACCAAGTTTGCATTACAATTCTTTTTGTTTGGCATGTACATTTGTAAATATGTATGTTAGCTTTTTAGTACTTAATCCCACAAAGTAACTGTGAATATATTGACTACTGGTTTTTTTTTTTTTTTTTGGGTCCTTTCTTTCTTGTAGGTTTATATAGAATGTAGTGGAGATGTCATAGGGTATTGTTTAGCATGTGCATTTGCAAATGCATGTTGGCTTTTTAGATTTTCTATTTAACTCCATTAAGCATTTGTTACTTAGTCTGACAATAGTTATTTCTTTTTGCAGGTTTTAGAACAAAATATAGTGGAGGTGTCAAATGATATTGTTTGGCATGTATATTTTTTAATGTATGCTGCCTTTTTATAATTTCATCTTAATCTCATTATGTATTTGTTATTATATTGACAATCATTTATTTATTTTTTTCTTTTTGCAGGCTCTGGAAAAGTGGTGGAGATGAAAAATGATAAGAGTTGACTTTGGTTCTCAAATTAATATTAACTTTGAAATAATCACGGATACTTGCTATTTTCGTAGGGCTCCATCATATAGTTTGATTGTAATCGTGGTAAACATTTGATAATTTTGATGTAATTTAAAAATTGTTGATTCCTTTTGTTATAGCTATGTCTTACAACTTTCTCCTTTTCTTTTCTTCTGTTTTTTTTTTACCTTATCAGATTATTTGATTGGCGAATGGTCTTCGTTTGTGGCCATGATGTATTTGCTTGTAATTTAATACAAGTTTGTTATTTTATTAGAACGCAGTAATTGGAAATATACTAAGAAATAGTAAAATATAACAAAATAAAATATAATAATTTACCGGTGTTTATTGGAAAGTGCCGGTAATAGTGATGAATACTGATGATGTCATATGATTAAAAAAGGCGGTTCACAAACGCCGGTGAAAACGCCATTAATAATATACCGGCGTTTCTATTAATTGCCGCAAATTTACGACATCATTATAGACGACACTTGAGTGAAATGCCGGAAAAACGCCGGCTTTTCTTTTCTCGGCGCTTTTTCTGCTTTTCCCGGCACTTTTTAAACGCCGTCTTTTCCCAGATTTCTTGTAGTGAGTCTAGTTTCTAACCCAGAAAGAAAATCAAGGTTTGAACGGTTAGATCTCCGGGAATGTAGAAAACACTAGGCATCACTCAGCACTTTACAACTCTCTGTCCAGAGATCTTGTATGATTTTTTAAAAATAGCAAACAAGTCCGAATTGCTTCATTCTTTTTAGGGAACCTTCATAACACATTAAGGTTCTTATAAAAAATTATTAGAGGTCATGAAAACTTGGTTAGATTTATGATCTATCAATTTTAAAATCGGTTTGCTGTTCTGAAACTATTCTGAAATTCTGGACAGATTGTGGTTGTCCCACAAAACCCATGATCAAACCTTTCTAAACATAAAACCACCTCAAAACAAAAATTACAGTGGTAGAATGATGTGTTATTGACACTTTCCCGTTGGTTTCACTTGATTTCAACGGTTAGATTTCGAACTAAAAATCTTTGATCAAAAACAGTTCGTGGACTCACTGTTTTTATTTTGCTAGTTCAACTTTGTTGGTTAACCTCAACTATTGAAGACATGAAGTTGAGATTAAACCAAACTACTTTTCTTACCATTTGATGGTCCTTGAAGACTAAAAGTCACTTTATGTTTATGGATTTTGATGAAGTATGGAATGAACTTCTCAAAATTCCAAACAATGAACTCAAAACCTTATAGACCAAAGCTTGAATTCAATTTAGTACTCCTACCATTTGATGGTCATGGGAGACAAAGACATGGCTAATACTCCTAAGTTTCAAGAAGAATAAGGGAATGGCTTCATTAAATACCAAGCTTAGAAGATCCAAGTCATGGGCATGGACTTGGATTCAACTATATAAAGCAAAGTGATGATCAAATCTTGACTCTCATGTAGAGTATGAGCTTTACATGAGGTTCAAAGGATCACACTCAAGAGAATCAAGAGAGATATTGAAAATCTCCAAGACTCTCAAGAGAAGAACACATACAAGAAATTGAAGAGAGAATTAGAAGTAGAAACTCTTAAGCTTTCTTGACAAACAAAGATAACAAGAGATTTTAGTCCAAAAGAAAAAGAATAAACAAACAATCTAAGGCATAGGGGATCACCTCCAAATTATCCTCAAAGTATTCTTTGAAGATCTTCCAAACTCTTCTTCTTAGTTCTCTAAACTCTCTTATCTTTTCTCTCCAAAATGTGTTGATGTAGTAGTTATGGATGTTCTCTCTAGTCTCCCCTTGTTGTATATCTCTCCTTCTCTCTTATAGGCAAAATTACCAGGCATTTTTGGTGAATTTCGGAGCAAAAAATAGGTGTAATTCTCTCATTTGGTGGTACAATGTGTACTTTCTGAATTTAGACAGACTGCTGCCCAGGGCGGCAGTCAACAAACTGTCGCGGCATTCCGTGAATGCCGTCGCGGCAGTCCATGAATGCCGTGCCGGCACTCAGTGAATGCCGTGCGGCACTCATCAACCGCCGCGGTAATTAATTGATCGCCGCGTTTTTGTCAGTCTTACTTTATCAGTTTTTGTTCTTATTCGCATGCGCATACGTATTGCTCTGCAGAATACATACTTTAAAAGTGAACGGCAGTCAGAAATTTATGGCGGCACTTGGTGAATGCCGGCCCGGCACTCTGTGACTGCCGTGCGACACTCAGTGAGTGCCGCGGCAGTCTGCCGTGTGCTGTTTTTAGCTAAAATTCCCCCTTTTAGATTTTTCTTTTTTCAAAGCAAATGATTCTTGAGGATATTTTCCAAAAATTGTGTTTTATACCTGAATTCTCCTAAATACCTGGTATTTTCTCTTTTCTGTGAAATTTTACCGCGTTTTAGAGAATTTTCTGAAGAGCTTGGAATACTTCGAATCTTCCGGTCCTTGTCATCATCGGATTTGGAGGTGACACTCTCCTAAATTCGACGTTAGGTCAAAATTGGGGTGTCTACAAGCGCAAAGGGGAGTCCTTGAGAGAGTACGTGGACCGTTTCAACCAGCAGAGGCTCCTGATCCGCAACCTCAATGAAACGGCCGCAATCATGGCCTTTTGTTCGGGAGTTCAGCACACCAAGGTTGCCACATCGTTCCATCGTGACCGACCGGCGACCCTGGTGGAGCTCTCGAAAAGGGTCAGAAAATACATAGATACTGAGGAGTTCCTGAAGGCGAAACGTGCCGGCCAAGTGGGAGATGAATCCCCGAAGGCCAAGCGCAAGCACGAGGGATACGAGAAGGGGTCAGGAAAGAAGCCGAAGCAAGATCAGAGAGACCTTAGGGGTCAGCCCCCAACTGCTTTCACACCCCTTTCCCGACCTATACATGAAGTTATGGTCGCCGCAAAGACGCAGAGGCTGCTTCCGCAGCCGGCTAAACTCAGAGCCCCGTCCGGTAAGAAAAACCGGGACAAGTTCTGCCGCTACCACAGGGATCACGGCCATGAAACGGAGGATTGCTTCAAATTGAAGATAGCCATAGAGAAGCTGATCGAGCAAGGACACCTCGCAGAGTTCGTCACGATGGATAGACGACCTTGGAAGGACGCCCGAGCTCCCGATCAGCCCCCACCACCACTTGGCCATATCCACGTGATCTCTGAAGGAACATCGGGCGAAGGTGATTCATAATCAGCACGGAAGAGGCATGCGCGGGCATCCCGAGCGGATGTCTGGCAGGTCCAATCCACCGGCTCCTCCCCAACCGATGTTCTAACGTTCACGTCCGACGACTTGAAGGGCATCCACTGCCACCATGATGACCCGCTAGTAGTGACACTTTCTATAGCCAACTATATGATCCAGAGGGTGCTAGTGGACACCGACAGCTCGTCCAACATTATGTTTACGACGGCATTCGATCAACTCGGGATCTCTAGGGATCGGCTCCGGCCGATCGCCACTCCCATAGTCGGCTTTAACGGCTCCAGCACACAACTGCTCGGTACAATCGAGCTCCCAGTTCTCATGGGGGCCTACCCATAGCAGGTTTCCGTGCTGACCAATTTTGTGATAGTAGAAGCCCCGTCGGCCTACAATATCATCCTCGGCAGGCCGACCCTCAATAGGGCCAAAGCGGTCGTCTCCACCTATAGCTTAACAGTGAAGTTCCCAACTTCCCAGGGACTTGGATGCTTGCGAGGAGACCAGGTTATCGCTCGGAGTTGTTATGTTAGCTCATTGCGCCGGGAGGCAATCACTGAAACGTTAAACGTCCAAGAAATGGACCCCCAGGACCGGAGCGACATAATAGGACCAATGGAAGAACTGGAACAAGTGACGCTGGATCCTAAGTACCCGGACCGTACGGTCAGCATAGGTGCCCTACTGGAGCCCGCCTTGAAGGAAAAACTGACTCAATTTCTGCGGCAAAATCAAGATGTTTTTGCTTGGAGTCATGAGGATATGCTCGGGATTGACCCCCGGGTAATGTCCCATCGTCTTAATGTCAGCCCGGAGTGCCGCCCAATCAAGCAGAAGAGAAGGGGCATGGCCCCCGAAAGGCAGAAGGCGGTGGGCGAGGAGGTCGAGAAGCTCCTAAAGGCGAAGTCCATCCGAGAGGTCCACTATCCCGATTGGCTGGCTAACGTTGTTCTCGTCAAGAAAAGCAACGGGAACTGGAGAATGTGCGTGGACTTCACCGACCTCAACAAGGCCTGCCCTAAGGACTGCTATCCGCTGCCAAGGATAGACCTCCTCGTGGACTCAACGGTAGGCCATTCGCTCATATCATTCATGGACGCTTACTTGGGGTACAACCAGATCAGCATGTACCCCGGGGACGAAGAGAAGACTGTGTTCATCACTAACCAAGGCACGTATTGTTACAAGGTCATGCCATTCAGCCTCAAGAATGCCGAGGCTACCTACCAGCGCCTGGTCAACTACATGTTCAAAGACCTCATTGGAAAGTCTATGGAAGTATATGTGGACGATCTTCTGGTCAAGAGTCGGGACGAGCCCGACCACCTTGAGCATCTGGCCGGGGCTTTCAGCATTTTGAGAAAGTTCAAGATGAGGTTGAACCCGGCCAAATGCACCTTTGGTGTCTCATCCGGGAAATTCCTTGGCCATCTAGTTAGCAGACGGGGAATCGAAGCAAACCCCGAGAAGATAAAAGCAATCATCAACATGCGGTCGCCCAAGTCAACAAAGGAGGTTCAAAGCTTAGCTGGACGGGTGGCCGCACTAAACAGATTTGTCTCCCGAGTAACCGACCGGTGCCTGCCATTCTTCAAAATCCTCCGCAAAAGCATTCTAGTGGTCAGACGAGTGTGACAAGGCATTCTAGGAACTCAAGAAGTACCTGGCGTCCCCTCCTTTACTCTCAACACTTGCGCCCGAGGAAGAACTATTTCTATACTTAGCAGTGTCATCATCGGCGGTTAGCTCGGCACTTATTCGGGAAGAGCACGGGATACAGTTCCCAGTGTACTACACCAGCCGGGCGTTACAAGGAGCGGAGAGTAGACACTCCCGTATCGAGAAACTGGCATTTGCCCTTATCACCTCAGCCCGAATGCTCCGCCCATACTTTCAGGCCCATGCCATTGTAGTTTTGACCGATCAACCTCTCCGCAGAATCCTCAATCGCCCAGACACCTCCGGGAGGCTCGTCAAATGGGCATTGGAACTGGAAGAGTTTGAAGTGATCTATCGACCCCAGACAGCCATCAAGGGGCAAGCCGTAGCAGACTTTCTGGTCGAGTTTACATATCCTGAAGACTCGGTCGAAGAGCCCGAGCCCCCGGCCTTACCGCCCGGATTACACTCCGATATCCCAACCTGGATACTGCACGTGGATGGCTCCTCCAATCTGCAAGGTAGTGGGGCAGGAATCATCCTAACTACCCCCCGACGGTGTCCAGCTCGAATATGCACTAAGGTTCGGGTTCCGTGCCTCCAACAATGAAGCCAAATATGAAGCCCTCTTGGTCGGATTACAATTAGCCATCTCAATGAGCGCGCAATAGGTCCAAGGCTACAGCGACTCCCAGCTCGTGGTCAACCAGGTAAACCAAGAGTACGAAGCGCAGGAAGACAACATGGTAACCTACTTGGCCCTTGTCCGAACGATTTCCAAACAGCTCCAAGGATTCTCCATCACTCAGATACCCAGAGAAGAAAATACCAGAGCCGACCGGTTGGCTCGCCTCGTTTTGTCTTCTGAGTCAGACTTGCCCGGGATAAGGATACAATTCTTACCCGAGCCTAGTGTGATCAACTCAGAGGGCATGGAGGTCAACCCGGTCACTCTGGGACCCAGCTGGATGGACCTGCTCGTGACATTCTTAACAATAGGAAGGCTGCCAGACAGCAAAGATGAGGCACGTCGGGTCAAGTACCGGGCGGCACGATATCACCTTCTTGACGGCATCCTCTACAAGAGAGGATTCACTATCCCGTACCTCCGCTGCATTCATCCTGCGCAAGTGCCGGCAATATTGTTTAAAATTCATGAAGGTGTGTGCGGGAACCACGTCGGAGGTCGGGCACTCTCCAGAAAGGCCCTACTGCAAGGTTACTACTGGCCAACCATGGCCCGAGATTCGCAGGAGTACGTTCGAAGGTGTGACAAGTGCCAAAAGTACTCTCCCATGATCAACCGACCGGGAGAGCTCCAGACAACAATCCACAGTCCCTGGCCATTTGCCCAGTGGGGAATTGACATTGTAGGTCCTTTACCGATAGGGAAAGGGCAAGTCAAATTTGCCGTGATAGTTGTTGACTACTTCACCAAATGCGCGGAGGCCGAATCCTTGGCAACGATAACTGAACGAAAAATGGAGAGCTTTGTGGAAAGAAATATCCTCAGCAGGTTCGACATTCCCCGGGTCCTGATCAGCGATAATGGCAGACAATTTGACACCCCATCTTTAGACAGTTCTACTCAGGCTACGAGATAATAAATCATTACTCTTCCCCCGAGCACCCGCAAGCCAACAGTCAAGCCAAGGTAACCAACCGGACAATTTTGCAGTCGATCAAGACAATGCTTGAAGGTGCCAAAGGGCTGTGGGCTGAAGAGCTACCAACCCTCCTATGGGCCTACCGCACTACACCCTGAGCGGCTACAGGCGAGACCCCGTTCTCATTAACCTACGGTTTCGAGGCAGTGGTCCCCACAGAGCTCGGGCTGCAAACGTACTGGGTGGCCAACTTCAGCGATCCGGACAACGGAGAAGCCCTCAGGACAGAACTGGACCTAGTGGAAGAAAAAAGAGACCAGGCCTATCTAAAGGTGGCAACCTACAAGCAAAGGGTCTCGCGGTATTACAATAGCAAGGTGAAGCACCGCAGTTTTCAAGTCAAAAATCTCGTCCTCAAGGCCGTGAACCAGTCTACCCGAGTCCCGAGCCACGGGAAGTTGGGATCAAACTGGGAAGGACCATATAAAGTAACCCGGGTCAACTGACCGGGAACATACTGGCTATAAAGCATGGACGGGCACGATCTCTCTCATCCTTGGAACGTGCAATACCTCCGCAAGTACTATCAGTAGCATCTGACCACGATAATTTAGTACTATAGGGAAATTTCTTGTAGCTCTGATCGAGCAACCGTTATAGATTATTATTATTATTATTATTTTTTAAATAAACTTAAATAGTTTGCTTTGAAAATTTATTCCTGCCAGTACCCCATGCAATGCAAGAAATAAAGACCTCGGACCTAACCCCGAGGCGGCAAAGACCTTGGGCTTAATCCCAAGGCAGAAAAAGACCTGGGGCCTAACTCCAAGGCAGAAGAAGACCTCGGGCTCCGAACCCAGGCATAAAAGGACCCTGTAACCACCCATGTTCCAGTTCAATTTCCTATGGCCGCTCCCCAACACGCCCTCGCCTTTACAAGAAGCTCGGGGGCAAGGGGATTCGAGACCTAAACAGGAAATTATCTAAAGCTTCACTTAGGTCTAGCCGACGATGGGGCCAAACCTCTAGGTGGTCGACGATGGCGAGCTTCAAATGCCCCTGCAACCACCCATGTTCCAGGTCAGTTTCCTACGGCCACTTACTCCTGTACTCCCGCCTTGGCAAAATGCTTGGGGGGCAGGGGAATATTAGGCCAAAACAGGGAATCACACCGGTCACTACAAGAGCTTGAGAAATCTTCCTAGGTACTTACAGTGATCAGAGATATATCCCGGATTGTAAAACAGGATGCGCCTATGATACTTCGGGACAACCCGAACGGTAATGCAGGGTGTTCTTATAATACACCGGGCGATCCGGGATGCTAAATAGGGCTAGTCCCTACAGCACTCCGGGCAACTGCCTTTTAGACAGGTCAATAAGACTAGGTGTTCTGTTGGTTACGGTCCTAAAGCATTTACTAAGGCAGGTGCTAGGTCGGCCAACAACCGAACGGATACTAGCAATTACAGAGGCATAGTGCAGAAAAAGAAGGCAGTTAATAGAAGGGAAATCTGACCTCAGGGGTCTTTTCATTAATTGAAATAAAATGTACAAAGCCTAGGGGGGCAGTTGTAGTAGCCTCCCAAAAAAAAAAAAAAAAAAAAAAAAAAAAAACAAGAAGCAGATTCCTTGAGAAGGGAGCTTAGGGGTCGTCTACATCAACAACATCCACATTCTCCTCGACCTCTCCCCCGACCTACCCCTCCGGGGCAGCATCTTCCTCCTGGCCAGCCGGGACAATGGCACCCTCAGCCGCAGCAGCATCCTCGGTGACTTCGGGCACCATGTCCCAGTAGTCGGAGTCCATCCCCTGGTAGGGAGTGGTGTCCAACTCTGGGTGGTCCCGGGCCAGCCTCCTCTTCAAGTCCTCGTACCCGAGGAAGAAGCCGTCGTCGAAAGTCTCCCCCGGGGGACCAGCGGCCGTCGTCGCCTCCAAGAGTTCCCTCTCTCGAGCTTCGGCTATAACGCGGCCAGCCCGCTCGGCCTCAAGCTTCGCCAGAGCCACCGCAAGTTCTTCCTGGGCTGCCCCGAGGCTGGAAGCCAGGCCCTTGACCCTATTTTTCTCCACAGTCAAGGCCATCTCTTTGGTCTCCAGGGCAATCTCTTTTTTGGCCAGGGCGGTCTCGGCGGCGGTAGCCCTCCCAGCAAGGGCCGGCAGGAAGGATTCAGCTCCGGCAGCCATGCAGCCGACCTGCAACCAAAGTAAAAAGGAAATGGTCGGTCACTATTGCCAGCAGAGCAGAAAGTGCAAGGAAATCAGAAGATGCAGAAAAGTTACTTACCAGATGGGAGATACTATATAGCCACCCCTGAAAAACTTGCGGAGACATGGCGGCACACCTCTCCACCTGAATGGGGAGTAGGCACGGTCTGACCCTGTCCCGGGTCTCCCTAGACTCACTCAGGGGCGTCCCGGTGGGAACCTCAGATCGGGAATCCTGCTCCGGGGGCGTTTTCCCCACTACTACCACCTGGGGGGTTGATGTTTCTCCGGGAGCCTGGGCCGCTGATGGGCCATGCCTGAGTCGCCTGAATGGGCGCACACTGCCAGAGGCTTCAACGGTCGACCTCTTTTCGGTCGCCGCCATCTGCTCGGCAGCAGCAGCCTGCAGAGCCCTCAGCCGCTAGGAATCTTTCCTGGGGGCCATCTTTGCGAAAGAAAAACAGCTGCGGTGTCAGCAGCCGGAATAACAAGGTGCCGAAGGGTAGCCGAAGTTAAGGAAAATGATAAAATTCGTACTCGGGATGATGCTAGGGAAGATTGGTGCTATAGCAGGACGGCGGGGTCGGCGGTCGCCTTTCTGGTCTCTTGACCGGGCCAACACGTCCCAGACGTTGACAGGCCGCTCAATCAAGCCCCTGATTCTCTCCTCACACTCCTCCAGGATGCTTGGGAGATCGACGGACCCTGCAGCAAGACAAACCAAGACGATCAGTTCGAAACCATAAAACAAGGCCTGAAAAGAGGCTAGAGAAGATACGGGATGAACTTACCCCTCAACTCCTCTGCCCAGGAGGTCCTCAGTTGACTCCCAGAGACTGGCTCACAAAACCCAGGAGTGGACACTTGGAAGAACTTGTTCTTCCACCCCTTGTTGCTGCTCGGGCAGTTGACGATAATCTTCTTCCCCTACCGAGCCCCTAGGGAAAAGAACCCGGCCTCCCCGTGAACTGGGAACGGCCGGTGGATCCAGAAGAACTCTTGGAGGGTGAGTTCATACCCGAAGATCTGGGGCCACAAGGAGATCGACCCCATAAGATACCTCCACCCGTTCGGGGCTAATTGCCCGGGAGCTATCCCCAGGAAGATCAAAACGTCCCGAACGACCGGATGGAGGGGGACACGAAGGCCAGCCATGAAGATGTCCTCGTATAAGGTAACAAAACCTCGGCGGTAAATATGAGCCCCGCCGGGGTGGACAGACAAAGAACTATTGTCAGGAATGGCGTATCTACCCTTGATCCGATCAAGGTCCCCGGCACGCAGGGCCGAGGGGATAAACTCGCAGGTGAATGCTACCGAGGAAGCAGCTTCCTCAGGCGCCTCGTCACCTGAACCCTGCGACACCAAGGCAACGGGGGCCTCCTGGTCAGACTCGTCGCTAGATATCTGGGCTGGGATCCGACCCTCACTATGATGATCTGAGGGGGAACTCGAAGATGGGTCTAAGCTGGTGTCGGGCGAGCCCGACTGGTACATCTCACTCTCTGACCGAGAGGCAGAGTTGAAGTCGGAATGTTCCATTACTCGTATTCCCGCGGAAGGTGGAAGAAGAAGGACACGGCCTGAGTATGGGTCAGGGACACCGAGCCTAACGTACAGAGGGGACGGAACCACTGACCTAAAGGGCAGAAAATAAGGCGTCCTCAACACCAAGTGGCACTTTCCTACCCCGGGGACACTCGCTCGCTCTAACAACCCGAATGTGCCTCCCGCCCGGAGGGAGGAACAGAACCTAAGGAAGGAAAAGTTTCACTCTCGCTTTAACTTAAGTGGGTTCGCTCTCTCCAGTCTCGCTCAGACAAGAGAAAAGCGGGGACAGAGAGAGGGGAAAATGATGAACTGAAGCTAAAAAGAAAAAGAAAAGAGACTTACCAAGTTTGGCGCAGAAAAAGGGCTCGGGAATCTTGCTCAGGGTTGTTCTTGCTCTTAAGGAACTCGATGGTCGAGTCTCTGTGGTAAGGAGTTGGAGAAATGTGCAAGTGTCCTTTATATAGAAACCGGGGACGACCCGGATCAAAATAGATCCAACGGCTAGCACATTCTCCCCCCAAAATGGCAGACAGTTGTCACCTCGGGCGCGTAGATCGTCGCCTCAACAGGCGCGTTCATTAAATGCATGACGAAGACGTTTCAGTTACAGTGGAGACGGTTCAGTTATTCCTAAGCCGGTACCGTTGAATCCTAACCAGACCAATGACCAGCCGACACGTGGCATACCAGGTACCCGGGCCCGCATCCCGACTGATCTCTGCAACCGATATTGTCCGGTCAGGGTTCCGACCTATTACCGAACGGTTCCTCAGGGGCGGTCTCAAATTTTAAATCTGCATCAGACCAAGTGTTGGACCAGCCTGGAGGGAGCAAGCCATCACTGGTCGAATGTTGGCAATCATAAACGACATAGTTGATGAACAAAAGGTGGCCTCAGAGGACCTTTTCATTAATTACATTATTTTGTACAACGGGGGGCAGTTTTAGTAGCCTCCCAGACAAAGCATAAAAAAAAGGGAAATAAGAAAGGAAGAGAGTTTTCAGGTCCCCTTACCCTTCAGAGCCTTGACCTCCTCTTCCAGGGTCGCCACCCTGGCCACCAGTTCTTGGACGGTAAGCTCCAGGGCATGAAAATCTACATCCCACATGGCGGAGTCCGTTTGCAGAATAGCACTCTGCTTCTCCACCTCTTGCAGATGACCTTCCAAATTAGCAAGGGAGAGACCAGTCCAAGAGCTGGACACCCGGCCGACTCCTCTTCGGTTGGGGTTGGGATCCTTCCCCAACCGCCTTTTCCTTCCCCTTCCTGGACGGGCCTGGTGGCGGGCTCGCGTCCCCAGACGAGGACGAATCACTGCTGTTGGACAGAGTAACTGGCCCCTCAGGCGGGCTGGCCCTGCCCGTGGCACGTGGGCCAGAAGCCATGGACCTGGTATAGAGGCGTGACCCAGATGCAGCAGCGGCGGGGGCCGCAGAGGAAGTTCCACCGCCTACCTCATCAACAGGTCCCCCGACTAAGTCGAAAAACATAAGGCCGGCCTCGACTGCTTGATTAATCGCCTCCACGTCGGCGATAGTGGGGGCAATGCTGCAGAAGGCGGCGAAGGACGTCTTGCAAAGTTCGGGATTAAAGGCCGCAGGAGGGCAGAGAGAGGGGTCCACCAGCCAGTTGCCAGAGACAACGACCCAAGGATATTGACGCCAATTCTTGTTTGGGAAGTCCAGACCCCGGATGAGATTTTTTCCCTCGGCCCCGGGGCGTAAGTAAGGATCCCCGCGGTCGATGCCCAAGACGTAGCACCTGGCAACGTCCACTGAGCGGAGGAGAAACCCAAGTCGCTGGTTCAGCACCGATATGCCCCAGAGAAGGCGGGCGACATTCGGACGGCACTTAAACAGTGGAATGCGCAACCCCTGTAACAGGTCGTAGAAGGAGGCGGGGAAAGGGAAGCGTAGCCCCACTATTAGCAGCAGATAACTGCTAATGATGATTGAGGAGAAGGCCACCTCCTCCCCTTCGACGTAAGGGCGGACCCCGACGTCGTCAGGGATTTCGTAGTCCCTCCGAAAGGTGTTGAGTCCTTCGTCGGATCTCAAGTCAACGTGAGAAGCCATTGGAGAGAAGCCTGGATAGTAAAAGCAGAGGAAAAAGAGCTCGGAAGCACTTTGCTTTCAAAAACCGCTCGGTAGGTTCGATTGTCAATCTGCAGTGAGGTATGGAATGAATAGGTGCCCCCTTATATAGGCACCGTGGACGGCTCAGATCAAAACTGATCGAACGGCTCATGCGCTCTCCCGCCGGAATTGTCGCTTCGGGTACGTGGGGCGTCGCCTCAAAAGACGTGGGCATTGAATGCGCGACATGACGGTTCAGTTGCCACACGACCGATTCAGTTACTTCCACGCTAGCGTCGTTGGATCCTAACCAGGCCAGTAACCAGTGGACATGTGGCGTCTGGGGCCCTAGGTCCCGCACGGTCATCGCCCGGCCGGTATTCTGGCAGATCACTCCAGCCGGTTCCACTCCGAATAGAGTCCCGGTCTATTACCGAGAGGTATTTGAGAAACGTTCTTAATTTTCAAACTTCATTCGACGAGGCATCGCATCAACTTCAAAAATGGGGGGCAGCTGATACGTCTAGAAATATCTTGTTAAAGACCAACCGCCACGTCAGCAGAAAGACCCGGACTGTCCAGGACGAGAGCTTGGGGCCCACATATCAGAGGTCGTCGGACGTTACCGCTCGGGATGATCGAACAGCCCAGGCACGAGGCGCGATGACTTTCCAGGAGGTGTAGCTCGGGCCGGACTTTCTAGGCAGTTTTCCTTATGTGGCCAGAACTCTATTAAGGAAGAATGAGTAGATTCCTAAACCATTTGAAGGACTTTTCTTAATTTGTGTAAATCAATCGTAATTTATTTATATACCATATCAATACACTTACCATGTAAAGGTGGACTCTTGCATCTATAAAAGAGCCCACCTACCCTCTTTAGAGGGATCCCCGAAATCACTTCTCTAAGCATACAAGAGATTAACGGAGAATTCACCATCTACACGCATACACCCAGCAGGTATTACT
This sequence comes from Hydrangea macrophylla, assembly GCA_033977485.1. Taxonomy (NCBI): domain Eukaryota; kingdom Viridiplantae; phylum Streptophyta; class Magnoliopsida; order Cornales; family Hydrangeaceae; genus Hydrangea; species Hydrangea macrophylla. The sequence goes on from CM066987.1 coordinate 1,056,319, forward strand.
GGTAGTGCCGCCCATCTTTGTTGGCTCACCAGGCCCGCCGGTGATTTGCTAGTGAGAAGCGCACAGACGTAACCATGGACGTAGGTCACCTCGTTAACGGGACCGAACCACATATAAACCCTTTCTTACCTTATTTTCTGTCCAAATCTTTCTTACCAGTTTTCGGCATCAATATATATATATATATATATATGTGTATACACATCTTTGCATTGGGTAAGTACAACCAGCCGCATACATTAGCTGTTGGCCAAGCATTCAAAACCCTCAATATGTGTTTTGCATAAAAGTCATACCGTTTGGACTCAAAACGTACACACAAGTAAAGACCTTTTAACTATTGAACATTAAGGCAACCCTCATTACTTTTGAAAACAAAAAGGTTAAGAGCTTTTTGACCAAAGTAGGAGTAATATTTGAGCCACATTTAAAATATCAACACCCTCGCATTATTGTTAAAGTAGTGTAAGTAGTAGTACTATGTAATAACAACAATGCTACACATACTTTGAAAAGCACACTAAAATGCACAACCTTGCTTGCAAATATTGGACGTTGTGCTGAAAAGCCTGCACACACAAAACACTCACTTTTGTGTGTGCAGGCTCTTTAGCACAAGGTCCAACCTTTTGAAACAAAGTTGTGCATTTTGGTGTGCTTTTTAGAGTGTGTGTAGCATTACTCTGAGATAAATAAGGCCGCCACAGAATGAGAATCCATAAATGAATCAGCGACAAAGTTTAGGTTGTGTCACACCCGTTCCAGAAATTTATGATTTTGAAAATGCATCATTTGAGATTTTGAAATTATTAATGTTATTAATAATTTGAGTTGAGGTTGACTGTGAGTCAACGGTAAGGTGTCAATGAGGACACGGGAAATGGTAGTTCATATGGCATGAGCATGAGTAAATGACATTTATATGATTTAAATGTTATTTGACTTATATGGTATTTTTTGAATAGTGAATTATACCTGTGTAGTATAATTTCTGGTATTTTCGGTATTGGTTGTTAACATTTTGAGAACTGTGGTGAGAACGTGAGTGATACGTTAATTAAAAAGTTAGGTTGTGTAGAGATTCCACAGAATATAATTTTCGGACGTTATTTTTGGACCAAACGAAACCTAGTCGAAAACTTTTGGAATTTATAGTTTTCACTCGTAAAGGCATAAAATGGAGATGTGCGAAGTTTCGGGAGTTAATTAGAAGTTTGAGAAACTCGTGGGGAGGTAAACACAATTCCCGAAGAGTTTTTTCTATAAATAGGTGGGGGATGAGATTTCATTCTCATCCACAACTTCTAAAAATATCTAGAGAGAGAGGAGAGAGAAGGGAGATTGAGCCAACGGGCTTTGCGACGCCGATCGACGACTTTTCGTCCGTTAGATTTTCTCCAGATTTTAGATTTGAACTCGTGGAGGTAAGAGCTACGTTTTGATACTACTTAGGCCGTGTTTGGCCAAGTTTTGTAAAAATCTTAATTTTAGACTTTTGAGAAAAACAGGTTTAAACTTGTAGGAATTTTCTCAAATTCAAAATCCGACGATTAATTAGCCTTCTAGTCGATCCTTCAAAGTTTGGGGGAAATCGCACGAGGTATGAAGTTCTAACTTATGAAATATAGAGGAATACATGTTTTATATTTTGACGACGAAATTTAGATCCGGGCGAAATCTATGTGTTAATTGTAGGCCCGTTAATTATGCACGCGCTAATTTGTGAAAAGCATGTATAAATTTACGCGAGTACGTTGAGTTGTCTATGTGGGTCAAGAGGGGGTCTTATACAAATTCATGCCGGAGTAAGCTTCTCGATGTTTGAGAATTTGAGTAGCGACGGCTACTGTGCATGGTTGTAGGCTTGGACTTGCCATGGCACTTGTGGGGATGTAATAGTTGTAGGCTTGGACTTGCCATTGACATCGCGGTTTAAGGCTTGGACTTGCCGCTACCGGATGAATGCGTATTTTTCTCCCTGGAGACTATTGACATGATTTATGAGATTAAAGCATGTTTTGTCATATATTGCATATGTTAGACTTGTACGCTCAGCATATAGCTGAGCAGTGGAGATGTACTCCATTGCAGGTAAGAGGAAAGACAAGAATAATCGTGAGGAGTGAGGCCGAGGAACGCCGGGGACCCACAATTGTATATGTTTTTTGTTTTAAATCCTAAAACTTGTGTAAGGATTGGGAATTGTAATAATACGTTGTAATAAATCTTTGGATTAGTTCCGTAGTATGGTAATTCTGTATTTGAACGTCTGTAGTTATGTTTTGAATGTTGAAAATCAGTTATGGTTGTGATTGTGATTGGTGTGGAGAAGTATGAGTTGTTAATATTTCATTTCAGGCTGCCCAGCAGGGGAGCAGTCGACTGGACCCAGGATCAGTCGATTGGATCTCGTGTGATTGAGACACTGAAAGTGAATAGTAAGAGAAGCAGTCGACTGGACCTTGCATCAGTCGACTGAGACACTGTTGGTTTTGGCTACTGCTTTTAATAATGGCAAAACCAGTCGACTGTACCTCCAGATCAGTCGACTGGACCCCCTTTGAAAATGTTACATTTTGGTTCTGCTTAGCACAGTCGACTGGGGACTTTGATCAGTCGACTGGGTTTCCTGATCAGTCGACTGAACCTCTGTTTTCAAAACTGAATATTTTGGATGTGTTTCTAACTGGCCAAAACTTTTTATAACTCTGATTCCAATGGATTTTACAAACTCAGAGGGTAATGTTCCCTAAGTTTTAAATATCCAGGGTTGTTTTAAAGTTCTTTCCGCTGCGTATCGTTAGAGGATGTTTGGATGAGGCTTGGTGGCGTGCCACATGTCCTATTTCCACGTGTAGTGAGATGGGTCATGACAGGTTGTGTTTTCAACTCCATCATAGAGAGAACAGAAATGATACACGCATAATGCTTTTTACAACGTTTTGCACAACAAGCCCATCTCAGCAAATAATAGAAAATTTGTGAGGTCCACTTTTGACTTAAAAAACAAGGGCCTCTCTCTCATTACTCCTTTCATTTTCCCCCAAATGAGATCTGGAAGTAAGTGAGAGAGAGAAGCCAGACCAGACGCAGTGATTAAACCATCCGACGTCCGACTCGAGCTTCGACGGTGACGGCGGAATCGCGACGACGGAGGAATTGGCGGGGTCACTCTCTCTCTCTCTCTCTCTCTCTCTCGTTCTATCTGTCTCGTTCTCTCTGATTAAATATATATATATGTTATATATATATGTATATATATTGTCAAACTCTCCACAAAAAAAAAAAAAAAAAACTCTTCTATCTCTTCTGTATCAGCATTCTCTTTCATTTTACTTTCATTTTTTGTTGGTCTGATTTTGGACCTAAGAGCATTAGTCAGATGAGGGTAAATCAGCTTTATCATCACCTCTTTGAAGAATGAAATCATTTTGAAGAATGTTTGTGAACTTGTGGACGTGAAACCAGAAAAACCCTCATGTATTGAGCAATTTACTGTTATGAGCTTATGACAGACACTACGAGCATCCCTTTAAGTAGAATTCCTTCTCATCACAAATTCACAAGCTCTAGAGGTCATTATAAATAATTCATAAAATTGGGTTAAATATCTTTTGGGTTGTCAATTTACTATAGTATCATTTTTGCTACTACAAGGAACTAGTCATGTGCCTGCATCAGGTTTCAAATGGTAAATTGCATTTGAAAAATCGAATCTTTTACCCCTTTGCTTCAGAACATCCGACTCTCCTCAACTGCTAATTTCATTCTCTCAAGAAGTAGTAGACCTATCAAAACGCCAAGCACTACACCAAATTAAAATCAAAACTGTAACTCTGAAGCACAAAAGCAATTTAACCTCGTTCCGATCGATTGCCTCTTTTATGATTCGAGCGATTCGAATCGCCGATCGTGAGCCTCTGGGGAAGGTGTAGGGGAAGCCGGAGGTGTCGCCGGAGATGACAATCGGAGGGAGGATGGAGTGATTGGGTGTGACGTGGTCCAAGAAGAGAAATGAGCGTGTGGAATTGGAGTTGTACCAGAGGCTGATATAGGGTTTGCGTTTGGGGAGGAATTTGGAGGAGGCGGCGATTGAGAAGAGGAGGTAACGGAGGGTAGTGGTGGTGGTTGTGTGTGGCGGAGTGTGATGGAGACTGTGGATATCGGAGGAGGAGATGGGGTGGCGGTTTTGGTGTAGGAGAAGGTAGAAGATGAGGAGGGTGGAGATGAGTAAGAAGAGGTCTTTGATACGAGACGCAGCAGTGAACATTTTAGAGAGAGAGAGGGTTGCGGATTCTAGAGAGAGAAGATGCGGAGTGGAGACCAATGAAACAGAAATGGAGAAGAAGACAAAATGTGATTATGTGAATGGAGTAACGATAGAGGGGAAGTTATTCAATGAGCCCGTCACGCCACATCAGCATGTTGACGTGGTGTGACCATTTAATCTTAACCACTCACTTGCCCCTTATTTCAAATTTCAAATATGATAACCACTTGTCATGATTCTCTTAAAAAGAGGGGACAAGTGAGCGGTTAAGATTAAATGGTCACACCACGTCAGCATGCTGACGTGGCATGACGGGCTCATTGAATAATTTCTCATGAGAGAGAGGCCTGTTTTTTTAAGTCAAAAGTAGGCTCCACAAACTTTTTATTATTTGCTTGTGCAAAAACGTTGTAAAAAGCATTGTGCGTGTATCATTTCTGATTTATCTCATTCTCTTCTTCTAGTTACTGGACGGGACTGGTGGGGGGGAGGGACTGTCGGTTCAAAATAGTCAAAACGGAGTCTCTGTCTCTCTCTCGATCTCGGGACTTTGAGGTTCGTGATCATGAATGATGATTCATAATCCTTTCCTTTCGTATTTTCTTTTCTTTTCTTTTTCTTTTCTAGGAGTAGTAGTAGTAGTACGTAAATTGTGAGCGGAGTTCAGAATTGTTCTCTCTCTCTCTCTCTCTCTCTCTCTCTCTCTCAAATGGCTACTACTTCCAATTGATCTCTCTCGCTCGCTTGCTCCAATTCCAACACCAGTTTCCCAGTTCAGATAACGATGCAATCGGGTAACTAACTACCTCACCCCTTTTTGTTCATTACTGAGTAATAGTGTATCATCCAATTTTATGTTTTAAAAAATTAGGTCTTATCTATTATTGAATTTTCATTGGTACTGTTACTTAACTTCTGTACGGCTTTAGTATTTTTTAATCTCAAGTTTTTTTTTTTTATTTACAACTCTACTGGGTTCTTGCAATTTTCCTCACATTTTTTTAGGTTTTGTTTACTCATTTCTCTTCACTTCTTCATTCATGTTTCCAATACGACTAGACTTTAATCTTTTTTCATTTCAGGAATCATTTTGCCACCTGCAATACTAGTTGTAATTTATTTATTTATTTACTAGGTATAATCCGTGGCTAAAGCCACAATTCTAACCATATGTACATTCAACCAACAACTAACTTTACTTGCCTTCGCCACTTGATACAATTCCACATGTTTTTTTAATGACAAATAGAACACTATTATTTTCTAAACATAGAAAGCCAAAGTGGTCATTTATGAGGAAGCGAAAGCAGAAGCAATGGTGGTCTGCTATCCATTACTGATTAAATCATAAACTTTACATATAAGCAGAAGAATGATATTGCACAGAGACTTTTGAAACCCAATTGTATTTACAGCGAATTTCCACAGATGCAAAGAGTTGTACAAAAAGTAACTTCAACTAAGACATACTGCACATAGACTTTCCCAAAATTTGTCATTTCATATTTCCAAATTCAACCAGAATCCCATCTAAATGGTCCACAACACAACATTAATAAAATAGTGCAAAAAATTGAGTGCCTCAATGAAGTAAGAGAATCTGAAGGCAGACTTCAAAAGATGCAAAAAAAAAAATCAATTTCTTAGAAGGCAAATAAATAATCAATTGCTCAACCCAAAAAAAAAAAAAAAAAAAAAAAAAAAACAAATAATCATAATCCCAACCCAGACTGAAGTTGATTGTATTCCCCCAAACTTCAAAGCCCACTTTATTCACATGTTCTATCTTAGACAAAATCCGTAAAAACTACACATTAGAACGGCATAAATATACTCTAATGACTCACAAACAACCAAAAGCAAGAATGCAAATCTAGTAACATCAAATGGAACCCATATTCCCGCAATTACGTACCAACACATATGGGGACCAAAAGCATAGAACCCACCTCCCCATCTCCCTGTTTTGCTTTAGACATCGGTGTGATGTTCAGAGTACACCATATGAAACTGAAATAAAAAGGAACCTACTTGGTATTTCTGCAAAGCTCAACATTACCAATTGCAGCACACACACACACAGAGAGAGAGAGAGAGAGAGAGAGAGAATAAATTAAGCTTATCTAGAAAAAAAAGCATGTCTCATTTACCTCTAAAATTATTGTTCTCTGCAAACAAAGTTGCTCCTCTCTAGAACACGAATAGCAAGAATGCTGAAAATTGGGTTTTGATTTCAATAGGTCTTTTTCTTCCTGCAAAATGAAAAGAGAAAATTGTAATTACTAATTTGAACGGTTCTAATGTAATTTGATGAAATTGTAAAAAGATCAAAGTGTATTTAAGGATAGGGTAATACTTGGGACACACCCAAAGACAACTTTTGGAATACAACCCAAGAAATTTGTCTCTCTCTCTCCTATATCACTGTGGGGTCCAGTGACATCACATGAGAGACAGACACATCTTTTGGGTTGTGTCCCAAAAGTTGTGTATTTGGATGTGTCCCAATCTTTACTCTTAATGATAATCACACCCAACAGAAAGACTCAAAATGGCCCTTTATTTGGACAAAAATACAAAACATCTAGGTTTAATTTCCACCAACAAAATATTAGCTCACAGTTCTAAGTGGTGGTCTCCTCAACAACTCTCAAAACTAAGTCTCCGTTGACTCCTGATGTTAAGGAAGAAAAGAGGAACTATTACCCTAATGTTATAGCCGACACTTTAACTACTTCCCAGTTCCCAGTGTTTATCTAATATGAGAAAATTTAATTTTTTTCAAAACATAATTTCAACTCTAAGAAAACCCAAAACTAAAGATATCTTTTAAATTGCTACATAGAAACCCAAATCCCATTACTATAAGAAAGAGATTAGTTGCAGAGTGAACAAAAAAACCAAATTAAGTAATTAAATTAACTCCTTGTCAAATGAGAAACAATCTGTTCAGGTGAAGAAAAAAAAAAGAGAAAAATTAATTTCATTGATTAAGCCCTATTTGGCTGCTATCGAAGCGCCAAAAAGAAACAAACCCAACTTTCAAAAAAATCATTTTCTTCGTTGGTAAAATCAACATAACATTAGATTCAATTTATGCCTACTTTATGTGACTTCCGCAATATTCAATAGCATTCAATTCATAGAGAGTGGGATCTTATGGAGTGTGTCAAGCGTTAACCCAGCCCCCTAGAAGAAGGAAGTCAAAGTTCGGCAATTAGCTAGGTGGGATGAGACCACAACTAATTCCTATTGCACAAAACAATAGAATGGCCAAATAACTAATCCGAATCTGAAATTGAAACAAATCCGAATATGAAATTGATAAATTGAGATTAAGTAGTAATTACAAAAAAGGTGAGTTTGAAGAGTGAAAAAAGGACAGGGGAGTCCCAAAGCTACCTCTATCGTTGCTTGGTAAAATAGATCCAGATGTGGTTTGGAGCTACAGCACTATCATGAAACCATCTGGTTGGAACAAAAAACAAAAAACAAAACAAAAACAAAAGTTTAGAAAGAGGAGAAAGTGATATGCAATGCAGATGTTTGTGATAATGGACACTCATTATGGGGACCCAAAAAAATGGAAAGACTATAGTAGATGGAGGCGATTGAATCTGTCCCTATAAGACCTAATCAAGACTACTAAAACAAATTGAAGATTACATTTTATGAATCTGCATCGAGAGATTTTAGGAGATCGATTGATGGAGACATAATAGAAAATAAAAAGGACTGCTTTTTTTCCCCTTCTAAAACATCAAAAGAAAAAGAATCAGTTTTTTCAAATCTGAAAAAAAAAAAAAAAAAAAAAAAAAAAAGTATTTTTCAAAAAATTGATTTTTCGAAAAAGGGTTTTTATGAAAGAACAAAAAAAAAAAAAGGGACTGTAAAGTTTGAACTAATCAAATGGAAACATAAACAAAATAGAACACAGATTAAAAAACACAGATTTAGACAAATAATCATAGAAATTACCTTTCATAAAAATCTTGAGAGCTTAGCTTCTCACCATGTTCATCCCTTGTCTTAGGCTATTTCTCAATCAAATAACTCTGCCAAAATCAACGCAAGAATGAGTTATAAGTTGGATCCTAGCAAAACATTATTTTCTTCTACTTTTCCTTCAAAAGCTTAATAAGCGGCTGTTTGGGAGATAACTTTTTTCTTCCCTCAACCGGCTAACAATATCACATAAACGATTGGGAAATAATAACATACTACAATGCTATATTATTTTCTTAATCCCAAGGTGATACAATGAAAGCTCTCAAACAATTTTGCACACGTGCATTAAATCACTTGTTGAAATTGATTCGGTCAGCATAGAAAAGTTTACTCATTCTTTCAGATTCAGTGAATTAAGCAAAAACCCCTTTAAATGGATAGGAGATACATAGAAGCCCTAAGAGAAAAATAAGCACAAATCTGTAAATAACCCCGTAAATAACAAACACACAAATCTGTAAACAAAATTATGCAAGTATTAACCCCAAAAACCTCTGTAAAAAACCCTGCAAGTAGAGGGATTTCCATTTTAACAAATGAATGAAGAGGGGTAGAGAGAGAGAAAGAGATATTACCAATGAGTGAGAGATCTGGCTATGCAGTGGTCGTCCGACCGTGTGGTGGTGGTGGTGGTGGTGTAGAAAAGCTTAAGACTCAGAGAATGAAGAAAGGAGAAGAGAGAGAGGCGTGAGGGAGAGAGAGATGAGAGGGAGGGTCCAAGAGAGATAGGAATCAGGGTTTGGGTGGGTGATTTGCAGAAATGAGAGAGAGAGAGAGAGAGAGAGAGAGAGAGAGAGAGAATATGGAGTTGAGAGAGCGAGAGGGGAAATTCTCGGTGCTCATACTCTGTGACAGTGTGAGAAGAGGGAGGTGAGAGGGTGAGGGTAAGCGTTTCAAATTTTGAAAAATCCAGATCAATCTCAGCCATTTGTCTTAAGCCAATAGTAAATCTCAGCCGTCAAATGTTTATAAGACACATATAAGTGTCCCATCAGTCCGTCCTGTTTTATTATATAGATTTATTAGTACTCCTCCAAATACAACTAACTGTACGTGTTAGCCTGGCCCCCCACCCCAACCAAACAATTATGGGAAAAACCAAAACATCAAGTGAGTGAGTGAGTGATTGATTGTTATCACAGCCTTTGAAATTGAAATTGAAATTGAAATAGAAATAATAATGATGCTATACTAAAATTAAAATGGGTTGTCGAATTTCAGGATATAATATCAATGATTTAGTTGAGGAAGCACAAACACGATGGCTGAAGCCTGCAGAAGTGCTCTTTATTTTACAGAATTATAAAGAAGACCAGCTCACCCATGACCCTCCTCAGAAGCCATCAAGTAAGTAAAACTTCTTTCTTCCCTCTGACTCTCTTATCTATCTTACACCTAAATTTTATCACATCCTCGTTCTTTCTTTCTTTCTTTCTTTGATTGATTGAAGAGTCTTATCTATCTATCTATCTATCTATGTAGTTCACAATAATAATAGGCTGCTGTTGGTTTCCATCTTACTATTACTAACCAGATTGCTCTACGTACAGGTGGATCTTTGTTTCTTTTCAACAAGAGAGTCCTCCGCTTTTTTCGTAGAGACGGTCATAGCTGGCGTAGGAAGAAGGATGGGAGAAGTGTTGGGGAAGCACACGAACGTCTCAAGGTTTGCTTCAACAATTTCTAGATTAGTTAAGACGGGGCACTCCTTGTCCACTCAAACCATTTGCATTTAAAATGCTTAAGAGTATTGAAGTGCATCCTATATCCAAAACATTTCATATGTGTTTATCTGCAACGACTTATTTCTCCTTCATGCTTTGTCAATGTGTTTGAGCTATTATGCTATAATACCATTAGGTTTCATCTAGTTTTCTTTTATTTGACGTCCTCAGTAGTAGTGAAAACCGTTTCACCAGCTACTTGTCTACATGGCTAGGTTGGAAATGTTGAAGCATTGAATTGTTATTATGCACATGGGGAGCAGAACCCCAAGTTTCAGAGACGTAGCTATTGGATGTTGAATCTGTGAGTATACTAGACATGAACCACAAATTGCTTACTCTGACACATAATTTCAGTTTTCCAACGCTTATATTATAGCCTTCTTTATGTCATGCGTATGGTTGTTTGTGTCACTCATATCACGTAATTACTTTGTTCATTTTCTCGTGGCAGGGCATATGAGCACATCGTTCTTGTTCATTATAGGGATATTACTAAGGTGAGTTTTTTAAACATATTTGGAGACAAGGCATCGCATTACACTCACTTACCACCATGTTTGTGTATTCAGTTCATCATTCGAAATGATAATTTTTTAATCCTCATATCAGCGTCAGTGCTTAAATTTTTCATTTTACATCTTGTTATTTCGTTTTACTCTCTCACCAACTCCCACCCCTCTAACACCCCAAAGGAAACAAAGAAAAAAAACTTTACACATCGTCTGCTAGTAGTGAATACAAGCCACAGGTTGCTTTGTCTTGCGGAGTGTTCTATATTTCATGCCCACAGCGGTTTACTACTTTCTTGAGACTCTTCATTTGGAGCTTTTAAGCCTGTAAAGTATTTTACTTGAAATGCCCTGACCATACATTAGGACGAGTTTGGAATGACGTTTCCATAATGCGTTCTCACTTCTCACCAATTGAAATTACATCATCCTCGTCATTTTCAACTTCATTCTCATTCTAATTCTAATACAATTTTATTTTTATTTTCAAAAAAGCATTTCTTACTTGCTTCCAAGGATCAAAATTTCCTTCTGTTTCCATCGAAACGGCCGAAACGTTTCCGTTTCCTAGGTCATGGAAATGAAACAACCATGGAATCTCGAAATTCCATGGATTCCATCGAAACGACTTTGTTTCTTTTGTTTCCATCGAAACATAATTGTTTCCATCGAAACAAACCTATGATTCCGCATCGTTTCATTTGCTTCCAACGAAACATACTTGTTTCCATCGAGATAATCATGTGGTTGTGTACTTGTCATATGAACAACCATTTTATTTTAGAGATGGCTTATTAGCTTACTATGTACTTATATGTATATTTTGCATTCTATGAAGTGTTTTGTGGATTCTATGAAGTGTTTGACAGTAGATTGTCGACTTAATCCTCATGTATTTTCAATTTGAACTACACATTTTTAATGCAGCACTACATATATAGATCCTCTTAAATGTTCAATTAATCAATTTTTAGCTTTATACACGCATATAGTTAAGTTTGAAGTTATGTTTCCCCATGTTTCCAATTTTTTCCACTGTTTCCACATGTTTCCGAAATGTTTCCGAAACGTTTCCGTTTCTGGGTAGACCGAAACAATAGACCGAAACAAAATTTTGATCCTTGCTTGCTTCTACTTTTAAGTTTGAGATGGTGTTTTGCTATTAAGGACATAAGTTTGGCGTTAACGTAATGCCCTTCACCTCACCTTCTACAGCAAATTACTCCCCCTCTATGAAGTTTATATCTCCATATCTACCCCCTCTTTTACTTTTTTGCTCATTCTATACCTAAAGTATGTCAATGTTGATTCTTCGCACATGTAATTCGAAAAGAAAGTTACTTCTGTTCCAAACGCAGCATTAGAACCAAGGACTGGTTATTTGTAAATCACCCGTTGGGGGTGCACTTAGTTCTAAACTTGTCACATGTCCAATGGCATATTCTCTTCTATTTGTCTATCTTATATTCAAACATCTCTACTCCTCTGCGTAATTGCCTTAAGTACCATCACCAAAAGTAGCCAGATGGTGCATGATTTGAGCTTCAATTTGGCATCACCCGTTGCATTTATTTATTAGTTGCAGGGAAGGAACAGTTCTGGATCCTTTTCAAAGTTGTTGCGAGTATCCCCTTCTGCTCTAAGTCAGAGTCCCAGCTCTTACACTGCTCAACATCCAGGCTCCACCGCGGTAATTAGTGAATTAAATGAACCATGTCAGAATCTATCAAGTCCAGGATCTCAGAATCTGTCAAGTCCAGGATCTGTAGAAGGTAGTTCTGACGTAGCCATCAAGAGTAACATGATTAATCGATTGGACAGTTTAGAAAGAACAGGTGAGATTAGCAGTTCATCCGAGAATCAAGCATTACAAATGCTTGAGGAGCTGTTAAGTCTGAACGATGACAGCTTGGAAGAAATCATACCACTATCTGACAATGAGAATCCCAACAGTTCACAAAACATTGTAGATGGACAAAGTTATGGTGGATCTGCTGAGATGCAAGCTGAGTCAATCAATCTTGGGTTGCCATTGGATACAGGTTTGTGTCATCTTCTAGTGCTCAAAATTTGTAAAATCTGGTGTTGTGCTTTGTCTCATCGTCTTGATACTTAACACTGCCCTGCCCCTATTGGGAGTGGGAGGGTGAGACTGTTGGATTTTTGAGAGAGTATTTTTCAGGCTTAGAACTCACAATTGTGAGTCTCTCTTGTATTTATAATAAAAGAAAAGGAAATTACATTTGAGTCCTCAACTCTAAAAAATAACATAAAGATAAGAAAAAATAAAAAGACTTCTTTCAACACTCCCCCTCAAGCTGGTGCAAAGATATCTCTCATACCCAGCTTGGAGAGAATAAAGTGAAACGAACGACTAGTAAGACTCTTTGTCAGAACGTCTGCTAACTGCTCTCCTGACTTCACAAAAGGCGTGCAAATGCTTCCATTGTTTAGCTTCTCCTTGATGAAGTGTCTATCAATCTCCACATGTTTTGTTCTGTCATGTTGAACTGGGTTGTGAGCAATACTAATAGCAGCCTTATTATCACAGTACAACTTCATAGAGTCCTTGGGCCCAAACCCAAGATCTGATAACACAATCTGGATCCATAACAACTCACATACTCCTTGCGCCATAGCTCTAAACTCTGCCTCTGCGCTGGACCTAGCCACTACTGGCTGCTTCTTGCTCCTCCACGTTACCAAATTACCGCCAACAAACGAACAATAACCCGTAGTCGATCTCCTATCATTTATCGAACCAGCCCAATCAGCATCAGTATAGGCCTCAACCGATGTATGACCATTCTTAGCAAAGAACAGTCCTTTCCCTGGTGCTGACTTAAGGTATCGAATGACCCGAAACACGGCATCAAGATGAGTTTGTTTAGGGGCATGCATAAATTGACTAACTACACTGACTGCAAAAGCAATATCTGGTCTAGTATGGGCTAAGTAAATCAGTTTACCTACCAATCTCTGGTATCTGCCCTTATCAGCTAGTTCTCCATTTGGATCATCCCCCAGCTTTGAGTTATAGTCCATTGGTGTATCCACCGCCTTGCTCCCCAACATGCCTGTTTCCTTTAGAAGATCCAAAACATACTTTCTCTGGGATATGAATATTCCTTCCTTGGATCTCGCCACTTCGATTCCAAGGAAGTACTTTAGATTTCCCAAGTCTTTAATTTCAAACTCCTTAGCAAGATAAGATTTCAATTTTTTCATCTCCTCCAAGTCATCACCTGTGAGGACAATATCGTCTACATAGACAATCAAAGTAGTCACCTTACCCTATGACGAGTGTTTAATAAAAAGAGTATGATCACCTTGGCTCTGCCTGAAACCATACCTGACCATAGCTTGAGAGAACCGATCAAACCATGCTCGCGGTGACTGTTTTAGTCCATATAAAGACTTCTTAAGACGGCACACTTTGCCTCCAGTCTTGCTATTCTCAAACCCAGGAGGAATATCCATGTACACCTCTTCTTCTAAATCACCATGTAGAAATGCATTCTTCACGTCAAACTGATGTAAAGGCCACTCTAGATTTGCTGCTAGGGATAACAGAACCTTGATGGAGTTTATCTTAGCAACAGGGGCAAAGGTCTCCTGATAGTCTACCCCATAAGTCTGAGTAAAGCCCTTGGCAACCAACCTTGCCTTATACCTTTCGATTGTCCCATCTGCTTTGTGCTTTACAGTGAACACCCACTTGCACCCCATTGTCTTTTTCCCTCGAGGTAGCTCTACTAATTCCCAAGTACCATTCTTGTGAAGTGCTTTCATCTCTTCAACCATGGCAGATTTCCAGTTAGGATCATATAGAGCTTCCTGTACATGGTTACGAATAGAAACAGAATCGAGTTTCGACACAAAGGCCTTATGTGATGAAGATCTATGAAGCACAGACACGGATTCACCGACACGATACGATACGACACGGACACACCGACACGATAAAATTCTGAAAAAATTGCACTTCGACACTCCAAGAAAAGTGTCCGAGAAGTGTCGTGTCCGTGTGTCGGACACGATACGACACGTGACACGTTACCTTCTTAGAAGTGTCAGTGCTTCCTAGATGAAGATAATCGAGAGTACGAAACAAATTTAGAAATCGGATGTTTAGTACACTCCCTAATACCCTTGCGAAGAGCAATAGGTACGTCTAATTCATCAACAGAGGAAGAAACAGAAGACGGGGAATTAGGAATAGGAGTAGAAGGAATCAAAGGACTAGAAATACCTGGACCTTCATCACTTGAAGAAGACAATTGTAGTGGTATTGGAGAAATGGTTCTCTTTTCCATTGTCCCAAAAATTTTCCTTCCTTTATTCTTTGAATAGGTGAGTAGTTCCTTTCCTTTTCCTTCTCTACTTTCCCCCCCTTTCTTTTCTTCACTTCCACTCCACTCTCCCTCTTTCTTTTCCTCACTTTCACTTATCTCTCCTTCTTTCTTTTCTTCTCTTTCACCCTCCTCGCTTCCTATAGTGAATGGAACAATTTCTACAAGCATCTCTTCATTGTTCTCTTTCTCCGCCTGAAGAGATGGCTGGGAAGGCTGGAAGTATGACAATGTCTCATCAAAGGTGACATCCATAGACACATACCATTTACGAGTGGGAGGATGATAACACTTGTACCCTTTTTGTGTAGGTGAATACCCAACAAAAACACATTTAAGGGAACGAGGATCTAACTTTCTTCGAAAAGGAGAGTGATTGTGGACAAAACAAGCACAACCAAACACTTTAGGAGGAATGGGGAAAATTGAGGACGGATTAGTAAGAAGTTCGATTGGACTTCTTTTACCAAGCACACGGGTAGGCAGACGATTAATAAGATATGCAGCAGTTAGGACGGCCACTCCCCAGTAAGACTTGGGAAGTTGCATGGAGAACAACATGGACCTAGCAGACTCTAACAAGTGCCGGTTTTTTCTCTCAGCTACTCCATTCTGTTGTGGAGTATTAGTACACGACGTCTGATGGACCATGCCATGCTCTGAAAAATAGTGAGTGAGACCACCATAGATATATTCCCCCCCTTTATCCGACCGAACAATTTTGACAACTGTACTAAACTGGGTACATATCATTTTATGGAATGTTTGAAAGATAGAAAACACATCACTTTTTTCTTTCATCAAATAGACCCAAGTAGTGCGAGTGCAATCATCGATAAAGGTGACAAACCATTTATATCCCTTCAAAGAAATAACTGGAGAAGGACCCCAAACATCGGTATGAATAATAGCAAAGGGAATAGTACTTTTATTAAAACTGGAATTAAATGTAGCACGATGGTGTTTTCCTAGCTCACAAGCCTCACAAGAAATCTCGGAAACACTTCTATTTTTTACTAAGGAAGGAAACAAAAAACGAAGCAAATAAAAAGAGGGATGTCCCAATCTTTGATGCCATAGCCAAGCCTCTCGAGGGAGTGTGTCGCTCTGTGAATGATGAGCAGCTTGTGTCAAGTTCCCACTAGTAGCTCCATCGGGCAACAAAAAATAGAGACCATTCTCCTCTTTACCACTGCCAATCACCTTCTTCGTGGAGAGATCCTGAAAGATACAGTGAGTAGGAAAAAAAGTTACGCTGCAGTTAAGATCACGGGTAAGATGACTAATTGAAAGAAGATTAGTCGAAAAATTAGGCACATGAAGTACAGAGGATAAAGACAAAGAATTAGAAACATTAATGACACCTTTACCAGAAACAGGGGAAAGGGAACCACCTGCAGTTCTAACTTTCTCTTTCCCTAAACACGGATTATAAGTAGAAAACTCAGTAGAAAGACCAGTCATATGATCAGAAGCTCCGGAGTCAATGATCCATGGCTGCCTAGAATTAGCACTTAAAGCACTTGAACAATTAGCAAAATTACCTTTTTGGGCAAAAGAAGTAGAGGCACTCGTGGGAGTATCAAGCTGAGCCATAATACAAGGTAGTGTCTTAATATCAGTATGGCCAATATCTCCAAGTGCGGATGAAGGTGAGGAAGCATGAGAATCCTCATGATGAGTAGACTCAGATCCGGTAGTCAACTGATCTTGGGGTCCACTACCCTGACCACCACTATGGCGAAACTCATAAACTTGGGCTACATTCTCCTTCCGGGTGTAAGTCTGATCCAGAGTGTCCCAAATACCTTGCGCTGTTTCCATAGACAGGAACGGATTTGCTAGTTCAGGCTCCATGGAACGAACTAGCCAAGTCATGATCAAGTAATTATCAACTTCCCACTTTGCATAAAAGGGATCATTGCGACTAGGGGCCTTGACTGTACCATCAACATAACCAAACTTGGCTCGATTTCGGAGCCAGAGAGTTGCCGACTGAGACCATGACAGGTAGTTATCACCATTAAACAAGACTGTGGTGATTTTAGAACCAGGATTCTCGGTAATGACGGGTTGTCTCTCATTACCTATAGGAGATCCAGAGGATTCGGCACTCTTCGAAGATTTTTCGGGTGTCACACCATCCTTAGGCATGTTGAAGGTTGAACACACACCCGCTTCACAAGTAAACGAAGGTAGTCAAGGCAACCCTAGTACTCAGAAGTCCAATCTATGGACAAATCATTGGTCCGATCACGGACCTAAAACCTCGAAAACAAAGAACCAATCAAAACAGCCCACCGATGAACAGTGTCGGTGAACAGTGTCGATGAACAGTGCTGATGAACAATGCCAGTGAACAGTGCCAGTGAACTGTGTAGTGGTTAGGGTTTGGGATTGATTGTGGATGGTGGTGGTTGTGGTTGAGATGAGTCAAACCCTAATTCAGGGTGGCTCTGATACCATGTTGGATTTTTGAGAGAGTATTTTTCAGGCTTAGAACTCACAATTGTGAGTCTCTCTTGTATTTATAATAAAAGAAAAGGAAATTACATTTGAGTCCTCAACTCTAAAAAATAACATAAAGATAAGAAAAAATAAAAAGACTTCTTTCAACAGAGACTAGGACTAGGGTTTGGAGATCTTACACTTGTTTAAGAGAGGGTTGGGAAGGGCGGCTCAAATCCGTCGCGCACCAATTGCAGTGCTGTGCAGCGGTCCAGGCGTAAGTGCTTGCAAGGTTGAGGAGAAGACCGTTACATAAGAGCAAGAAGCACTTTCTATGTCTCGATGTGGGACGAGAGATGCCAAATCACTTAGTCATGAGCTCAAACGGTGTCAGTTCACCAAGCCACTTTTTACATATCGCACATGGTCTGTTAAGTGAATGAAGAGGCCAATATTTGTCTTAAAGGGGACCTCTCTTCCCTTTTATGTATATAAGCAGGCTTTTCACTGAGTTGTGCCTTTAGGCAAATGCCACTGGACATGGCAATTGTCCTTGGTAGTTATGATAAGGCAAGATGATTAAAAACTTAAAATACTGAGCATACTCGACAGCTGTCTCTCCCTGACCCGATATTAATTTCTTCGCCCTCTTTGGTGTTGGTGTCCAGTGTAGAAAAATTTAACCACAGCCCCATTCAAACACGCTCTGGGATGTATTTCTTGACATGTCTGTAGATACTTAAAACTTTCTCCTGAATGATGCAAGGAGTTGCTTCATTTCCCTGGCAAATCATTACGGACACATTGAAGAAAAGTATTCATGCCTTTATGTTGTTCGAAAAAAACATTTCATGCCTATATAATCATTTTTTTTTTTTGCATTTTTTAGCAGTCGGTTAGCTGGGTAACAGTTTTTTCGAACTCTGATTTGCAGCCTTAAAATTCTTTCTTAATCAATGTTTACATAACATGTTAACAGGAACTGAATCAGGAAAAAAAAAAAAAAAGAAGCCGCTAACAGGGTGTTCTTTTTGTAGGTGACAATGGGAAACTTTATCACCAATCACTAGGTCATGAATTTGCAGTTGACAGTGAAGAGACTTTTTCTTGGAAAGAGATGCTGGAGTTCTATAAGAGTTTACCGGACGTTGAGTCCCAAGAAAAGAATGTATTCACTTCAGATGGAAATGTGAGAAAAATTAGGATCTACATAATATAGGAGGAATGGTTTGCTGACTAGGACACTTTAGACCCCTTGGTGTGCGTCATCATCTAAGGGTCCAAAATTGTTCCCACCCTTCACCACTTTCTTAATTTAAATTTTGAAAGATTTGATACTACTCACACTTTTTAACCCTTTTGCATTTCCCTCTCCCTCTCTCTATTACATCCCCCCCCCCCCCCCCCCCCCCCCCCCCCCCTCAACACACTGTCTTTGTTAATTGATAAGTATTTGATACTAATATTACAAAAGTTAGTTTTATAAAAACATGATTAATTTAGGTTTAAACAAACTTTTTTGGGGTAGTGCCCATGGGCACTGGCAATTTCTAGTTTCTCTATTTATGCTGGCTTTTATACTGTCCACTTGAAGTAACTTATCTTCATATCTGCTCCAGTCAACAATGTATGTTCTTATTCAATGTGATTACACTCATTACATCATCTACAGTCTGACATGGTATTCACTTTTTTTTTTTTTTGGTACATAACCTTTTCACTACTCTAAGTTGTACCAAATTTAATTCATTTAAAGCTAATTTTACTGTATCTTTTGAAATGGTAATGTCTTCATGTTTTTCACAGGGAATGCTTCTACCTACATCATATAGTGGACCACTAGAAGAGCATGAAGGCTGTCAAGGGCTAAATTTTGGCGGGAGTAATGCTATAAGCCGTAATTATTTAAAGATTTTTTTTACTGCTGTTAAAAAGTGAAATATTCAAGCATTAGAAGTTTTTTTTATCAATTCTCTGACCACCCTCTTGCACTACAGCTTTGGCCTTGTTGCCTATAGAAATTGAGAATCTCAGATTTCCTGTATATAATCCTACAATGGATGATCATGACACCAACCCAGAATACTATACAACGTTGTTTGAAGAATGTCACCCTGGAATGCCTCTTGAAGCAAATTCAAGTTTAACCATAGCACAGAAACAAAAATTTACGATTCGGGAAATATCCCCCGAGTGGGGTTATGACTCTGAGGCTACGAAGGTATGTTTTATTGAAAGGTTTTCCTAGCAATGATTTATAAGTAGGCACAAGTGATTGAATGTTAGTTGTCACCCAAAATAAATTGATTGTTGGGTTTATAGGAGGTATGGAAATTTTTGCTTCATCCTGAACTATTTTATTAAGCCAATGCTCCAACCGATGACAGCAACCTTCAAGGGGGCTTTAGTTTTCCAAGGGAAAGAGGACCACTCTTGGCCTTTCAAGCCCTTGAAATAAACTATTTCTCATTTAAATGAGTTCTCCCCTCTAACCTTTTAATTCATGGTCATATAACTTGGCCACAAGAGAGAGAAACATATCCACCTCCTCCCAATCATGGAACTGTCTAGTAAACTCAACGTCCCAGCGAACACCACCACCGTCAACTCTCAATATGTCAGCAACAAAAGCCTGTCTATCTCTAGCGATCCTGAAGAGAACCGAAAAAGATATCACAAGAGGAGCCTTAACGCAACAAAAATCTGTCCAAAATCTCATCCTCCTTCCTGAACCTACAATCAGCTGAATATTGTGCTCGAATGCTTCCCATCCGTTTCTAAAATCCTCCACAATCTCACCCCATAGATAACCTATTCGCCACTGTGTACCATTCTCCCTTATCAATACCATGCATAACGATATAACCCTTCTTTACAGGTGATCTACCACGAAATATCTCCATAACCATTTCCCTAAGAGCGTCCGATTTAACAAATGAAGTTTTCTAATCCCCAACCCTTTGTTCTTCATTATATTGCAAATTCTGTCCCAACAAACCAAGTGGTATTTGAATTCATCACCCAAATCTTCCCACCAAAAGTCTTTGTAATTTCTCAATTCGTCTCTCCATTTTTCTAGGCATAGGAAAAAGGGAGAGAAAGTAGGTAGGAAGATTGGCAAAGTTACTCGTGATCAAAGTTACTCACCTCCCTTTAGAGAGAGATTTTTTCTTCCAACCTGCTAGTCTCCTCTCCATCTTCTCTAACACAAGGTTTCAAATATCCTGACATCCAGATACGCCCCTAAAGGAGGACCAAGGTAAGAGGTGGGTAGCCCGCCAACTCCACATCCCAGAATGTTCACTAGGTCATTAATATTAACCACATCACTTATGGAAATAAGTTAACTCTTCCGTGTATTAACCTTGAGATTGGAGACCGCTAGGAAACTAAGTAAAATGCATTTCAAATTAACCAATTGTTCTTCTTCATTGCCACATAAGTCAATATTATCACCTGCAAAAAGGAGGGCATCCACCATGATAGCATTCTGGCAACCATTACCCACTTCGAAACCCTTGATGAGCCCACTACCCACTTCTCTGTTCATACATCGATTAAACGCTTCCATCACGATGATAAACAAGAAAGGGGAAATGTGGTCACGTTGAGATGTGCTATCTATTAGCTGGCAATTAGGTGCCAATTAGTTGTTAATGAGTTGTTAGCATTTATTATTTTATTTTCTGGTTTATTGCCTAAGGGCCCTGTTGTAAATTCTCGCTGTAATGATTAATAGAATATGGTTGAGATTCTTATCTCAACCTAAGCTTGAAATCATATAATTTGACATGGTATCAGAGCCTCCCTAAGCAGGGAAAAGCTCATCCACCAACAGCCACTACTATTGGCTCATCTCTTACCCACCACCACCCAGCCGCAGCCTTCCATGAGCCACCAGACCTAGCCGCAGCCTCCAACAGCCTCACCCAACCTCTTACAGCCTCCCCAGCCGCAGCCATCTATGCTAACCAAGACCTAGCCGCAGCCCACCCCCACCCAACAACTTCCAGCCAACACCACACCATACCCAGCCGCTGCCTCATATGCTGTGCTAGACCTAGCTCAGGTCCCTACCATCTATACAACCTAGCCGCAATCCCTCTATTGCCCATGCACCCTAGTTTTGATTGACCCTTTTTTTTGGTTGTTGTTTGGTCCTTATATGGACCCTTGATTAGCTAAGACTGATGTTGTAGCATCCTATATGGTGTTGATCGTGTGCTCCTAATCCGTTGATGGTACCAGTTCCTACCCTTTTTTGTGTTTGTTGCGGGTTTGTTGTTGCGGGCTAATTCATAATGTTGGACGATCCAGAAAAATCTACCGTCAATTATCACCCGGATCACCCGAACTTGAAGATCACTACTTCCCTCTTCAATGGTCAGAACTTTCTGGCGTGGTCCCAGTCTGTGACATTGTTTCTTAAGGGTAGAGGAAGATGTGGTACCTCAACGGTCGAATCAAAGCACCAAGCACCGAGGATGCAGCTTCTGACAAATGGGAGATAGAGAACTCCATTGTCATGACATGGCTTGTTCACTCTATGATCCTGAAATTGGTGATGGTTTCTTGGACATGGCGACTGCCCAGGACATTTGGGAGACCATGGCTAATACTTATTCCAGAAAGGGCAATTCTGCCCAGATATTTGAGTTGGAGACTCATCGCTGCCTAATGACTCGTCTGGATACACCTACTACTGCCTCATCATTTTGCTCGTTCAAGTAATTTAGCTACTTCAGTGAGTGCTTTCAATTCCCATACTAGTCTTCCTTGGATTATTGTTTCCGGGGCATCGGATCATATGACCGGTTCATCTCCTGTTTTTTCCGATTATGAACCATGTTCAGGTCAGGATAAGTCAGGTTGCTGATGGAACCGTCTCTTCGGTTTTAGGCAAAGGTTTAGTCCGTGTCACTCCCTCGTTGTCTTTGTCTTCTGTTTTGCATGTTCCTAGCTTTACTACTAACCTCTTATCTATTGGTTGTATTACTCATGATCAAAATTGTAGTGTCACCTTTATTCCTTCTCATTGTGTGTTTCAGGACCTTATCACGGGGCGGACGATTGGCACTGGTAGAGAGGAGAATGGTCTTTATCTTCTGGAACTGCAGGACCGACAACAATTGGCTCATCATACTACTCTCACTGGCTCTCCATCTGGTGATGTCATGCTCTGGCACAAACGCTTAGGACATCCTTCCTTTGGTTTACTAAAGCATGTATTTCCATCTTTGTCATCTAATGTATCCAACTTTCGGTGTGAAGATTGTGAACTTGGAAAGCACCACCGTGCTTCCTTTTATCCCAGTAATCATAGAAGTACTGTTCCTTTTTCTCTTATACATTCAGATGTATGGGGTCCTTCTCGTGTTATTACACTTAAAGGCCATAGGTGGTTTTGTTGAGATGTGCTGTCTATTAGCTGGCAATTAGTTGTCATGTAGTTGTGAATTAGTTGTTTATGAGCTGTTAGCATTTATTATTTTATTTTCTAGTTTATTGCCTAAGGGCCCTATTGTAAATTCTCTCTGTAATGTTTAATATAAATATGGTTGAGACAGAGTCTCAACCTAAGCTTGCAATCATAAACTTTAACATGGTATCAGAGCCTCCCTAAAAGGGATCTGTCATCACCACCACAAAACACCACCACGAACCACCACCATCACCAACCTAACAACCAGCTGCAGCTCCTAGACCTCCAGCCCCTTCCGCGCAGTCCCCCTAGGGCTTCGACTCTTCTTCCTGACCACCAGCCGCAGCCCTTAGGGCCTCCAGCCCCTTCGGCGCAGCCTCCTAGGGCTTCGACTCACCTATTTTCAGCCACCCTGGTCTAGCCGACACCCTCCTTCATCACCCCTATCTAGCCGCAACTTCTACACCCAACCCTAGACATAGCCGATAGCCTATATGGTCTAATACACCTCTCCGAAAGCCTTTTTCAATTCTTAAACTGTTTTTTCCAACCCTAAACTCATCTGAATATTCTTGTTTTGATTGACGAGAAATCTTTCCGATTCTTCGGTCCTTCTATGGACCATTGATTAGCGATGACTGATCTTTCTGCATCCTATATGGTGATTTGATTTTTTCTTGTGTTCTCCGACTCCGTTGGTACCGGTTCCTATTCCCTTTTTAGTGATTGTTGCGGGTATTTTTTTTTGTGGGCTAAATCACGATGTCAGGCGATTCTAGAAAATTCACAGTCAATTCGTAGCCGTCTAGAAGTGAGAGCACTGTCATTGCTCACCTGGATAACCCCAACTTGAAGATCACTACATTCCTCTTCAATGGTCAAAATTTTTTGGCTTGGTCCCAGTCTGTGACGTTGTTTCTTAAGGGCAGAGGAAAGATGGGGTACTATAACGGCCGAATCAAAACACTAAGCACCGAGGATGCAGCTTATGACAAATGGGAGATGGAAAATTCCATTGTCATGACATGGTTAGTCCATTCTATGATCCCTAAAATTGGTGAGGGTTTCTTGGATATGGCGACTGCCCAGGATATTTGGGAGACCATGGCTAACACTTATTCCAGAAAGGGCAGCTCAGGGGGACGTGAAGAGAATTCTCACCATACAGAGGTGGTTGTTGATTCCCCCACTGTTGATGATTCACCTCCACCTTCATCCAGTGCTTTATCTTCCTCAGAGTTGGAGACTCTTCGCCGCCTCATGACGCGTATGGATACACCTACTACTGCCTCATCATCTTTTGCTCGTTCAGGTAATTTAGCTACTCCAGTGAGTGCATTTAATTCGTGTTAAGTTACCAACTACTCCAAAAGCTTAAGCTGTTAGAGAATGGGCCCAACAATGTATATCAAGCTTCAACACCCTCCCTCACGTGCAACCCCGACTTGCACGTGGAGAGCAAACAAACCAAACTCCATCATATTGGAGACAAATAACAAAGTGCAAATATGCACAACAAAGCGGGGATGGAGAGTCGAACCCAGGACCTCCCACAAACAAGGCTCTGATACCATGTTAAGTTACCAACTGCTCCAAAAGCTTAAGCTTTTGGAGCAGCTGGTAACTTAACAATTCGCACACTAGTCTTCCTTGGATTATTGATTCCGGGGCATTCGATCATATGACCGGTTCATCTCCTGTTTTTTTCGATTATACACCATGTTTAGGTCAGAATAAAGTCAGGATTGCTGGTGGAACCGTCTCTTCGGTTTCAGTTGTTAGCATTTAGTTGTGAATTAGTTGTTAGCATTTGTTATTTTATTTTCTGATTTATTGCCTAAGGGCCCTATTGTAAATTCTCTCTGTAATGATTAATATAAATATGGTTGAGACGACTCTCAACAAGCTTGAAATCATATACTTTGACACACCTTGCCTCTACTAAAGACACCGGTGGAACTTCCATTCAACATTATTGAGAAAGTTACAGTAGAAATACAAAATTTAGTCTAGCTGAATAATTTCTCTCCTAAACCCATCCTTTCATAGTGTTGTAAAGAAATCCCCAGTTCACGTGGTCATAAGCCTTCTTGACATCCAGTTTGTATATTACCCCATTTTCCTGTAATCTCAGTCTCGAATCCACCGTCTCATTAGTTATCAACACCGCATCTGATATCCGCCTGTTTCCCACAGAAGCATGTTGAGACCCACCAATGATGGACCCCATAACTTCCGATTGTCAAAACATGAATCTTTGATAAAAGCTTGTAGAAAGGTCCAGCCAAACTGATCGGTAATGTCCTTCAACTTAACTGCTCTACCTTTTTTTGGAATAAGGACCACAAAGGTAGTGGCAAACTCTTTTCAAACTTAGATCTTCGGGGAAAAAAAAAAACCTTGTAATGCCGTCACACATCTCTTGTAACAGTTGCCCAACATTTCTGGAAGAAGCCATAGTGAAGCTAATAGGACCCGGAGCCTTTTTCCCATTGCAACTAGTTACATATTTGTACATTCACATACATATACTGATGATATACATGCAAAATAGTCCTTTAATCTCGATGAAATGATGTTCCACCTTGATGACTGGATTTAGAGTAACTAAAAGTATGAGATGCAATGATGCACCAACCCTCATACCAAATGCCTACTTCTAAAGTGGTCACAGATAAGAAGTCCTTTTGAAACTGGTCGTAAGCAATGATTTAATTGGATTTAATCTGCACTTTACATGGTGCTGTAGTGACTATGTTGTGCCGAGTACCATTATATCTTTCTAACTTTTTCTGTCTTGAATTTTTCATTTGAACGACCGATGTTGTTTTCAGAGGTTTTATTTTACAGCTCGGTTTATTTGGATGCAGGTTCTCATTATTGGATCTTTTCTATGTGGTCCATCAGAATGTGAATGGACTTGTATGTTCGGTGATATTGAAGTTCCTCTTCTGATCCTCCAGGAAGGTGTCATATGTTGTCAGGCTCCTCCTCATCTTCCTGGGAAAGTCACTCTTTGCGTTACTTCTGGCAACAGAGAGTCGTGCAGTGAAGTCAGAGATTTTGAGTACCGTGTCAAGCCAATTAGTAGTGCTCACTGTAGTTCTTCTCCAACAGAAGAAACTAAGACTCGAGAAGAACTGTCGTTACTTGTCAGATTTGTGCATATGCTTCTATCTGAAACATTGATTCAGAAAGTAGACAATAGTGGATCAGGAATTGATTGGTTGAGCAAATGTAAAGCCGGTGAAGATTCATGGAGTCGTGTCCTTGACGATCTTTCAGTTGACACCTGGACTTCATTTGGCACAACAGATTGGCTTCTGCAAGAACTTCTAAAAGACAAGTTGCAGCAGTGGCTTTCTTCTCGATCCAGTGAAGGTCATGAGCTCGGCTGTTCTTGGTCCAAGAACGAGCAAGGAATTATTCACATGGTTGCTGGATTGGGCTTTGAGTGGGCCTTAAGTGCAATTCTGAGTTCGGGAGTTGGGATAAATTTCCGTGACATCAATGGCTGGACTGCCCTTCATTGGGCTGCACATTTTGGAAGGTAATGGAGCTTGTGGTTACTTTTCTTTTTGTTGAACACTATTTCCACCAAACTTAGAGAGAACAAAAATGTTCCTCTCTATTATTTTATTAACAGATGATAAGAAAGAGAAAAGGAAAATTACAATATAGGCCTACTAATAACACTTAACTATATTGGACACCAAATAATAAAATAAAATACTCAACACTCCCCCTCAAGCTGGTGCAAAGATATCTTTCAAACCTAGCTTGCTAAGTATGAGGTGGAAAGACCTACTAGTAAGACTCAGTGAAAACATCAACTAACTGTTCTCTGGATTACACAAATGGAGTGCAAATACTTCCATTGTTCAACTTCTCCTTAATAAAGTGATGATCAATTTCCACATGTTTAGTCATGTCAAGTTGAACAGAGTTGTGAGCAATGCTAATAGCAGCCTTATTGTCACAGTACAACTCATCGAGTCTTCAGGCTTAAAACCCAAATCCGAAAAAATAATATGAATCCATAATAACTCGCACTTCCTGTGCCATAGCTCTAAACTCTGCTTCAACACTAGATCGAGCCACTACGGGCTGGTTTTTGCTTCTCCGCATAACAAATCAGTCAGCCCAACAAAATGAACAGCTTTCCGGTTAATCAAAGAAACGAATGGATTGTATAGGGAGAGAAAAGTTTAGAGAAATCAAGCCAGATCTAACAATGGAATTGAATGGCCAAGGGAAGGCAGCAGCGCAAGGTCAGTGAGGGTTTGTGGGTGACCAACTAGGGCTATGGAGCACTGGGTAGGATCGGCGAGGGCAGTGAGGGTGTATATGGGTTCGGCGAAGGCTGGGTTGGTGTGTATGGGTTCAGCGAAGGCAGTGAGGGTGTATATGGGTTCGGTGACGGCAAGGTGGGTGTGTATGGGTTCGGCGAAGGTGTTGGAGGGTGTATGTAGGTTCGGCGAGGTCTTGGGGGGTGTGGGTATTGTCGGCTCAGGTTTGTGGGTGCAAGTGGAGGTCGGCGAGGGCTATGGTGTCGGTGTAGATGATGGGGATTGATGTGGGGTGGCGTAGGTGGAGGTGATGTGGTGGATCGTGGTGGTGGAAAATCCTAGTTAGGGAGGCTTTGATACCATGTTGAACACTATTTCCACCAAACTTAGAGAGAACAAAAATGTTCATCTCTATTATTTTATTAACAGATGATCAGAAAGAGAAAAGGAAAATTACAATATAGTCCTACTAATAACACTTAACTATATTAGACACCAAATAATAAAATAAAATACTCAACACTTTTACTTGTTAGTACATGCACGACATGGCGTTTTCTAACAAGAACTTGAGTGTTCGTATATTTTCTTTTCCATACGAAGAACATATGTTATTCGCATCCTTGTTGATCTGAACTTATGAAAGCATGCAATTTATGTGTTTCTCTTTGAAGGCATGAGCTTTCCATTCGTACCGCAGGTCACTTCAATACTGTCTTTTTAGTTCTGAGATTCAGAGATTTTCAGTTGAACTATTCCTACACTCCTGATCATTTTCCAAGAATTAAGTAACCTGGGGTTAATGGAATCCCATAGGGTTAGAGACTAGGCCAAAATCCTTTCTTTACCTATGAATACTAGTAGTGCACAACTTAGGCTTAGATTGGCCCCCATTTTGGTGCTTCTCCTTTTTTAAAGCACAATTTCATGTTAATTCATTTGGTAACTAGTTTATGAGCTTTGCATAAATTGAACTTAGTGTTCTTTTGGGGGAGCTTTTAAAAGCTCTAGAATGGAGAGTTTAAAAGCTCAAGTTTACTTTTTGGTTTCATGATGTTTTTTTTAAGAGTATTGTGTCACTTGTACAAAATTATCAAATAATAAATTTCATAAGCTAATTTTAAAAAGCCATGTGGGGGGCCAAACTAAGCATTAGTGTCATTGATCTTTTGCTTTTTTCTTTTTACTTCCCTCTTTTTTTAAAGATAATAATAATAATGTGTGTGGAACTAACTCCTCAAATCTCACAATAGCTAAGAGCGGTTGTGTTTTAGTTTGGCTTGTCTTGGATACATTGGTGCCTCTTATATTATCAGTCAAAATCACTTCAAATAATAATAATAATAATAATAATAATAATAATAATAATAATAATAATAATAATCTGTAAGTTGGTCATTATTCGTAATGTCTGGGGAAATTGTGAATCCATTGTAGCATACTGTTATTAGTGTTCGCATGGTATTCCAAAGGGATTGGTGATTGTAGAGTTTTGCTTCTTATTGCAATCGTTCAAAAAATAGGTTCAGGGACAGAGTAACTCTATAGCTGAATGGTTTACGTTCCTTAAATCAGTCTGCTTGTTCTATGCCCATTGTCACCTCTAGGCTGTTTGTGAATCCATACAATAGGATCAGGTTCGCTCCTATTCTTATATCTATTTGGGTTTTATAATAACCAACACCATGTTGGTTTGACGAAGAATAGATGATTGGACGACGACTCTCATGCAGAAAATAGCAATGACCACACACTTGGAAAAATAAAATCAGGTCACTTACAAAACATACAACCGGTTCTGATTCTTTCCGAAAAGTTCCATAGACTCACTAATAGTAAGTTCAGATCGGTTCCACGACACTTGACAATTTTTTGAACTGTGCAACTTTGGCTGCTCTTTCTTTAACAGAGAAAAAATGGTTGCTGCGCTCATAGCATCTGGTGCTTCAGCTGGGGCACTAACAGATCCCACATCACAAGATCCAACGGGTCAGACCGCAGCATCGATTGCTGCCACCAGCGGATACAAAGGGCTTGCGGGTTACCTTTCAGAGGTTGCTCTAACTAGCCATCTTTCATCGCTTACACTAGAAGAAAGCGAGCTGTCCAAAAACTCTGCTGACGTGGAAGCAGAAATAACTGTAAATAATATCTCAAAGAGAAGCCTTGAAGCGAGTGAGGATGATCAGCTTTCTCTTAAAGACACCTTGGCTGCAGTAAGGAATGCAGCTCAGGCTGCTGCACGTATACAATCTGCTTTTCGAGCACATTCTTTTAGGAAAAGGAAACAGCAAGAAACCGCTGCCGCTGCCGCCGCCGGTGCTGACAAGTATGATGTTCTGTCAAATGACGTTCAAGGGCTTTTGGCTGCATCAAAGCTGGCCTCCCGCAATGTACGTGATTACAATTCAGCTGCCTTAACTATTCAGAAAAAATACCGAGGTTGGAAAGGTCGAAAGAATTTCCTAGCATTTCGGCAGAAAGTAGTGATGATACAGGTTCGGTGCTTCTGTCTCAGCTCTCTAATTTGTCGGAAACTTTTTCATGGCTTTCAATAAATGTAACTTGCACCAAAATACTTATCTTTCGAGATTCGTGGACATAAGAAATGGCGCAAAGTATTCCAATTTGAAGTTTCTTTTCCTCCTATTTTGCTGAGTAAATGTTGAAATTGCAAGGTTAATTGCATCAGACATGCATACTAAATTAAATTACTGAACACTTCCAATTTAATGGTGTAAAGAGTTGTAAATATTGCTCTTATGTGACTTTTTATTTTCGCAGGCTCATGTCAGGGGCCATCAGGTTAGGAAATACTATAAGGTCATATGTTGGGCTGTCAGTGTTCTAGAAAAGGTTGTTCTAAGGTGGCGACGTAGAGGAGTTGGTTTGCGTGGATATAGACCTGAGTCAGAGTCCATTGATGAAAGTGAAGACGAAGACATTCTTAAACTTTTTCGCAAACAAAAAGTGGATGCAGCTGTTGAGAAGGCTGTCTCAAGGGTGCTTTCTATGGTTAAGTCTCCAGACGCACGTCAGCAGTATCGCCGCATGCTTGAAAGATACCGTCTAGCTAAGGTTAGACTCAACTCAATATCTATGTTAGACATTTAAATCCATTTGTAGTTTTTTAGTTCAATAAGTTCAAACATTTGAGTTCCTAATCGAGTTATCTAGATGTCCATTTCGTAATATATCATTAGAGAGCATGTGAACCATGAGCCTTCTACTGCTAGTGTCAAAGCCTCAAAAGGCGAGTGATAACACGCACGTGTCTTGGCAGCATTACTGAAACTAAGAATTTTGTAATTCTGTGCAAGTTCATGGATTCTTTTGACTAGATCTACACAAAGCTAACTTCTTGTGGTCAGAAACTACTTCAGTTGGCCTATTGGGCATCCTTAACAGCATTTGTAAAGTGGTTCAGTTTTGGTCATTATGCATTGCTCCCTTCTAAACTTGATGCCTATGTTTTCTTTTTCCCTTGTGTGATGGCTTCCACATATATCATATATGTGTGTCTAAGAGCCCAATTGGGAACGGCTTCTAGCAGCCCAAACTTTGTTTGGAAGGTGCAAATCAATCGCAATTGCAACCCGTTTGGAACCACTGCGATTGCAAGGAGCGGTACAAAGGGCTGCGTCTGAGCAATTGCAAGTTTCTGTGGTTGCCAGCTTGCCAAACGGGGGGGCTTATTATCATAACGAAGTTGTGTCATTTGTCACTTGTATGGATGGCTTATCATCCCGAGACTATCAGCTAACATTTGAAATTACTACATGGTGCTAGGATGATCATTGTAAATTACAGGTCAGTCATTTGATCCGTGAAGAGACTACACGCTTAGTTGATTTCCATTTTTTTTTAAAAAAAAAAAAAAAAAAAAAGAAAACCCATCAGTGCTCTTTGCCAGTTGTATAACAGATTCTGTTATTAATTTTGCAGGCTGGACTTGGGCTTGGAGGTGGAGTTGGAGTTGGAGTTGGAGTTGCTGCAGAAGGTCTTCCTTCTACTTCGCAAGCTGATGATTACAATATGGACAATGACAGTACATACAACTTTCCATAGATGCTAAAGTTCTAAATTTTATTTATATACTGGTTGTTTGGGTTGTATAGTATTTCCAAGTGTTTTAAGAGTGTGTATATTGATAAATTCTTTTACATATTTCAAATAAATGCACGTGTAATTTCTGTAAATGGTGGTTGGCTATTGTTGAGGAGGGGGTTTTTTTTTTGTGTAGCTTAACTCGTGAGATGAGATCCCACTCACTCATCTACCACACGACTATGTATCATATATATATATATATGTACACTACTACTGGTAGTTGGAGGATGAAGGGGTTGGGTTGGGTTGGGTTGGGTTGGGTTGTGCCTTTTGCAGGAGAAATTCTCACCAACTGGCGAGTGATGCCCCACCCTGACAAACATGACTCATATTATACCAGTAGTTTATTATTATTATTATTATTATTATTATAATAATTATACCAAAGCAGGAGCAGCTACACTACTCTACTGTAATTATACTTTCCCCCATTATGTTTACTCAGATTCACAGCGTGGCCCCATTATATAATGCTACTGGTTATTTTCAGTATTGACCTGAAGGTCAAGAAATTTACATCCGAGTTTCTATCTGTTTTTACTTGGTTTGGCCACAACATTGTATAAATTTACAGTTTTACCTTTTGTAACTTGCTATAATTGCACTTTTGCCTGTACTTGTGATGGAACTACATTGAGGCCCCAGAATGCTGTTTACTTAAAAGTTGGACCAATTTGAACCCCCGACACTGTATATAATTAGTTTCACAATAAGTTACAAGGAAATACATGCTGGCCCAATTAGTCCAACAAAATTTCATTGTTGCCCCTAATTTATTAAAATCTTTTATACTTTGGTCTCATAATATTGTCTGAATTAGAATGTGGACCCCCAAAATGGAGTAAATATTGGATGAAACGGGAATACCATGTCATCATCTATTTACTCACATATATGAAAATTGTTATGATGTGGATGAATAATTTTCATAAAAATAGGGGGTCAGGTGGATTGAGATATAACTAATTAGTGACATCATGTCATAAAAAATAACCGAGTTATTCAATATTTTCCCTCCAAAATGGTGGTTATTTATGGTTTCAACCCAAATGTCTAGGTATTTACAATTTGGCCCCAATACTAATACCAAACAACTTCACCACATATTTTACTGAAAATTAACTTTTAGCCCCAAAATGATAGCTAAATGATAGCGCTACTTATGGTTTTGGCCCAAATCTCTTGTTATTAACAATTTGGCCTCAAACCATAGTAGGCACACTTATTCATCGCATATTACAGGAAATTAACTTAGGTCCATAACTCAAATAGAATTACAATTTAGCCCAATAGATTGTTCAAACTAGATTTTTTAGTACTCTAACTGCTGGTTATTTATAATTTTGCCCCACAGCTCTTGTTACTTACAGTTTGCCACCTCGGAGTCAATTATTTACAGTTCAGCACCACAATACTCAAATAAAATTTCAGTTTCACCTTATGTGATTGAAATTACACTTTCCCCCATTACTCACCTTATGTGATTGAAATTACACTTTCCCCCATTACTCGGATAGTATTACGCTTTAATAATCAAAACCACCAAACCTTTGAAAATTTATGGTAATACCCCTAAAGACTCAAAATCTTAAACTCTTGTCCTGAAAATTTATACTTCCCACCAATTGCAGTGTGTTTACCTACCAAGGCCCTTTTACAACACTGCCATTTTTTTTTAAACACAACACACACACACACTGCCTCATACCTTGCAACTTGGGGTGTACACGAGCTGAGCCCTTCAACAAGGGCCCGCGGCTCTGCTCAATAACAACTCGGCTCGTATAATAAACGAGCCAAACTCAAGCTTGAATACAAAGCTCGTTTAATAAACAAGTCAAGCTTGAGCACACATGCGCTCAGCTCGATAAGGCTCGCAAACAGTTTGATTAAGGCTCATATAGTAGGCTCGTGAAAAATTTATTTAATAAGTTTGATAAGGACTTGTTTAATTATATATATATATTTATATTAATTATAAAAATATAATATATGTATAATGCAAAGTATTTAAAATTGAAAGAATATTATATATGCATATATGTGATAATTATAAAAATATAAGTATATTTATAATGCAAAGTATTTTAAATTGAAATAATATTGACATTATATTATGCATAATCCTAAATTCACATGATAAGCAATTGTTTTAGGTATATATATATATATATATGCTAACTGACAAGTATTGAGCTTGGTCTGTGGGTTTTGGTTGGCAACTTAAACTTGCTACTAAAGTCGTTCAATAAGGGCTCGAGGCTCGGCACGAAAATAGCTAGGCTCAACTCTGTTCGATAATAAACGAGCCAAGCTCAAGCTTGAACAACATGCCAACTCTTAAAGCTCGGTTGGAATTCGAAAAACTCGGCTCGAGTACAACCCTACTTGCAACTTACATTCAAATACCTGCCACTCAATTCATTCAATGAAAACTGAAAGAGATACAAGAACATCCATAAACAAATCATCCAATCACACAACACAGCAATATCTTAACAAGATCAATTTTTTTTTTTTTTTGCATTAACCACTCAAAAGAAGAAGAAGAAAGAAGAAGAAGAATAAGAATAAGAAGAAACTTAACTCTAACAGAAGCTAAAAACGACCAGATAAACTGGATTTGTTTGAGGGCATTCAGAGGACATTTGTATTCTTTGCCCTTTGTATTCGAGCTTTCCATCATCTTCATGCGTAGTTCAACCGGAAAATGTCGTTGAACACATAAAAGCTACCCTGTTGCGTTGGCATCAAATGGAACATCTGGCACAAGCAAGGATTACAAGAAAAATTTTCAATGGGAATGGTAGAAATAGATAGTACACAAAACCAGTTGGCGGAAAAACATTCAGTAAACAAGGAAAAAACAAATGAATCAGGTAGAAATTCTCATCCTTCTACATGCTTGTGCAGCAAACTATCAAAACAGAAGTACACCTAAATCATGCAGTGGATTTATTTGGGTGAGGAGCCCATAACAGAAAGCTCTAGATAATACATCAGTAAAACCTCATCACAAATTAATACTCAAAACTCAAAAAAACCTTCAACATTTGTTAAGAATCTCAACTAAAACTTCTTCTGTGTAATTTAAGGAGTGCTCATACAGCAAGTGGGAAGAACTGTTGCACAAGTGAGTTGTGCAAGTCATCAAGGTAAAAAAAAACTATCATTTTACCCCAAAATAAAAGGTCAGACACAAAAAAGCATAATCCCTGAAGCCCCTGAAGTTGCTTAGAAGTTAGTTAGTTAAGCAAAGTGATACCGAAAATGGCCTTAGCCACCCGTATAGGGCTACAGGCAGTTGGAAACACTAGCCTAAATGATACCAGTTGGTACAGGAAAGACGATAAAAGTTATCTTTAACTCCAGGAAACAGCCTGAAGGGTGAAAGTTCGGATCAACTACAAAATTCAGATTCTTTTAGAGTCAACCCAAGCAAGTTGGTACATATATATCTGGTTACAGACAAATTAAAGGAAGCTATGACTGGATGAGAACGTTGAGAAAAAGACTAGTGAAGGAAAAATAGAGGGAGAACGTGAAAGAGGCAGGCTGGAAATGCACATTTGATTTGACAGGTGCAATACTAGAACACAATGTTGAGTCCTCGAGTTCCACAGACCAAAGAGAATGATGCATGATCATTCAAGAAATCCACCAGTAATCAAACAAATGCAACAATTTTTTAATGTTTGACCACAAGTGCACAAATTCAATTTAAGGTATACAAGGTTCATGAAAAATAATCTTATTCTCAAGCCAACAAGGATGATGCACAACCAAATCAAACTGATCAACTTAAGACGTACGACTTCCATGAAAAATACTGAAATTGCAATAATAATAAGCAAGGATACAGCCAAATAATATTGTACAGCTCACCATATGCCTACTTACTATATATGTTATGTCTTCACACAAACACTTGAAATATTGAAATTTTCATTCTGTGAAATGACCTAACTGTAGGCGTTTCCGTGAATTTGTGTTACTTGTTTTCTTTCTTTATATGGGACACATCACTCCAAAAAGGCCTTGGTTGAGTGAAGACGTTCTGTCTAATTGGCAGTGGGGAGGCACTTATAATCTAATTAGCCTCCTGAATCCAATTGCGAAAACCAACAGGCAACACATAATAAGAATTTCTCCATAATGAAGATTTTTTTGTTGAAAAAAAAAACCAAATATACATGCATATATTATTACTGTAATAACAATAGAAAATCCAGCATCTAGCCCTTTGCTATTCCACCAAAAAGAATGATGTCTAAGAATGTATGATTTTTAAACAAGTAGCGAGATACTTAAAATTAGATCCCATATAGAATGGAGCAGAAACTTCCACAGCTGTGACATGTTATAGAAAGGAAGTCCAATTATATCCACTCATCAAGGGGTATATGACTAGGCCGCTGTCTACTCAAGTATCACTGATATTGGCTCAATAGAATTGGCTCCTCAATGGTCTGTTTTACATTTTTTGTGGAGATAATACATTCATCAGCACCAAGTAGAAAAATAAGAACCAAACCATATTAACCTGAGTATTTTCAGTTTGGTTCAAATATGGGTTGGAAATTTAGAAACAACTGAATTTGGACGTGGGGGTGGCCGTGGGGAGCCTAAATCATGCAGTTCAAGGAGAATAAACTTACCCTCTTCACATGCTATAACATATTAACATCAGTCTCTTGAATTTCAGAATATCTGTTTGAGGAGGATGTTTGCATGCAGTACCAATAAGTTGAAGAACAAAAAAAAGAAGCATCTAGCACTTAGTTGCTTCCACGAAAAAAGGAATCATGACTTCTATGTATGTAGAAGGTTTTCCATATGTCCTCTGAAATATCATGACTATCCAGCAGTTCTGTATCAATAAGGGCTCCCTTTCACTCATGAAAAGCACATCCCCACCTTGCCCTCCTGGGCCTCCTCAGACTCGCCCACCCACCCTCCAAAATAAACCCCATCATTTTTGTACTATATACAGATTAAATACAACTTTTTCTTTCTCCTTGTTATAGTGATTGTTTGTCAAACAAAATAGAAACAACTTTTAAGTGATAACAATGGTTAGTAAATTATAACAGGATCAAGAATCAGAACACTTAGTACTTTTAAACTAAGAGACATGGTATGAGCAGGGCAGATACGCAAAAAACTAATGGCATTAGGAGCTTAGCCTTAAAAATCAAAGGGAAAACTGAGGTGGGTAAAAGAAAATCTAAAAAAGAAGAGCACATCCTGTAATAAACCACACTCATGCTACCATGCACATAGATGGAGACTTCTGAGAAGGGGAGAAAATAAAGAGTGACTGATAGAGAGAAGATAATCCACAAGTTACATGGATGAAGAGATTAAACCTCTAAAATGTGTCGTACATGTCAATGAAAAATTTAACAATATGCAGTACAATAATGTTAGGTATACACACTCTTTGACACACTACTTTAAATGCATGTAACCTGTGCTGTTTGAATTTTTCACACTTTCTGTGCACCACTTACACAACACAGGGTACATGCATTTAAAACTGGGTGTCAAAAAGTGTGTGGGTGTAGTAGTGCTCTATCCAATATTACCATCAAAATTGCTCAATCTACCAGCCAGGTAGCTCTAATAAACCTACTAAACTATGTGACAAGGAACTTCTGAAATAGAAGGTAAAAAACAAAAAAGTTTAGAAGGCAATGGATAATGAGAGCCACACCAGGTGAAAAACATTTCAACTACTAGTTCTGATTCAGATAGCATGACAAGCACCAATGCTTCCAAACGTATCTCAAAAAGTATACAAGGAAATGATATGTAAGTAACTAGCATTATAAGTAATGATTCAAGTAAAAATCTGCCGACTTACCAACTGCTCTAAAAGCTTACACCGTTAGAGAATGGGCCCAACAATGTATATCAAACTTCCACACCCTCCCACGTGCAACCCCGATTTGCACTTGGAGAGCCAACGTACAAACGAAACTCCATCATAGTGGAAACAAATAACAAAGAGCAAACATGCATACCAAAGCAGAGTCGAAACCAAGACCTCCCATTGTCCCACAAACAAGACTCTAATACCATGTTGAGTGACCAACTGCTCTAAAAGCTTAAGTTGTTGGAGAATGGGCCCAACAATGTATACCAAGCTTCAACAAAATCCATTTCCCCCCGTAGGTTTATTTAGCGTCTAAATGCATCAAATACCATGCAAAAGACAGGCAAATATAGGATCCTCAAAAGTTAAACTAAAAGCGAGAAAACAACATGAAGCTTTTAATTGACAACAAATATAACAAGTATCATAAGAATTAGATCTCTTAATGAGGAAAATGTTTATGGTCAAGATTTGAGTGCTTAATGAGCGTGCATTTGTGAGAGAGAGAGAGTGTGTGTGTGTGTGTGTGTGTGTGTGTGTGAGAGAGAGAGAGAGAGAGAGAGAGAGAGAGAGGGACTGCAGAATAGTAAGGATCTTCAGAAGCATACAAATAAAACGATACATTGACCACACAAAAAAAGGAATTAGCCTCAATTTGAAGCGAAAAAACGGAGAATTAATTCCTATTCTTACATTCACAATAATGACTCCAGCTCGAAAAACATATAAGCCATGTATCCTCCTAGTTATTCACAAGACTAACAATCAAATCGCTTCAAATCAGTAACATCTAGACAATCAAATACAACCGATGCTTCCAAATCAATCCATAACAGATCAATCCTTAAAAACCTAAACACACATAAAGCAACTAAACAACAAGTAATCAGGAGATAGGAAACAGCGATATATACATGTAAAATCACAAGAACATAAATACAAAATTCAGTCAGTTTGGAGGATTTATATATATATATATACATATACACATATATACCTGACTGAATTTGAGAGCGTGCTGTTCGCCGGCGAGTTGGAGATTGCCGCTGACGAAGACGAGCATGCCGCCGGCGGGGCCAGAGGGCTGAGAATCGACGGTGGAGATAACGTGCTGGCACTGCTGGAAGGGAAGGCTAGTGAGCTTGGCGACGATGTTTTGAGACCCCTGGATCTTCTGACCTTCGAAGGTCAGCATCGAAGACTCCTGGTACAGGTTAGCCAGTCCAGCCCTATTCGCATCGAAAGTCGAGTAGTAGTGCTCCACGAACGCCTTCGCCACCGCGTCTGGATCCATCGCCGCCGTTCAACCACAGACTTAGTACTCACGCGAGCGAACGCACGCACACGGCACACCAGAGATGATTTTGAAGAGAGAGAGAGAGAGAGAGAGAGAGAGAGCAGCACAAACAAATATTATATTGGAGGGGGGGAGAGGGTTTTTATTTTTATGTGGATAAGGGCAAATATGGGAATTTACTAGACCTTAAATGCAATCTACAAAAGTTAGCGAAGTAGCGTGTAATAAACGCTAGGGTAAAAAGCATTTTGCACCCCTAATGTATACACCGTTTTGGACTTTGCACCTTAATGTTTCAATTTTCTCAAATTGGCCCTTAATGTATATAGCGAGTTGCAATGTGGCCCTTCCGTCAGCATTTCCGTCAAAAACTAACGAAAAATCGCCCATGTGCAAGTCATGTGACTTATTTAAGGGTATTTTAGTCATTGACCATAAATTAAAAGTATTTTCACCCTTAATATTTGGTTCATTTGGCGATTTGCACCCTTAATGTTTGGGTCGTTTGGATATATTTTACTTTTATTTTTTTATTTAATTTTTTTTTTTAAAAAGGTGTTCTGGCATAATTTTTGGGTTCCTCTACTGGTACCCAATTACCCAAATAATATGAAACAAATCTAAAGTTATCCAACATATTCTAATTGGAATTTTAAATAAACTCTAATTCTAAAAGGGTAGAGCTAAATCCACCACATTTATTGCTAAATTCACTACTTTTTGATATTTTAACAACAATGCCAGGAGCACTAACAAATCTCACTAACACTCACACCCACACTCTATCTCTCTCCTAGTGGCACTTTGAAATTAATCAGGGATGTTAGGAACACTGTGTGGGACCATATAAAATTCTTGGGGGTTTATTTCCTTTTAAAATGTTTTATAGGAACATTTTAGAGCACCTAAATAATGTTTTGTACATTATTTTAAATTGCTTAAAATATCTTTGATTGATTGTTAATTTATGGAATTAACACAAGGTGTTTTGTACACTAAGGGAAACTTGATTAAATTATTTGGTAAGTTTTCTCAATTTTTGGGAATATGTTTTAGAGCATATATTGTGTTATGTACACGATATTAATTGCTTAAAATATAATAAATAAAGTTTTTAATTCTTAAAATTAATATATAGTGTTTTGTACATTGTTTGGGGACTTGAGAAAATTTTTAGTAAATTATCTCATGTTTTTTATATTTTAGAGCATAAAATTTATGCTCATGGACATTAGTTTTAATTGCTTAAACTATCCCAAATAGACTATTAATTTTTGAAATTAATATGGATGTTTAGAACCCCATATTGGACCACTGAAATTTCTTGGAGAACAAATTTCTCAAAAGTTTTGTATTTTTGAGAATTTATTTATTCACAGTTAATTTGTTTAACTAAATCAATTTAATTTGCTAAATTGATTAAATTGAGGGGACACAAATACATATAACCTAAAATACATAAGGTAAAAGTACATGATGTACTCTCAAAAAGTAGTGAATTTAGCAATAAATGTGGTGGATTTAGCTCTACCCTTTTAGAATTAGAGTTTATTTAAAATTCCAATTAGAATATGTTGGATAACTTTAGATTTGTTTCATATTATTTGGGTAATTGGGTACCAGTAGAGGAACCCAAAAATTATGCCAGAACACCTTTTTTTAAAAAAAAATTAAATAAAAAAATAAAAGTAAAATATATCCAAACGACCCAAACATTAAGGGTGCAAATCGCCAAATGAACCAAACATTAAGGGTGAAAATGCTTTTAATTTATGGTCAATGACTAAAATACCCTTAAATAAGTCACATGACTTGCACATGGGCGATTTTTCGTTAGTTTTTGACGAAAATGCTGACGGAAGGGCCACATTGCAACTCGCTATATACATTAAGGGCCAATTTGAGAAAATTGAAACATTAGGGTGCAAAGTCCAAAACGGTGTATACATTAGGGGTGCAAAATGCTTTTTACCCTAAACGCTATAGTCGTTTTGTTTACAAAAGAGTAATATTTGGGACACAACCTTCATATAATTTTCATACAACCTCTCCAAAAGATGTGTCTATCTCTCTCCTATAAAAGTTGTATGAAGGTTGTGTCCCAAGTATTACTCTTTACAAAATTACAACAAAACAAAGAGGTGTAAACTATAAAGTGGGTTGGGCCAGGCCGCCAAAATTATTTGAATTTTTTTTAAAAAAATGTTATGTGTTACGTCGACAGCAGGGTTCGAACCTGCGCGGGCGTAGCCCAACAGATTTCAAGTCTGTCTCCTTAACCACTCGGACATATCGACATTTTTGTTAAGAATGCGTTTAGAATATAGTACTAGTTCTTGTTTGGGAACGACCAAAAAAGGGACCAATGACCGGTTCTTATGTAAATCATATTGTTATGATTGTATATAAAGAACAAGTTCTTTGATCATTTTTAAGCTATACAAGACCTCCTACGATATATTTACAAAGTAGCTACACAAAACATTAAATTTTTTAGAATTGACTCTTCTTTCAACCTTAGAATGTGTTCTTGCGTTTCTCAGTGAGCGTTTTAGTGCAACAATCTATGTTTAGAGTTCTGGCTAAATTTAAAACGATGCATATGTGTGATTCACACTATTCAGGTTATTACATATTAAAGGTTAATCATCTAAAACCCAAATGAAGCTCATACAAACGTGGAATTATGATTATCCAAAATTGAGTTTCATGGAAGCTTGTTATCCTCAAAAGCTAATTGATGTCAACCCAATTCGACTCCATAATCAATATCATTAATAGACTCGTCCATGATCGGCTCAACCCAACTCAACATAGTCCTACGCTCATGGAAGCTTGTTATCCTCAAAAGCTAATTGATGTCAACCCAATTCGACTCCATAATCAATATCATTAATAGACTCGTCCATGATCGGCTCAACCCAACTCAACATAGTCCTACGCTCCTTAGCCACCGTCAGAATCATAAATTACCCGCCATTCATTTGTTTTTATTTATTTATTTATTTATTTTTGTTACAATGATGAAAATTGAACCCAACTTCTTTTTAAATGATGATATGACACTGAAGCCCACACATCAATCCAGTATATTGCATGTCCATACCAGTATTTGCACATCATATGGATCAAACATGGTCCAAAACAACCATGAACCATTAACTATACCAAATCTTTTTTCTTTCTGTATATGCACGTTTGATCATTTAGAAGCATAGAATTAACTAGTCCCCAGTAGTGTACAAATCAGACAAAAACAAGGGAGTACTTTTTTTGTTTTTTGGCTGAAGAACTTAAATTTGATTCACTTTCGCTAGTTACATTGTTAGAAACAAGGCCACTAACAAAAATGGCTAATATGAGTGCACAAAAATCATATTATTAGAGTTGCAATGTACAGTACTATGCATTCCTCTATACTGCTAAGTTTTGCGGTATTTCATCCTATCAACTAACTCAATCTATATGATACAAAAAAAAAAAAAAAAAAACCACCGATTTTTGTAGGGTTGAAACGTAGAAACTTGAAAACTCTTCTTGATGGCGAGTTTTTATTTCTTTATAGGGGGATATGAATGCAACCCCTGGCTTCTACAATACACCCAAGTCCATCAGATCCCTCCAAACTCTTTCTAGTCTGAAGATTCCTCTGTAGATTTGGAAGATGAGATCAACAAAATAAAGGAAAATGAATTGGTTCGGCTGTCCACAAAGCAATCAATGCAAATTGGATCCCAACCGAGGATTAGTATATACACTCTTAGAACAAAAATGAATTTAACATTCCTGAGACAAATTTCAAACACATAATGAGATCAATCAGCTGGTAAATCGTCGTGTTAAAGAATAGACTTGTCGTGAGCCTTTGCCATCAGTGAAAACACATGCTTAGGCTCTGTTTGGTTTGCAGATTTAGAGAAGGGAAAAGAGAACAAAGAGGAAAACTAGTTCTCATGTGTTTTCCCTTCCGTTTTTTTTTTTCCCATGCTCATATTCAATACATAATTGTTAATTACGGAATCTTTTATTGATCTCTACTAGATTTTCTTTTCCTACCCACTTTCATCACAACTCTCCTTATTTTACTGAAATAAAGAAAAATTGTTTCCCTAACGTATTCCTTTCCTCTACCTAACTAAATCCGTGAACCAAGCAGAGCCTTAAAAGTTTTAAGGAAAAAAAATTATATTGACTTGAACCAAAGGATAAAGCTTTTTTTTGGTTAAAGGAGTACTCACCTTTCGAAAAAATTGTGTACCCACTAAGCACATTCCAAAGCACATCGAGAAATAGGCACTTGCGCTCAGCAAGCATTTACCAAAGGTCTCTGGCTACGAATTCAGATTTGGTATTGTATGGAAAAACCGCGAAACTTCACGATAAAGTTGTTCGGCCTCAAATGGCTTCGAAACATATCCATCCATTCCACGCCTTAAGCATTCCTCGTGCGTAGCCTGGATCACATCTGCAGTCATGGCCAGAATAGGCAAATGCCAGTTTGAAACATTTCTGTAAGCTTCCACACACAGCTCTCCATGTCTGATACGGATATTTATGCTGTGTTCAATGTCCCGAATTCTCTTCGTAGCTTCAAATCTATAGGGAAGCAAGGTCAGTGGCCTTTTTCTAGCAAGAAATAAACATTTAAAATATGTCCATCTTTGATAGTTATCACTAAATAACCACACGTATGTTAAAGGAAGTAGGATTGTAATAGTGGTTAATTTTAAACAGACAACAAAAGTCCTTGCCACCTCATTGAATGAGGAGTTTGAGGACAATTACATAATTTTACGAGGGCAATAAATTTTTAGGTCCTTTACAAATTTACTTTAGTGCGCTTATTTTTAGTGAGGTAGCATGGAATTTTTTGTCCATATAACAATACATAATCATAGATACGTAGTTAGTTAGCATTTCCCATGCTCATATACATGATGTAGATTTATTATGAATGGAGTTAAAAACAAGTTTGACTGCACAATTGAGTCTTTAGGCAAACCCCTTTTTTAGGTAGTGCCCACTGGCACTGGCAATTCCAAGTGTGTGTGTGTATGTGTGTATACATAAATAT
Organism: Hydrangea macrophylla; assembly: GCA_033977485.1. Lineage (NCBI taxonomy): Eukaryota > Viridiplantae > Streptophyta > Magnoliopsida > Cornales > Hydrangeaceae > Hydrangea > Hydrangea macrophylla. The sequence goes on from CM066987.1 coordinate 1,099,703, forward strand.
GCAGAAATCTAACTGAATATGAAGCATACCCATCCATTTCTGGCATTTGGATATCCATGAAACAGGCATCAAACGGGTGGGGTGGCTTCAACAGCGAGATTGCTTTTTTCCCACCATCAGCACAGAATACATCAGCTCCATACTTCTTCAAAGCAGCAGCAGCTACTCTGAGGTTCACATTATTGTCATCTACAACTAATATTTTCCTCCCGAGAAGAAGGTTTCGGAGAGGGAAACTGGGTAGCTCTCCGTTTCGAGTACTTCCCTTAGTCCCAACCCCCATGGCTCGTTGTAAAGAAGCAGCCAACATACTTACCCTTAAGGGCTTCATAATAGCTGTTGGATTACAGACACTTGAAGTTACGACACTACTTCTTGTAGATGTAACAGAATTGGATAGAAGAAACAGTTTCGGAGGGGAGCGACGGTCAATTTTTCTCAACTTATTTACAAAGAGAGCTGAAAAGCTCAAATCTTTCTCCCAAACCTCCTGTTCGACAAAGACAATATCGACAATTGTATTCCCGCTGCTTATGCCAGAGAAAACTTGATTCAAGTCGGATAGTACGTCAACTCGAATTCCTAGCCGTTGGATGTGGTACCTGGACACCTTGGCCCGGACTGGCCTGGGGTCCACGACTAAAGCTGTCATGCCCCGAAAGTCTGAAGAAACGGAGTTAGACCCGTTGCTGATTTGCTGGTTCAGGTGATCACTTGAGCCGAAGCAACCATTGGTGAAGACCGCACTAAAAGTAAAGGTGGACCCAATCTTGGGTAAGCTCACAAATCCAATTTCACCATTCATAAGGCCAACTAAGCATTTGCTTATGCTTAGCCCAATACCCGTGCCTCCATGTATTCGCGAAATGGAGGGACCCACCTGCATAAATGGAGTGAATATGCGAGATTGGGCTTCTATAGGGATCCCTGCACCCGTGTCCTCTACCGAGACAATTAGATTGATGAGGTCAGAGGAGGACGGCAAGAGAGAACCAGTGGGTCCCTCTTGACTGAAAGTCCTGAATGCTGCCCAGCTTTTGCGTCTATCTGCAACAGGGGACCCACTCAAGGTGTTCTTTGATGATGATTCCATCTCAACTTCTATTGAGTCCATCACCTCCTCAACAAGATGACCGGTAACGAAGATATGCCCTTTCTCAGTGAACTGCCAAATTAGTTTAGTTACAGTCTCATCAATAGAGCCAGAAGACAGTACTTGTAGGGTTCAATGAAATTGTTTAAAAGGAACTTTTCAGAAAATGATCTATTTACACCCGATATAAAACTTCTTATTCTTGCCGTCCCTACTAAGAATGCATTTGGAAACTTTGCCAATCCACCATTGTGTATACACATGAATATCTTGCCAAACCCAGTGTTCAACATGAAATCCAACAGTGGTTCTGATAATAAGTCACACAAAAAGTTGAATGGAAGGTGCAAGAATAATATATAATTCTCAATCCCATGTAATGCATCCTTCCTAATTTTTACTCCGTAGATATGTCTCAGTACAATACTCACAATGCGGATAATATAAGATATCATTATGAGGACAACACAAGAAAACTCTTCTATACAACTCCAACTATATGCACTCGATTTGTACAATGTGTGAGTTCTTTATCTGATGTGGATGATATGTGAGGGAAGGTATAACACGTAAGTTAGTTAGTGCCAAGTGTAGCAACAGGTGGTATTATAAAAATGGGGCATTTACCACAAAGGACCTCAGTACACCATTTATTAAGTTAAAGTACAAATTAGATAGTGACTTAACAAAAAGGACAAAAGGTTGACAGCTGGTGCTCGCACGGTATAAATGCGCACACCATAGAATCTCCAATGAACAGCCAAAGTCACTCACGCGCGACCCACGCGTACGCCCACGCGCATCCACGCGCTCCCACGCGGGCGTCATTTCTGAGGCTGCTCGCACTGTGCGAGCAGTGTACCGTATTATTTTTAATTTCGAAAAATGTTTTTTAAACTTTAAACATCCATAACTTTTGACCTACAACTCCATTTTTCGCAAATTTTATACCGTTGGAATCGTGTCGACGAGAGCTACAAAACTAGTACCATTGTTGATATGTTTTGAGAAAAAAAAAATTCATGTTTTTACATACATGAATAATAAGTGAAATTTCACTTGATATACATAAAATATTAAGTGAAATTTCACTTAATTCTAGAGCTTTTAAAAGCTCTCCTAAAAAAGCCATAAGTTCAATTTTAGCAAAGCTCATAACCTAGTTACCAAATGAATTAACATGAAATTGTGCTTTAAAAAATGAGAAGCACCAAAATGGGGGCCAAACTAAGCCTTAATGTTCATATACGAGTTAAGTGAAATTTCACTAAATATTCATATAGGCATGGTGATTTGTTTTGTTTTTTTTGTTTTTTTTTTTTTTTTTAAACAATGCATATTTTGTTAAAATAATCAAAATTCATAATCAATTATAAAACACAATTTTTCAACCAAAACAAATGTAGGAATTCTTGTTAAAATTCGTCTTTTTTTTTTTCCTTTCTTAAAACATATAAATTTGGCATACATAAATATTAAGTGAAAATTCACTGAACTCGTACGTGCATTCTTCATGAAAAACTTGAAGTTAAACTTAACATTCGTGTACTCGTTCAGTGAGATTTCACTTAGTGTGTCAAGTGAAATTTCACTAACTATCCTAAAAATCGCTAAAAGTAACTCTCTAGAGTTTAAGGTCTAAATTGATACTTACTTTGTTAAAAACTTCCTCAAATGTCAAGTTAAGTAAAATTTCACTTAATATTCATCTACAAGTTCAGTGAAATTTCACTTAATATTCATATATGCCAAGTGAAATTTCACACTTTTTTTTTTTCTCTCTCTTTCATATTAAACAATGCATATTTTGTTTAAATTAAAAAAAAAAAAAAAAAATCAAATTTCACAAATCAATTATAAAACATAGTTTTTCAACCCAAACAAATGTAAAATTCTTGTGAAATTTCACTAAAACTCTCATTAACAACAAAGTGAACATTCGGTATTTTTTTTCTCACAACATATCAACTTGGCATACGTGAATATTACGTTAAAATTCAATAACCAATACACGAATATTATGTGAAAATTCTATTAGGTTCGTCTTGTACATGGCATGTAAAAATAGAGTTTTTTTCTTTTGCTAAAAAGGTATCAACAATGGTACTAGTTTTGTAGCTCTCGTCGACACGGTTCCAACGGTATAAAATTTGTAAGAAACAGAGTTGTAGATCAAAAGTTATGGAGGTTTAAAGTTTAAAAATACATTTTCGAAATGGATATCATATGGTACAGCCACTCACACGGTGTGAGTGGCTGAAACCAACAAAAGCGCGTGTGAGGGCTGGGGGTTCCATGTGGGATTTTCTATGGTGCGTCTATTTATACCGTGTGAGCACCGACTTAGATTCCTTTTGTCCTTTTTAGAAAATGGTCAAAACAATTGGAGTTTAAAACTTTTGAGGGTTACTTATAGGGATTTTACAATAATTTTCGATATAAAAATAGAAATGTGAGTGAATGATAAAAAAAAAATATATATATATTATATATATATATGTTATCAATGATGGGACTTGGAGAGTACGTGGCTCGAGTGAGAACAGGTAGCCCCAAATGAGAGAGAGAAAGCAGTAAGCGTCGGGATCTTAGATGGAGGTGGTAGTATGTGGTCAGTCTCTAGTGGAGTCTTGGAGGGTTTAAGGTAGGTGGTGAAAGGTCTAAAGACAGTTGGTGGAGACCAAGTGATGACCAAGGGTCTTTTTGGAGAGTTCTAGGATGGGAGTAAAATGCCAGAAGTTATAAATTCAAACTTAGGTGTTGCTTGGTTAGACCGAGTTGGACTGGGTTGTTGGATGTATTGAATGAAGTTGGTATTTATACAGGGTTTGTGAGGTTCTTGGTACAGCTGGGAGGAGTTGAGTTGGCATTTTCAGAGTGGTTCGTCTGTTTGAGATAGGTGGAGGACTTAAATGCGTATGTTTAAGGTAGTTGGAGGCATTAAATGGGATTTGACTAGGCAGGATGTCAAGCAGCGATGGGTCCAAAGTTTTGTCTTTTAATACTGCAGGTGAGTGACGAGGGTTAGCTTAACATTAGTGCAGTGATTTAAGCGAGGGTAAGTATCGAGGCCTTGCTATTGGTGTAGGGGTTTAAGCGAGGGAAATATCAAGGCTTTACTATTGGTGTAGTATGTTAGCAAAAGGTATTGTCGTTTAGAGCGACAACTCAACATTCTGTAGCGATCAAGGGAGAATGGTTTATACTGATGCAGAAGGTAAGCAATGGGGCTCTTCGAAACCATGCTATTGGTTCGTAGAATATTCAATAGGGTCGAAGTGACTAGACAAGGTGAGAGTCAAAGGTTTCGGCTGGTCTTGCAGTCATGGGTCTTTCTTATTTGTTGGAAGGCTGGAGGGGCCGGGCACGTGACAGTGGTCACGTGTTTCTCTTTCTCTTTGGGACTAACCCTAACTTTGCCTATGAAGCATTTAGATAGGGAGATGCCTTTGGTTCTAGCTACCAAGCCATGAGCTCTCGAGGTCCCAACGAACTTGACCACCCTTAGGTACTGCTTCTTGACCAAGGGTGGGTGTCCGAGTGGTGAGTGTGTATAGTTAAAGTGTCACGTGATTGAAGCAAGTAGGTGAGAATGGAGAACACTCTGCTTTAGGGTGGGCTCCTTTGATAATGGAGAGCACGGAGAGCACTTTGCTTTGAAGTGGGCTCCTTTGTAGTGGGTTTCGTTTGTGGGTACACTGAAGCGGGCTTCGGAGTGGGTATTCTGAATTGGGCTTCGGAGTGGATACTCTGGAGTGGGCTTCGAAGTGAATACTCTGAAATGGGCTTCGAAGTGGGTACTCTAAGGTGGGGCTTCGGAGTAGGTGCCTCTAGAGTGGGCTTCGGAGTGAGGGGTGACTACTCTGAAGTGGGCTTCGAAGTGGGTTGTTAGAATGGGCTCTTCTGCGGTAGGGCAGGCATGCACAATCTTGACTAGGTCCATAGTGAGCTAACGATTATAGGTGCTTGATACACATGGAATCGTTGGTGACATGTGCTGGTCAAACTATGTGAGTTGTCAACCATTACCTACATACAACATTTTCCATTCGAAACAAGGACAAAGATCTCATCAAAAGGCGCAACTTAAAAAAACATAAACTATTTTAGCTTCAGAAGAACGAAAATTAATAGGTTCCCATGTTGACAAGGCCTTTCTCTTTGTTCTTTATAGTGAATAATTCACAAATCCAAATTGATATCCA